>OY282558.1:374666896-375103919 GCA_958295665.1 Tipula vernalis
TTTATATTAATGTTAAAATTGGTTGAGGCTTTTTTAGATCTGGTTATTGTACGTAACGAAAATGGTTCATTGTCTACGGATTGGTTTCATAAAACAACTTGGTCTGGTAGATATCTAAATTTCCATTCTCATCTTCCATTAGCATATAAAAGAAATACTGTCAGCTTATTATCGAATAAAATTCTTGAACTTTCTGACCCAATATTTCACAAAATTAATTTTCGGCTCCTCAAAAGTACTCTCATTAATAATGGCTATCCAAATTCGTTCATAAAATAAACCCTATCATAAATTCAACGATTCATAAAAATTCCACAGAAAATAGCCAATCCGTAGAGATTGTGCCACCATTAGAAGACAATCGTGCCAGATATGTATCAATTCCTTACGTGAAATCACTTTTTGAAAAAATAAGGTTCTGTTTGGGTAAATATAATTTCAAAACAGTTGGAAAGGCATGGAGTAGTTTTGGTAATTCACTTTTCTCGTCTCTTAAAGACCCGACATCGTTAGGGAACAACAAGAATGTTGTATACAAAGTTGTGTGTGAGTGTAATAAGTCATATATTGGCCAAACAAAACAACTTTTAAACACCAGGTTTTGTCAACATAAAAGAGACGCAAAAAGATTGAATCTAAATAAAGTGAGTTCCGAGCTTACGAGTGCTTTGTCAACACATTTACACGAAACTAACCACGAAATTTATTTGGAAAATGTTAAAATTCTTGAAAAAGAAGCGAATCATACCACTAGACGAGTTTTAGAAATGATACACATAAAGATGGATACCAACAGTATCAATAAACAGTCGGATTGCAATTATCTTCAAAATAATTATAATCATTTGATTCATAACAATTAATTATTTAGTTAGTACAGCGGTTATACTGTTGGTATCCTTCTTTATTGTTTAATCATAAAAGACAATCTCTTGGTATGTTTTTTCGAATTATTGTTCAACTACCATTTTCAAATAATTTTTTCATTGCATTGAACTATCTAGTTAACGGAAAATTTTTATTATTGTTTTATTTTGAAGTGCCTTTATGTGATCAAATAAAATATTTTTTAATTAAAATTTTTTTTTTTTCTGTTTATATATGTATATAATACATATTTTTAAATAATTTTTAACTTTTTAATATTGTTTAATTTAATAATTTAATTTTATTTTATTTAAAAATAAGAATTTGTAAGTAGTTTTTGAGTTGAGTTTATACCATGTTTTATATCAAAAAATTTTTTTAGAAGCTCTGAAGATGAACAGGAATTCTGTTTGAAACGTCAGCTTAATAAACGTTTTTAAAAAAAATAGGCTAAAATACCAGTTTTTTAATTATATATATATATATATATATATTATATATATATATATATATATATATATTATATATATATATATATATATATATATATATATATATATATATATATGTAGGATCGCTATACTTGGTTTTGTTATATTCAAACTGATCACAATAAAAACACGTTTATACCGAAAATAATCTCTTTATTTTTAATTCTTCTCACTTTAACGTTTTTCTTTCGACTCCCTTTTGTTCTCCATTTTATATGGCATTTCTGTTTTTCGCAGTGGCGGCGTAATTTAGTATGGGTTAAATGCGACAGTAGCATTACTTACCCCACACTCGGCCACCCTTCAAAATCTTCCGTCCCGGAAGATTCGGTACCTCCACTATCATACGATACCCAAGGCTTTATTAAATCGGCAGATGCCAAAGTTTTTATTGGTCCTTCGCCATCGCCTACCTTCCTAACATCGTATCTATCGTTCCCACCAAGGGCTGTTACTTCGTATGGTTCCAAATACTTCGCTCGAATTTTCAATCCTGTCCCAAACTGCGAATCACTTATTGCTACTAAATCACCCATGTTATACTGTGTAGCCATCTTCCTTTTCTGGTTAAAAGATTTTCTATTCTCGTCCTGAATATTTTTTATCTGCTGCCTAGCGTTTTCACGTAACTCTACCCTCTTGTCACTGAACTCATTAATCAGCTATTCCTCGATTATTTTGGTCAAATCATAATTTTCTGACCTAAACATATCAACTCCAAACATAAGCTTAAAAGGTGTGTTGTTGGTACTTCGGCTAACCGTCGAATTTATCTGCTTCTGTAGAGTTGTGATTTGCTTATACCATTTTAAAGGTTCCGCCAAAGACAATTTGGTCAAGATTGGTATATATATTCCATTAATACGCTCGACCTGTCCATTTCCCCTGGGAACACCTGTTGTGATTTTTGATAGAATAAGCGCAATCAATAATCAAAAACAATGTACGATGATGATGAAAATAAACGATAAAAACCACAAAATCCTTTTACACGTTTTTCTTTATATTTTATTATAATGACATGACAGAAGAGAAGAACAGAACAGAATGAAATAAGTTACAATTCAAAAACAATACAAAATATTTCATACTTAAGGTGTGTTCACTACAGAAACTAACTAATTGAAATAATAAATTCAACACTTCTCCTCAATTATTAGTTTCCAATAAACCGCATAATAATCTTAATTTTTCAAGTTGATTTGCTGCTAAAGGTTTCGTCAACATGTCACCTATCATTTCTTTGGTTGGACAATAGATGCATGCAACTTCTTTGCTCTCGACATGATCTTTGACAAAGTGTCTTCTGGTATCAATATGTTTTGATCGGCTCGAAAGTTTTTGATTTTCAATCAACTTCATACAACTCTGATTGTCTTCAAATATTGTTGTTGGCATGTTCAATTTTTCACCAAAATCGGTTAATATCCTTCTAATCCAAATTTCTTCCTTACATGCTTCTGATAAGGAGACAAACTCAGCCTCAGTTGATGAAAGCGACACGCATGTTTGTTTTTTGCATGACCAGCTTACTGCACCTCCAAACACAAAAAATATGTATCCGCTATTAGATTTTCTGTCTACTTGGCATTCAGCCCAATTCGAATCGGCATATCCATGAAATAATTCGTTATTTTCATTGTTCAGCACTAATTTTAATTTTGAAGTCCCTTTTAAATATTTAAGAACACGCTTTAGCTCCATCGAGTCGGTTTGTGTAGGTTTACTTGTACGTTGTGCCAATATTTAGACGCTTGCTGAAATATTAGGTCGAGAGTTTACTGAAATATAAAGCAAACATCCTATAAGCTTCTGGTAGCTATCATTCTTCAGTAAAACCTCTGATAGACTCTCATAGCTACCATAATTAACATCACCAGTCTGGTTTAATTGGAAATTCCCATTTTCATCTCTGGTAATTTACTGTCCAAGATAGTGCTTAATATCTCCCAAATTTATGATTTTGAATTTCGACTTTAAAACTTCTTCGACGTATTTCAACTGATGTTCATATTTACCGGCTACAATTAGGTCGTCAACATATACTAAAACATAGCATATATTTCCGCTTTGATTTAATATGTACAAGGACGGATCATTTTTACTCTGTACAAATTTCGTATCTACTAATGTTTGATGTAGTGATTCGTTCCAAACCCTTGCGGATTACTTTAAGCCATACAGACTTCTTTTAAGAAAACACACATATCTTCCTTCCCGTCAATAACAAACCCTGGTGGCTGCCTCATAAATATTTCCTCTCGAAGTTCCCCGTTTAGGAAAGCCGTTTTGGCATCAAAATGTAACACTTTCATTCCATATTTCGCTGCCATTGAAAGCAAAATCTTCATTGTCGTTTGCTTTATCATAGGTGCAAATGTTTGATCATAATCGCTGCCGAATTGCTGCAAGAATCCCTGTGCGACCAGTCTCGCTTTGTATCTGCTAATTCCTCCATTTGAGTCAGTTTTCAGTTTGAAAACCCATCTACAACCAATAGGCTTTCTATTTGGTGGTAACGGTACAAGTTCCCAAGTATTGTTCTCTTCTAGAGATTGAATTTCGTCTTTCATTGCATCGACCCACTTTTGTTTTTCAGAACACACAACAGCTTGTCTATACGTTTTCGGCTCATATTTCTCCCCCTCAACTTTGTTGATCTCTTCAATAAGCCTTTTCGGTGGAATATTTTTATTTATTCGATTCGAGCTGCGAATTGTGTTTGCTTCAGTGTCCATCAGTTGGACCTCAGGTTGATTTTCGACGTTCCTACTTGGTTCTTCCTCATCAATAGAATTATCGGCACCATTGAAATATAATTCCCTGTGATCATTACCCACAATTATCTCTTCATTGAAACTAGTATTTTTTGCACAGTTTTCTCTTTCACTTTGGGTTGTTTTGGCTGTATTCTCTTCATTTTTCTCGTCAAAATTCCAGTTGCTGAATTTTTCGACAAATTTCACATCACGACTGATAACTACCTTGCCATTTGATTGATTATAACATCTGAATGCTTTCGACTCCTCGTCGTACCCAACAAAAATGGCTCTAAAAGCCTTCGAATCTAATTTTCGCCGCTTTTCGTCTTGCACATGCACATAACAAATTGTACCAAATTTCTTGCAATGTGAAATACTTGGTTTTTTATGATACCAATTTTCAAATGTTGTCTTATCATAACCTTTTCCTGGTAAACGGTTCTGAATATATTTGGCCATGGTAACCGCTTCACCCCAAAATTTCTTTTCTAGCTCAGCATCGATGAGCATACATCTAGCTATCTCAACTAGAGTGCGATTTTTTCTCTCTGCTAAGCCGTTTTGTTGTGGCGTAAATGGCGCCGTTCTTTGACACTGGATTCCCTCTTTCGCCATAAATTTCAAAAAATCGTGGTTGATGTACTCGCCACCTCGATCTGTTCGAAGAACCTTTACTTTGCGGCCAAACATATTTTGCGTCATTGCGATATATTCCGTAAATTTTCCAAATACTTCATTTTTATTTTTTAGAAGATAGATCACACTGTATCTTGAGTGATCATCTATGAATGTCAAAATATATCGCTTCCCAGATGGCGTTTGTGTCTGCATTGGTCCGCAAACGTCTGAATGAACCAGATCTAAAACCGCTTTTGCGCGATTTGCCGTTTTCGATGGAAATTTTATGCGCGTCATTTTTCCTTCAAGACATATTTGACATAAATCCTTATTACAATCACTGCCACATACCGAAAGTTCAATATTTTCGAACAATCCAGAGAAGCCCAATGATTTCACCACTTCAATATCACGATGTCCGAATATTCTATGCCAATAATGTGCACATTTTTTCTTATGTTCATCAACGAAATATACTCGTTCAACTTCCTTCAGAATATACAGATTATCACGCATCTCACCGATTGCTACCTGCCGTGTTCCAAAACTAATTTCACAGCATTGATCCGAGGTAAATGAAACAACAAAACCTTTGGCAATTAACTAACCAGGTTTCCGCTTATTGATGGAACCCATAACACATCTTGAATTTTCACTTTATTCTTTTCACCTATTCGGTTAATAACCTCAATTGAAATCGATCCCTTTCCGTTGACATTTACTTGCTGTCCATTAGTAACGAAAATTTTTTCACGATAATTCGAATTAAACTCGATAAAGTTATTCTTATTTGAAGTAAGGTGACAGGTTGCACCGGAGTTGATTATCCAGCCATTTTGCAATTTTGAGGTTACAAATAAAAATTCTGTAGAACCACCCTCAATTAAATTCACTTGTTCTTTTTCAGTGATCTTTCCTGATGTCTTTTTGTTCTTCACCCATTCTTTAAATTTTTCGCAGTTTCGTTTCATATGTCCCTCACTTAAGGTGTGTTCACTACAGAAACTAACTAATTGAAATAATAAATTCAACAATTTTTACATGCTGTATCTTTTGTTGAGTGCAATACTCCTCAAAATTATGCGAGGTAAAAGCCGTTCCCCTATCCGAAATAATTCTTTTTGGATTTCCAAATATGGCTTGTTGCTGATCAAGTTTTTTTAACACTTCTTCTGTTGACGTCGTTTTAACTGAATATATCCACGAGAACTTTGCAAATCCATCAACAACGACAAACAAATATTTGTAATTCTTTGCGGTGGATGGGAATGGCCCTAGATGATCCACATGGTATGTGTGAAGTGGAACATCAAATTTCTCGATGGGATTAAGGTAACCTTCTTGTTTTCCGTATTTTTTTGTTGCTAGTATGGAATGTACACAATTAGAAATTGTTTCATTGATTCTCTTACTCAACTTTGGTATTTCATAGTCCTGCATCGCTACAGCTTCCACTTTCCGTCTACTGATATGCCCGTTTTCATGAATGTTTTTTAGTATTTCATGTTGCATAATTCTAGGCACTGTGACTACATGACTTCCGTTGACAAATTTAAACACGATTCCGTTTCTCAATAAATATCCATTATATTCCCGTTCTTTCAGGATTTCTGCAATTAACTGGCATTCCTTGTCTTGGCTTTGGGCATTTCTGATTTTTTGTAAAATCCCTTCCTCAATTATAAAGATGCTCGGATTCCTACTCAGTGCGTTGCACTCCCAGACCTAAATAGAACTTCACAGTCGTACTCTTCTAAGTACATTGCCCACCTGGCTATTTTGGCACATAAATCTTTCTTTTTCATCGTTAACTGAAAAGCTTTACAATCTGTATAAATTTTAAATTTCAGTCCTAACAAATAAACCCCTAGTTTCTCCAAACATTTTATAATTGCCAGAACTTCTAATTCGTAATTGCACCGCTTCGCCTCTGCTTCTGTGGTTTTGAAACTTACAATAGTACACCGGATGAAATTTCCGATCGTCTGGGTGTTTTTGTAGTAGTACACCTCCATATCCTTCTTTGCTTGCGTCCGAATGCAATTCAGTTTCCAGTTTTGGGTTGTACATCTTTAAAATTGGTTCATCACATAACCTTAACTTCAATGTTTCAAACGCCTGCTTTTGACAGGTACGAAATTCAAATTTTGTATGCTTTCGTGTTAAATCACTTAAAGGCTTCGCGATAGCAGAAAAGTTTCCTATAAACTTTCTGAAATATCCAGCTAAACCGAGAAAACTTTGAACTTGTTTGCACGTTTTTGGCTCTGGAAAATTTCTAATGCTTTTGGTTTTTTCAACTGACGGCTTGATTGACCCATTTGAAATGATATGGCCCAAGAAATCAATCGAAGATCGAACAAATTTTGATTTTCCAAAAATTATTTCTAAGCCATTGTCTTCTGCATTCTTAAATATTATTTCTAATTTTTTTAAATTTTCAGCTTCACTGTTAGCCGCAACCATGATATCTCCATATATAGAAGCATAATCTTATCCCTTATCAATGGTTGAAATATTGTGTTTATGTACCTTTGGAAAACTGACGGAGCATTACAGAGCCCAAAAGGTACTTTCAAATATTCATAATGCCCGTCCGGCGTAACAAATGCTGTATATTTTTGGCTACTATTCTTAACATCTACATGAAAAAATCCGTTTTTTAAGTCTAATGTATTGTCTATATCCTCTATATCCTCTATTAACGGCAATGGATATCTATCTTTAATTATTTTTGAATTAATCTTTCGGTAATCGATGCATATCCTTTTCGAACCATCCTTCTTTCGCACTAAAACAATAGGGCTTGCATACTCGGAATTTGAATGTCTAATTATACCTTCTTCCAGCCACTGATTTATTTGCTTGTTAACCTCATTTTTTTCTACTTGAGGCAAACTTCTCTGATTTTGATATACTGGTGCTTCGTCTTTGAGCGTAATTTCAAGTTGTACGCACGACTTTGCTGTTTTTTTCGGTGTATAATTATTTATTAAAGTTGTAATTCTTTGTTTAATGCTAGGATTTTGAATATATGCTATGCATTCCATTTCATTTTCAATGGTAAATACTGACGCCTCAACGACATTAATATCGTTCTCTGGAATGTCATGACTTTTTTTAACTTTCCGTAATGTGACTTCTCCATTGATTATGTTTACTTCAACTGTGTTTAGTAAATCTTTACCAATAATTAAATCGTGGTTCATAACAAAATCATCCACAACATAGCAATACAGGTCGAATGACTCGCGGTCGATTTTTAACGGTAAACTTAAACAGCCATACGTGTGTGTAATTTTCTTACCCAATCCGGTTAATGTTATATGGGATATATCCAATTTACGAAAATTATTTAATTTACCTAAGATTGATTTTCTGATTAGGTTTACATCGCTGCCAGTATCAATTAGCCCTATGATAGAAATGCCAAACATTTCAACACTGACCTGCATATAGTTACTGCCACATGAAGTAGTGGGAACTAAGTCTAAACAATTCTTGGCAATGTGCCCAAAGTTATTACACTTGAAGCACCTGGTTATTTTACTTTTAATAGGACAGCTTTGCGTAATATGGCCAATAGCTTCTACATAAGGCAACGAGTTCCCCCGATATTGACTTTGGGTTTTACAAAATTGTCATTTTTTGTTCTTTGGAAATCGAGTTTATTTTCCAGTCTTTTGGCCTCAATAAATTCTTTATACACATCTAGCTTTCCTCTTAACTCACGTATGTTTTTTGCGTCGTTTAACACTATTTTATTTGAGCTTGAATGTGGTATTCCTGCAATAATATATGACACAAGGGACTTTTCATCTATTAAATTGTTCGCTACTTTTTTCATGGTAAAAATATATTCCAAGTAAGTTTCTTGGCTTTGCTTTTTTCTAGATGATAATTTTCTGTGTATGTCCATACTAGATAGTTGAGCTGCGAATTCATCTTGTAATAATTCTTTCAGTGTGTCCCAGTTATTTATCTCTCGGGATGCTTTTACCGCAAGCTTTGCCGCACCTAGCAAAAGTTTACGCAAATAAACATATTTTTGTATGTCACTCCATTTAAATACCGTCGCACTAGCTTCAAAAACCGCTAGCCACTTATCAACATCTTGGCCTGATTCCCCATTAAATGTCACCATCGATTCTTCAACTTCGCGAAGTGGTAGGGTATTATACACACTACGATCCATTACTGTTTGTAACCTCAGTACTTCCAGAACCACTCTCTCCGTTTGCATTTTCTCCCGTCATCTTAGTACCTTCTATGAATTCTGACAATCGTTTCACTAACTCTGATTTTCTTTTACAATCAAATGGTAAATTATGCTTCTTCAAAATCGTTTGTATTTATTTAGCCGTTAGTACCTTTAAGGAATCATCTATACAAAATAAATTCGTATCCTGATTTCACTTTACCTTATCAAAACTGTTGCGTTCTTTTCCTTTTCTTTTCAATAGCTTAAGTAAGCGTGGCTGTACAGAACTTAGCCTCACTTTTCTTTATAAAGATACTTGGCTTTACTTTCCAAAACTTATCTTTTCGAACTTCACAAATATGCACTTCACTTTTCCACAATTGGACTTTTCATTGAATAAATGTTTATTTCTAAACCCGTCTCACTGTTAACATGTGATTATACCGCCAGGTCAACTCTTCGGAGCAAATAAAGCATTGGTACACAAATTTCTATTTTTTCATTTGAAATCGTTAATCTGTCCTGCTCAACATGGCTTTTATCCTGGAAGATCCACAGTTACCAACCTGATTTCATTTTGTGGGCACTTACCTAGCAGTATTGCAATCAGGCAACAACTGGATGTTGTGTACACGGACTTCTCAAAGGCTTTTGATAAGATTGATCTTATCTTTCGGATCGATGGCAGTATGTTAAGATCTATGACTCGTCCTCAGTTTTATTTCGAGTTACCTCTGGTGTCACATGTCACACAGGGAAGTCATATTGAACCTCTTCTTTTTTCACAGTTTATTAATGATGTTGTTCAGTGCTTTGAGTTCTCGCATTGCCTGCTGTATGCAGACGATTTGAAAATATTTGCACCAATTTGTAGTGTATCTAACTGTCTTAGGTTGCAAAGGGATTTAGACACATTTTGTGTCTGGTCGGCTAACAACAAATTGTCGCTGAATATAGCGAAATGTAAAACTATTTCTTTCTATCGCATTCGAACTATTTCTTTCTATCGCATTTTGTGAGGCACATTGATTCTATTATAGCAAAGGCTTATATGATGTTAGGTTTCATAAAGCATAACTGCAGGGACTTTTGTGACCCGCTTACATTAAAGTCGTTGTGTGTTGCCTTTGTCCGTTCTCCGCTAGAGTACGCCTCGCAGGTTTGGTCTCCTTTTTATAAGTGCCATTCTGATAGAATTGAAAGCGTTCAGAAGCAATTTGTTTTATACGCACCTCGCAGTACACCATCAATGAATAATTATGCTATTCCACATTATCATGAGCGCTGCAACCTTTTGGGATTACAGCGTTTAGAACAGCGTCGGGTGGCGGCTTGCGTTTTATTTGTTCGCGACATTTTATTGTATCGTATTGATTGTGCTGAATTACTCGCACGACTCAATATTTATGCTCCTGAACGTTGTCTGCGTCGTCGTGATGGTTTTTTACTAATCGATTCTGGCTCAACAAACTATCAACTTTCGGAGCCAGCCTTGACCACGTCTCGACTTTTCAATTATTCATACGATGTTTTTGATTTTAATTTGACTAGAGATTCGTTTAGACGTGAACTTTTTAAGACCTTATAGTATACCACTGTAGGTAATATATTAAATATTAAATAAATAAATAAATAAAAAAATGAAATTCTTCGAGAAAATGTGAGGTCATCTAATATTGGAGAATCATCTAGGATATTAGATGATGCTTACCCAATCGACCGTAGTTTCAATGCCTTCCCAGTTCAATTTCGTGACATAGAAGGTTTTATTCCTAAATTTTGTGGAACTGGGCCATACAAAATAGAATCATGCATTGACGAATTCGATAACTTATGTAAAGTTTATAAGCTGAATCCATTACAACAATTAACATTTGCAAAGCAATCAGAGAAAGCATTAGGATCAGCAAGGGAAATATTTTCATGGGAAGACCTGAAGGTATTTTTACAAACGGAATTCTCGATACAACAACAAATAAAGTATTACTGTATGGCACAACTACAATGGCAGCATTTCGAGAAAAATTGCTTGTTTATGAAGATTTTGTTCATCTTATGTAAGTACAACTAATAATCACAATAATGCTTCAACATCCCAAGAATCCAGTAAAAACGCACACTGTTTTAATTGTGGAAAACTAGGGCATCATTCGAAAAAATGCTACAAGAAAAATGAAGGACCGCGGTGCTTCAAATGCTTTCAATATGGACACAAGGCATCTGATTGCGATAAAAAGGCTGCAACAGAAGAACGACGAAATGAAACACAACATTAACAACAAAAAACCAATGAAACGGTTTTGGCAAGTGAAAGATCGCGGACTATTAAATCTAACCATTAAATTATTCAATTGAACAATCAATCTATAGAGGCAATCATATATTGGAAGTGATTTAACCCTATTAAGAGATACAGATTATCGAGTAATGGAATTATCTGCTTTGAAATTAAAGGAAACCGTGCTAAGAGGAATTTGAGATGGCGCAATAAAGACAATTGATTATTTTAGAGGTAAATTCAAGATAGATGATGAAGAATATGTAGGAGATTTGTATGTGGTACCTGCAGAGACGCTCAGCACCAAATGCGTTTTAGGGAACGATATCCTAGCTGACAAGAAAATTACAGTGAAAGCTGGAGGATTTTCGGTAAGGAAATTAAATTATCAAAATGAATTACCAATATCCTGTTTTTAGCGAAAGATAGAGAATATGAAATAGGAAAAAAGCAACACCAAGAAACAATAACAAAATTAATTGAATCTTACGAACCCAAATATTCCAAAACATCTCCAGTGGAAATGAAAATTATATTGAAATCAGATACCCCGATATGGCAATACCCCAGACGACTTTCGGCAAGCGAGAAGGAGGAAGTCGGAAAGCAAATTCAAGAGTGGCTCGATAATAAAATCATTCAAACCAGTTCGTCGGAATACGCAAGTCCAATTGTGATTGTTAACAAAAAAGATGGCGGGAAACGTATTTGCATAGATAATGGGATAGATTTTCATTACCACTAATAGAGGGTCAAATCGATACACTGCATGAGGCCAAGGTTTTTACGACGCTTGACCTGCAGAATGGGTTTTTCCATGTTCCCGTCGAAAAAGGAAGAAGAAAATATACGGCCCTTGTGACACCCATGGGGCAGTACGAGTACAGTAGGGTACCATTTGGCCTATGGTTTGTAAACTTTGACCTCAAAGACCTTATCAGTAAGCAAGTGATATTGGTATATGGTATATGGACGATATTATCATTCCTGCTAAAGACGATGAAGAAAATATTTCTAAGTTAAAACAAGTTTTAAAAATTTCCAGCGAACACGGCCTCAAATTTAAGTGGAAAAAATGCAAATTTCTATTCGAAAAAATTGAATTCCTAGGATATATAATAACAGATGGAAAAGTTAACCTCTCGGAAACAAAAAATTAAAGCTGTGCCGAATTTCCCCGAGCCGACAAATCTTAAAAAAGTCCAAAGTTTCCTTATGTAATTTCTGGGTATTTTCGGAAGTTTATTTCACAATATTCAATTATCGCTCGACCCTTAACAGATCTCCTAAAAAAAGACAAGACATTCATCTTTGGTATTACGCAGTGACAACCATTTATCGAAATAAAAAAATCTCGCACTAATAAACCTATCTTAAGTATATTCCAAACAAATCGATCTACAGAGCTACATACAGATGCATCACGGCTGGGGTATGGTGCCATACTACTTCAAAATAGTCCAGAAGATCAAAGTTTCCACCCAGTGTACTTTTACAGCAGAAAGTCATCACCGGTAGAGGAAAACTACTCCAGTTATGAGCTCGAAGTACTGGCTACTGTCGCAGCACTCAAAATATTACGAACATATTTGTTAGGCATCCCTTTAAATAGAACATCGCTCAAGCAAAAAGATGAAACATGTAGACGCTCTGAGCAGAAATCTTATTAGCATGCTAGTCGAAGATGAACTTCTGAACCAAGTTGCAGTTGCTCTAGCAAAGGATAACAAGTTGTCGCTCATAATAAAGCTATTAGAATATGGCCCATATTAAAACTACGTTATGCAACGACATATTTTGTTTAAGATAGATGATTCTTACCACCAGCTGTTATGCATTCCTCAACTAATGCAAGGTAACCCCATTAAACGTGCTCATCAACAGGATCATTTTGATGCAAACAAGATGGTAGATATATTGCAGAGGGACTATTTCATACTGGGATTAAAGGGAAAATGCGAAACTTATCGCAGAAATTGGATCCAGTGTATATTAGGCGATAGAAAACGTGGAAGGCAAGAGGGTTTCTTACACCCTCTGCCTAAAGGGGAGTATCCCTTATTTATATACCATATGGATCATTTGGGTCCACTAACTAGTACAGCCAAAAGCTATACATTTATTTTTTCAGTTGTAGATTCTTTCTCAAAATTTGTCTGGCTGTATCCTGTTAAGACAACGACGTCAGCAGAGGTGATCCAGAAATTAGAGGTACAACGTGCAATTTTCGGCAATCCTGTACAATTTGTATCACACTAAAAGTTTTCGAAGAATTCTGTGAAGCCCAATCTGTTAAACATACGCTCATCACCACTTGAAATCCGAGAGGAAATGGACAAATAGAAAGAATAAATAGCATTATCGTTCCGGCACTCACCAAATTATCGATGGCCAATCCAGATTCATCCAGATACCCAAAATAAATAGGCCCGTATAAAGTCATTAAAATAATAGGGCCTGAAAGATACCAGGTTGAGAAAATTGGTGATCATCAAGGCCCAAATCTTACAACGACCAGTGCCGACTACATGAAGAAGTGGCCAAATAACGATGCAATACTATCTAGCGATGAGTCGGATGAAGAAGTATAAATTAAGCATTTAAGTCGACCAATCAATACATACAAAAACCAATTCCACATTTCAAGTAAAAATAAAAATTTTAGACGAAGTATTGGGTGTATGCATTAAAAACCGGAATTTTTTATGAAATTTGAGCCTTTATTATGGAAAAATGTTACAAGATTTTTTATTCAAAGTATTGCCCATCGCTACCCACTACTTTTTCCCACCTTTCTGGCAATTTATGGATTCCATCCCAGAAAAACTGCGCCGGCTTGGCGGCCAAAAACGAATTTTCGCGGCCAATTTTCGATACCTTGAACTGAAGTGAAGCGTATTCCTGATAGGGCAGTCTGGAGAGAGGAGGGAGCAAGGTCTGGGCTATGAGGCGAGTGAGGCAGAATTTCCCATCCATTATTCTCTAGGAAATTTTTGACCGGCGCCGCAAAATGTGGCCGAGCGTTATCGTGGTGGAAAATGATTGACTCGTGTCTGGTCGCATACGTTGGCCGCTCTGCTTGGATTTTCTACTTCAATCGGATCAATTGTTGACGATAGAGTTGGGCATTGATGGTTTGGCCACTTGGCAACAGCTCATAGTGGATCACACCCAGCTGGTCCCACCAAAAGCACAGTATGACCTTGGCCCCGTGAATATTCGGCTTTGGTGTCGATGGGCCGGCCTCGCCTTTCTTGACATACGCTTTTTTGCGCTTGGGATTATCGTAATGGATCCATTTTTCATCGCCAGTGACAATACGATGCAAAAACGACTTCTTTTTGTGGCGCTCGAGCAGCATTTCGGACATGCAAAATCGTCTTTCCACGTCTCTTGGCTTCAACTCGTATGGCACCCAATTTCCCATCTTTTCCCAAGGCTTTTAAACGTCTGGAAATTGTTGCTTGATCAACTCCCAATGATTCTGCAAGTTCTTCTTGCGTTTGACATGAATCTTGATCGAGTAATGCCTCCAATTCTTCATCCTCAAACTTTTTCGTCTGACCAGGACGCTCTTTGTTCTTGATGTCAAAATCACCACTTTTGAAGCGACTAAACCACTCAAAGCACTGTGTTTTTGCAAGAGCATGCTCACCATACAAATCCACGAGCAAACGATGATTTTCAGCCTCAGTTTTGTTTGCGAAAAAGTGACTCAACAAAACTTCCCGCAAATGCTGTTTTTTTCGCAAATTTGATAAATTTTCCATCGTTGAAATCGGTTGGATGTGCACAATCAAAACAAAAACTTTTAGCTGATTTTGACAGGTATTGAATAAGGCTTTCAAATAACATATATGTCCATGATGTACTATAACGCATAAACAAGTAATGACATCTAGTATCAAATTCCAGTTTTTAATGCATACACCCAATAACAATTAAGACGATATTAAGATGAATATGAACACGAGAATTTAGACGAAAATAAAAGACGGAAATAAGACGAGTATAGTATTAAGTTCAAATAAGACGACGATCAACTCAAATAGCAGATGAAAATAGATGTTTTCTGCTTATTTCTCCGAGACGTAGAAATCGGTAGGAAGGCTGAATGTGGGTATAATGCATATTACATCAGTGTAAAGCCCTAACATTTATGCAATATACCATTTGTATTGGAAAACAACCACATTTCTTTACTCGAACAAGACTGTTTTCCTAACGATTTAAATAAGTAAGTAAAGTCATTTTAATTGATTTAGCTTACTGATTTTGAAAGCAGCATCAAGAGAACGGACATGTGCAATTAATTTTATAAATATGTACTAATTAAAATTTAAACATAAACCAAGCCCTGAAATAATTTTTTTGACATTACAAATTAGATTTTTTATAAGAAAGAGATAGAAAATTAGTCACCTCGCCAGGTTACTTTTAGAACATTCACAATAGTGGCTTTCCATTTAACCAGCGCAAGTAATTATAAGCACTTATGGTTCATGTCTTTGTTAGATTTACCATAATTAATCCAGAATGAACCATAACTCGTTATAAACTACTTGTGGTGGTCGATTGGAAAGCCACTAATGAAAAAAACTTTTTACTTTTGACTTACAGGTTTGTATGAATTTCTAACCTAACGACCAAAAATTTTTGTTCGTAAGTTGAAAATTCAGACGAAATTGTAAGTAAACAATTTGTTCATTGTGAATGCTCTGTTATTTTTCGTTTGGAAAACAGCCTAAGACATATTTTAATCGATGTTTTTTAGTTCATGTAACCTAATTTGTCGAGAAATGTTATAATGGGAAAAGTAAAGAACTAAAAATTCATTTAAGTGAGAATGACAATTGGAAAATTGTTGTGCCTTATTTGCGCAGCGACACTTTGCTCTATCCAGCGCAACCTGAAACGAACCCATCAAAGAGTCATCCTCACTCATATTCAAAGTCGGCGCTTATATCAAAACAAACAGTTAACTGTTATCAACATTTTTACACGCTTACTTTTGCTGACCCATTGTTTTTTTCTGCCCTTTTTACGTAAAATCAGGTTTCAATAAAATGTGAAAGTTTATTAAATTGTCTTAAGATTAAATTGTTAAAACAATTTTTTTTATTGAACATATTACATGGAATTAAATTTTAGGGCTGACGATGACCACCTTCTGGCCCCCAATCACCCCATCTTCCTCTTCTGCGATGCCCGTGCCCATGGCCGTGCGGAGGACCATGCCCAGGACCATGTGGTGGTCCATGTTCAGGACCATGTGGATGTCCATGCCCAGGAGGTCCAATCCCATGCCTCATACGTCTCTTCCACCAACGATCCCCATCTCCAACCAAACTTTTATCTCTACAGCCCCGACGTTCCCGTTCATCTGCCGTCTCCACATTTAGTCCATCAAACCAATTTCCCGCTGTCTCAATATCATTTGAATCCACATATGATTTTCGCGCTTCTGATATCCACAAATCATAACCCGGTGGATTTCTAAACGATAAAATATCCGAGTCTGTAAATAAATGATCAGTTTTGTCGACACAATTTCTTAGTTCGGTCACATCAATAACTGGGAATCGTATCAGCCGAATTAATTTATCGAATTTCATGCGTCTTTCGCTTAGTTTTATATTGTTTTTAGTACTGTGATGGGCCATCCATTTGAGTAAAGCATTCAGCATATCGATTTCTTTCACCTGCTTCGATGTCGTGCCCACAAATTCCATTTGTAAAATGTTTTCAACAACAATCGGTTTGGTTTGTAAAAAATAATCCGAATTTAAAATTGCATGTAACTCTTTAGCGACGAACACTTCAATTTGATTACTTAACTCTTGCAGTTGATTTACTACACAAAATTCATACAGGCGATATTTTTCATGGATGGTTAATACTTTCTCAATATGTACACTTAAAAGTTCCGTCAATTTTCTAATATTATAGGTGAGTGCCAATTCATGCAATCCGATTATATTCTCTCTAGTGATTGAACAGTCATCCGTGTAGAGAAAACGCATAAATTGTAAAAATGTCGCATAATCACATTTTTGGATTGGAATATATTTTTGTTCACCTTGATTCGCTTCAAATTGTTGCTGGTATACCGTACTCCGATTCATCAATACAAAACTATGGGCACGAATTTCTTTTTCTTCAACATTGAAGATTATATCCGATAGAAAACTGTTATTGAATAGTTTAACAACTATTTCACTTAGAGATAACACTTTTGAGTCGTTTAAAGCTTCCATTTTATTATGGCTCGATATTTATACGTGCGCCTCGACCTGTAAACACTCGAACTTCATTCATCAGTCGATTCATTTACGACAATTTTTTATTGTTGTTATCTAATCAATTTTGTATATTTTTGTTTGTTTGTATTTAATCAAACTGGTAAATTTATAATCAAAATGTAAACAAATAATAAAACAGTTATCTCAAGTTTTTGCTTGTCTGCCTGTTCACGCGAGTATTGTATTCATCATATTCTTTTGGTAAACAATTTTCTTTTATTCTCTTTAATCAAACTAATTTTTAGATAAGCAAACTGTTATAAAATAAGATCTAAAACCCAAGAAACAACCCTTAACTGTTTTAAAATTTAGTACAGAAACGCGATGATCACTAAATGGTTAAACAATATTTGATTAATTAGATAATAGATGGAACTGCTAATCGAATTTTAATATGACGGTGACACCTAGTGTGTAATAGAATAAGTAAAACTAATAGCTCAATGTTTACTGTACTAAAATGGAATTTTCCATGATAAAATTGTTACGTAATGTTTCTACGCTATTCTAACTGGAAAAGTCATGAACTTTCGAGAAGTTTGGTTTGTGTATATAAAAAGGGGAACAAGATCGAATTGGATTATTCGTATTTGGAACGCGATAGAGTAAACTTGTAAGATTATTAGTAATATTTGATAAGCGATAGTATAAAGATTAAAAGGAATTAAAAAGTGATTTAGAAAGTGTTGTAGTGCGATAAATAAAGTAAAAGTGATCAATAAAATTTAAGAATAATTTAAATAAAGTGATTTTGTGAATTTTTATTGATAAACTGTGTTGTTATAAATTTTATGAAATAAATAAATTCGTTGGTGATAAAATGAATTGAGTTTGTACATAAAATAATGAATAATAAGAAACTTCAAGCGCATACAACAATGAAATTCAATCAGCGCACGAATAATGTGTACGGCCAAAAATAAAACTAACATTAGGTGTCCACCGAGGGAAACAAAGTTTTTTATATACGTAATGAAATTCTTTATTTGAAACGGAATATTTATTTCCTTCACTGAGTCTGCTCTTTAAACAAACAAAAAACAAACAAAAAAATTTACTTCTCTCTTGCTTTTACGAACATTTTTGTTTCCTTGTTTTTGTTTTTTTTTTTGGTATACGTCTGTATATTATCTTGTACGTACATAATTGAGTCGATTGTTGTCGATTAGTTTTAGTTTAGAAAAAAAACTTATGAACGTCCGTCGTGCGATTTTTTGTATCGCGAAATAAAAAAGATGAATTATGGGTTTTCTTAATTAAAATACCCATTTTTCGTCTAATATGAATGAAAACCAAATGATTTTAGGAAGTCAAACATAATATTTTTCTTAAAATCGATTACTCTATAAAGTTAGCAGTTGGTTGGACTAATAAAGCTTTATTAAAAATTGTTTGTGCGAGTGAAAGATTTCTCAAGCATGCGGTAAATCACTTTTGTTACGCAAATTTTTAAAATCGCTCGCTAACGCTCTCTCGTAAATTGAACAATTATAATCGCTGGAAAACTTTCACTTTTCTTTACTTGTAAACAATCTACTATTATTTGTGTAAATTGACCCTCTTAAAGTGTAGAATAAAGGAAAAACTGATTTTTTTTGTTTTCTTCACATTTTTATTTATATTTCGATAATGGATGAACGGCCGTTAACGGGACAAAAACCTTTTCACGCGGTTCGACGATCTCTTTATAACAATTTTTATTTTTGAAAATCGCAGAAAATATTTCTCTCATTTAAGGTCGCTGGCCCGCGCATTGTTTTATTAATTATAACTCGGTAAGGGTTGAACGGCCTTTAGTCGACCAACACCATTTAATTTGCATGGAACAATCAAACTATCCTAATTCATATACTACCAAACTATCCTATTCTATGTGACCTCTTACTTTATACTCTAGGCGTATGTAGTTCTACATTTAAAGGTCGTGTCTCACAATCTTCTGCTTTTTTGGGCCTAAGTTTTAATATGCACAAAAAATTTTGACGACATATTTTAAGCAGTTTTGAATAAAGCTTCATTAGTTCAGCCAACTTATCTAATTTTACACTGAAATCGATTTTAAAGGAAATATTTTTTGAATTCCTGTAGATTGTGTGCCGTACATGACGTCAAAATATAAAGTGTACGCTGTTTAATGCGGGACACCCTTACAATTGAAGAAGCATCCCATCTTTACCCTTTTTCTTTATTTTAAAAGTCCTATAGGGTCAAACTAAAATACTTGAACTAAATTTCCAGCAGAGATATCTGGTACAGTGTTCGTTATGTTGTGAAAATGGATACGCATTTTTCACTAGTAAACTACTTGTAATTGTTTACTTTTTTTTAAATTCCTGAATATCTGTGAATTTATTTATTTATTTAGTTATCCTTATCACCAACTTATTTAATTGTTTATATAGTTATAACGAACTGGTTACATTATTAAAACATTTAATAAAATTATATCATTAAAATATTTCAAATTTTTTTTTGTGTCCAAAATTTACCAATAATCTAAAAGATGCTTTGGCACCAATTTCTTAAATTGGTCTCTACGAATAAAGGGGGCTCAGTATTTATTAATTTGCATCTATCTCGATACGCTGGAAGTATGAAAGCAGGCAGGCTTGCATCTCTAGGTAGCCTTGGAAGAGCTTACATTTAAAAGCACTTTTACACTCTCTCTATGCGATCTGAGTAGTTATTATAAAACAGATGCAGTACGGCAACACCATATTCTAACAATGAACGAACAAACGAGATGTATAAAATTTTAATCACGTAAGAATCCTGAAAATCTTTGGAAAACCTTTTGACAAACCCAAGCATAGAATTCGCTTTAGAAATGCAACCCTCAATGTGCTTATGAAATGATAGATTCGAAGTAAAAGTTATACCTAAATTCTTAAACTTATCGACACTTTCAATAATGCAATCGTCAAAACAGTAAACGTAACTAGCGGGTGAGTGTAATTGGGTAAAACAGATTGTTTTGCATTTGTAGATCTATAGCATCAAATTATGCGATGTAAACGAAGCTTTAAAGTTTGTCGGATCATATTGAAAGTCAGTATCAGAAATAGTTGTGAAAATTTTAATGTCATTCGCATAAATTACTCAGACAATTTACCATATCATTTACGAAAAGAATAAAGAACATGGAGCCAAATGACTACCTTCATGGGCTACTGAAGAACTCTTGAAGTGAAGTTATACCAATTTTCACCATTTCAGTTCTAAATTCCAGATAAGACCTAATCCAATCAATTGGCAAAAAGATACAATCCAAGGAGTCAAGTTTCCGCAGCAGCAATTCATGATCGATCTTGTCAACGACCTTTCACAAATCAGTGTAAATGACCTGTACAAAATTACCATTGAATAGTGCATATAAAATACAATTTGAAAACAAAACTAAGTTAGTTACAGTTGACCTATCAAGGAAAAATTCAAGCTTTCCTGTGAAAAATCCATGAGAAATGAATATCTTAACATGAAACCACAATTTCCCTTTAACTAGTTACACACAATGCTTTGTTAAAACTGAAATAATGCAAATAACTCTATAGTTTTCCATATCGCTTCGAGATCCAGAATTGAAAATTGGCTTAATAAGTAAGCGTTCCCATAGAAGAGAGAAGCAACTAGGGGAATATGGCCAGAAATTGCACTACCGGTTAATTTTAGAAAATGAGTGAAATACAATCGAATCCGGCACTTTCATTAATATCAAGAATTGACAATTCGGATAAAATAGTATTTACTTCCAGACGAAACATAGAATATTTTGACTCCCTTACAACATTATTCAAAATACATATAGATTTTGAATTATATACAATCTCCAAGAAATTAGCAAGCAAATGACAAGTTCCTGCGATAACAGGAACGGTCATTTAAAAACATCGTAGAAGGGTAACCATTAGATTTGTTTTTGTAATTAACAAAATGCGAAAAGTTATTTGGCTTTGATTTAGTTGATGCTGCAAGCTCCAGAATATAACTGCTGTAGAGAATATATGTGTACATACATATATACTATATTTATATATATATTCTTTAATAGAGTCTCCCAAAAATTTGACTCTTTCCAGCGCCCCTCCCCTCCCCCTACACGAGTAATACTTTTTGAAGTTAAGAAATTGAGTGATTTTAGCCTATTCTCGATAGGTGACCATTCTACTTAGGTTGCTTTGTTTTAATGTTATAGGCATCATTCTCTTCGTTTTTTATTGAACTTTCATTTGAAGTCAGTTTCAGCCTCATATTTAATATTAGCCAAATGCGACACCAAAAGGTACAATCATATTTTCTTAAAAAATGGCATGTTTTAAAATTTTCGCTAAATCAGTGAATTTTTATTAAAATACATAGACTCAGTTTTTTCATCTTTTCATGACCTTTGCAAATTTTTAACCAAATTTAATTTTTCAAACACTTTTAAAGTTGGGTACAAGCGTTTGAATGCACCCAATTTTTCGGAAATCGAACATTTTTAACTTAATATTCTAATAAAAAAATTAAAATCTCTCAGATCAATTTTGATTTTATATAGATCATAACGAAATTCAGAAGCATAAGGAACAGCTCAATAGCAGGTTCAATACTGTTAAAAATTCACAGTTGTGATTCCCTTGATGAAAAAAGGTGAAAATTAACTTGTATCTACTACTAAACTTAACCGTACTTATAATTTTAAAAATGTTAGATTTAAAGGCAAACTCATAATAAATAATAGTGGTACATACTTATTTTTAATATGATAAACAGGAGCTGAGATAATTGTGAAATACTGAATTAAAACGTACGGTTACTACTCCTGATTTTTTTTTTTAACGAGCTATTAGGTGTTTTAAAAAAATTATAACGTAGTGGGGCGAGAAAACGGAGAGAATGAGGCCTATACCTTTAAAAACAAAGCAACCTAAGTAGAATGGTTACCTATCTATTAACCTAAAATCACTCAATTTCTTAACTTCAAAAAATCATAGCTTGAGAAGTATGGCCAGGAAGGGGTCAAATTTTGGGAAAATCCATTTTTCATCGACTAATTTTCTGGAAAAAAATTACAGATAAATCGGTGAATGCAGTAAAATGCATGCGCCCGGTTTTTTAAAAAAGTAATGGATAAGCCCATATATATACTTGTTACGCAATTAGGATGTAATTTATAAGTTCAAGTTCATGCCGAGACCTTACGAGGTGCAAATTTCATTGGCAGAAACGCAAGATAAAAACAACATATTCATAACAATAATATAAAAAAACACGGTTAGGGTGTACTATTTCAGCATTATACATATTATATTCTCAGATGAGAGTAACTTTAATATTTTTGGCTTCGAATCCCAAATGGAATGATGAAATAATATTCAATAAATTCAACTTGATTTACATAATGAGAGAAAACGCTTTTTGGAAAAATCGATGTAAAAGTTTTGAAAATATTATATTCTGCAGGAAAACTGAAAACTATTCTTCTTAAGCGTTTTTTAATCTAGTTTTATGTAATTATTTTTGTTAATTTTAATCATAAAGTTTTTTATTAGTTATCGATTTGCATCAATAACTCAATTGGGCCGAAAATATAGTTCTGTAAAATATGCAGTGAAACATGAAGGTGAACATGATGAAATGGCGTGGGGGTGTGTATCAGACGGAGATATGGACCGATTTCTAAAGGAAACTTTATTACAAGCTTTTTAACCCCTGGAGTGGTAAAAAGCTTGGAATTAAAGATTGTTTCGAAATTTATCAGGAGAACGATCCGATACGTTCATCTGATATCGTCCAATAATGGCTTTTGCAAAATTGTCTCGAAGTTATGAAAATATCACACATCACTGGGCTTAAATATTATTGAAAACTTGTCGCTTAAGTTAAAACTCGGAATTCGAAATCACTCCAGTTCCAATAAAAATTTGCCCAAAAAGCGCTGGTAGAAGATTGGCAGAAAATTAACTTGACTTACACACGAAATAGACTCAAAATAGACTGAAGTTAATAAGAAAATATAAAGCAATAATAAAAGCCTGGCAAATAATGAACTATGAGAACAATCTATTAAGAGTTCTATCTAAAGCTTCATTAAAATTACGTAAGAACATCATTTTATGTACCATTTGGATTTATGAAGTAATTTTCATTTGCCATTTTTCTAGTTTAATTTATCTTTTTGTATTAATGCACTAATAAATGTAATTGAAATATAAGTTTCTTTCAGATCTGCAATTAGCAATTAAGCTGCTATAGCGTGGGATGGAAAAAAAATTAATTTTGCATATTTCTCATTCAGATCGAAACTGAACTTGCAATATTCTTGATAATTTCGATCTTCGTAATAAAATAAGTAAGTATTGTAATATTACAAACCGCTAGAAATCTTTGTTCTATACAAAAAACTACAAATATTTTAAATGCAATATAATATTATTTAATATAGTATATACAAAAAATATTTTAACTAATTAATTAAATATTTAATTTTATAATATTTGTTATTTTAAAATTAGTCTAAAACTAATTGTATTAATTGCAAATGGTTAAGTGAACTGAAAATTATTAGTTTAATTGTTCAAAAATTATATTTGGTTGAATGACCGAAAGAAATAATTGAATTAAAATTTTTAAACAAATAAAATAAGTAAATTAGCAAAAAAATCGTTTTTTCATGTTTAACCTGGCAAGCTCATTGTTTCCACCAGAAGTTGAACATTTCATACTTGGTCTCGTTAATTCAAAATGATATGTTGAAAAGTTAACAATTTGTAAAATAATTTAAAAGGAGGTAGAAATGAACTGTTTTCCCATTTTAAGGGTGTTCCGAACTAAACCGAGGGTAAGCTTTACTTTTCCCAATCTACGGCCCAAAATCTAAAGGAATAAAAAAAAAAATTCCAATCATACTTAATCGATTTCCCATTTTTAACCTTTTTTAAAGATCAACTGGACTATATCACCTGTACTTTTCTCTAGAATAAAAATTTAATTCAAATTGTATTGATTATTTTCCAAAATGATTTTGAATTTCAAATCGTTTTTTAATTTAGAAATACCGTAAATCACCCACAATTTAAAAATGAAAGTTTAAAATACCACCAAATTTTGGTTTACAAAACAAATAAGAAATATGTACATATTTTAAAAATTTATGCAAAATGCATGTCGTGAACGAAAATTCGCACCTTGTGAATTTTACTTCACAAAATGCATTTTGCATAAATTTCTAAAATAAATGTTTTTATTTTTTATTCATTTTGTAAATCAAAATTTTGTGGTTTTTTATACTTTCATTATTAAATTGAAATGGAAAGCTTAGATTAATTAATTTATTTAAAATAAAAACTATCCTAAAAAATTATTATTTGATTTATTTTTAATTTTAGAGGATTGTGTTACGCTAAAATACAAATAACAAACTATTTTAATATTTTGAATGCAAGGAAAAATAAATTTCGTAGAAGACAAAATTAGATAAAAACTAGAATGAAATATTTTCTACGTTTTGAATTCTTTATTCATAAATTAAATAGTTCGATGCAGAAAAAATGTATTTAAAAGTATATATTTGTAGTGTTTTTTTATTCGCTCCGGATAGCTGCTATCGAGAGCCGTCATTTTTATACGCCTAAATTTAAATTTGACGCGCTATTTATTGGTAAACTAAACTTATTTTACATCAAACTATCATTTTTAATTCAATTGTTTAGCGAAAACTTGATATAAAAAATATTTGGCTCTACCTATTTATACGGAGCGCTATCCGGAGCCATTTTTTATTTGACGGCTCTCGATAGCAGCTATCCGGAGCGAATAAAAAAACACTACGATTGTTATGAATTTGTGCATACTATAATATGCATGTTTAAAAAATCAACATAAACAAAACTATGTGAAAATGTTTTCTTTCTCTTCTCCAAACCAAATGTGGCTAATCGGCTCGCCAAGCTATTTATATATATACACCTATGTTATTGATATATATATATATATATATATATATATATATATATATATATATATATATATATATATATATATATATATATATATTATATACTATATATATACCTAATTACGAAAATACAAAAACGAAGTCGAAACGAATGAAAAATACATGAGAAATTGAGAATATGCATTACAGTGAAGGGGATATACTACATTGATCAACAAGTTCCCGGAATAACCACCGTGTGGCGCTCCCATCGTTCCGATTTGAGTTCTGTTTTCTTTGTTAAGTTGGTACATCTGTTGTTGATATTCCCTCTAAATCTTAGCGTCATAGCTTGGCATTTGCAAAAGTTACGTAGTTAAGAGTACATCTATCTCTGTGTGTGTTGGCGATTATTTCCAATTTTAGAAATTGTTTACAATTATAGACATCATTTGCGAGGCTGAATCCGATCCCACATTCATCAAAAGGATCATTACTGGAGACGAGACGTGGGTTTATGGGTACGACACGCAATCTAGACATCAGGCAAGTGAATGGCGTTCACCAAAAAAAAAAACACGTCGTTTTCAGTCAAAAAGAAGGCAATGCTCACGGTTTTCATGGATTACAACGGTGTAGTGCATCATGAATTTTTGCCAGAAGGCCAGACCGTAAACAAAGAGTATTATTTGAGCGTTATGAGACGTTTGCGTGAAGTAATTCGCCGAACGAGACCAGAATTGTGGGCAGAAAACTCATGCATTTTGCACCATGATAACGCACCGTCGCACAGTGCCATCATTATTCGTAATTTTTTGGCGAAAAATGCAACAAATACCATCCAACAGCCACCGAATTCACCTGATTTGGCTCCCTGTGACTTCTTTCTGTTCAATCGAGTTAAAAAACCATTACGGGGAACGCGTTTCAGCAGCCGAGAAGAAATAATGGAAAAATCGCCAACACACACCGAGTAGATGTACTCTTGACTACGTAACTTTTGCAAATGTCAAGCTATGACGCTAAGATTTAGAGGGAATATCAACAACAGACATACCAACTTAACAAAAAAACAGAACTCAAATCGGAACGATGGGAGCACCACACGGTGGTTATTCCTTGAACTTGTTGATCAAGGTAGTATATTCCATTTAAAATACAAAATTTCATATCATATGTAAATGAATTTGTTTCCCTTACTAAACACCTAATGTTAGTACCAGAAAATAATATTTAAAGAGTAATAAATTTTTCGTGAAATAAATAAATTCGTTGGTGATAAATTAAATTGATTTTGTATTATTCACAATCCAGTGATACGAACCTTAATTGACAAGGCAAAAACGTAACACATTTGTGACGGTGACACCTAGTGTGTATTAGAATAAGTTAAATTAATAGCTCAATGTTTAACTGTACTAAAATGGAATTTGCCATGCTAAAATTGTTCTAAATGTTTCTACACTATTCTAACTAGAAAATTCATGAGCTTTCTAGAGATCGAATTGGATTATTCGAATTTGAAACGTGATCGTGTAAACTTGTAAGATTATGAGTAATATTTGGCTAGCGACAGTGTGAAGATTAAAAAGTAATTAAAAAGTGATATAAAAAGTGTTTTAGTGAAAGTAAAAATTATAAGTGTACAGTAAAATTTGAGAATAATTTGTCTAAAGTGATTTTGTGAATTTATTTTTAATAAATTGTGTTGTAATAATTTTTGTGCTAAATAAATAAAATCCGTTCGTGATAAAAAACGTAACAATATTTAACAATCATCGTATGTTAACCACCCATAGTAAAAGGGCCAAAGGAATCTCGAAATATCTAGAAAATTTCGAATAGCACGGACAACATGAAAAAGTCTCGAATAATCTTAAAAAATCTAGAATATTGCAGAAAATCTTTAATAAGCTTGAAAAAGTGGGAGACCTGTTAGTACATATTTCGAAAAACCTCAGACACTTTCGAATAATAATTTTTTTTTTTTTTTTTTAGATATTGGTGAATCCGTAACATCATACAAAATGAACAATCTTAAAATCTAGAATAAATTGGAATAACTCATTCAAATCTCGAAAACTAACAATGAATGCAACGCTAACTTTCGAAACATCTCTATAAAGGCGAATAAAGGTGTCTCAAACAATTTGCTCTGCAACTTACCGATTTATTCAACTTAACATCTCCAATTTAGTTCCCCTACCGGTATACCGTTTTCCGGGACATTAAGCCATTTTTTACTTTCCGTGTTAAGTTTTCACCGGTAAAGGTTTTTATAGCCAATATTTAATAAAAATAAAATTACTTAATCTTTTAATTCATTAAAATGGGCCATAGTATTCTAACCTATAAAATCTTAAATGCTCCAAAAAAAATTTGAGAAAATTCGAAAATTATTTTCGATCTGCAAATTTGGATTAATTTAAAAAATCTGAATTCAACCAGAACCAATACTTCGACAAAACCAAAGGAAGTGCATCATTAGCACTAACTACCGTTAACTAAAACTTAAATAACCTGATAAATATAATCGGAAGGTTTAGATTAATCTAGAGAATATCGAATAATCTCAAAGATCTTCAAAATCTACTAAATTCACGATTCAGATTTAAATTCGTTAGCATGTTAGATCCTGCAGCCCAAAGGTAAGAGCAAAATATTGACTTTCAAAATTCGAATAAATTCAAAAATCTCGGTAAATCTCGAATAAACTTGAAAAGGTGGGAAATTTGGTACAAACTCGAATGTGGATTACTTCAGAAAACCTGAAATACTGCCTCTTTTCAAATTCGAAGGATCTTAAATAATTTCAGTAGTTTCAAAAAATATATATTTTAATGAATAACTTTGAAAAGCCTGTGAGTCTTTTAATATCCACGGATATTTCGAAAAGTTTGGAAAAGTTCTTGTGTTTGAAAGTTGTGAAAATTTATTAATAACAATAATTTAGTTTTTTGATACTTAATTTAATTAAAACAGCTTTTCCTTCTAAAATGAGGCAAACTTTGTGAAATCTTAAACAATAGCTTCAAAACTCTGGCCTCATAGAAAAAGATCACGATTTTTTTTTTAATTTGTTAGTTTTGGAGGAGAAAAAGTCATCCGACGTAATGCTTGCTGTGCTCAAATTGTAGGTATTCCAGCCTACTTTTGATGTACATACGAGCAACTGCTTTTTTAAAAATAAACATGGCCATACCCAATATGGCGGCTAAAACGTCGAGAAACAGAAATTTTACGTTAAATTCTCAGTTTTGGAGGTGAAAATTGTAGGGATTCCAGCCTACTTTTGATGTACGTTGGATTTCAAGTATGGTGCTAAATATTCAAAAATCAAAATGGCGAGGCGAAATTATAGAAAATGAATATTTCAAAAGGCAAAATATTAGAGTATAAGCTACGAGTATTTCTTCTGTTTTTCCGATTAGATGGACCAATTTGCCCTTCGGGCATGCAACAGGCGGAAACACTGTATATATATGTATACTGTATATAATTTGAGGTGTTATCAGTGTCGATGATTCTAAATCCGAAACCCATCAATTTTACAACATAAAATATCGTTTTGTACTTTGTACTGTGGTCCTAATGATGTCGAATTAAAAATTTATTAAAATTTTAATTGCTTCGGTAATAATGATACCATTTATGAATTTCTCTAATAATCTTTTGCCTATGGCTTTCTTTAATAGTTTTTGAATAATCTTCTTTAGAATGACTGGTTAGTTTTTAGGATAGTTGAAGACCACTGGCATCTTTACTTTTCCAGCAGCTATTATTTTATTATTTTATTTGACAATTCCACCTTCATATTACTCATTTTTGAGAACGTTGAACCAGGTCTTTAGTTCTTACAAATTTCGTCAAGATAGGTGCATCAACCCTTATGAGGACGAAGGCGTGATAGTTTGGACAGAATATCTCTATGTCCCACTCAAATTATACGTAGAATATTTATATAATGTTTAACTTTATATGATGTTTAACTTTTAATTAGATATTTAGAGTTTTGAATGATTCGTTTTTTGGAATTTCGTTACGCCATATTGTATCCGCCATTTTGATTTTTGAATATTTAGGTACACCATATTTGTAATCCATGCGCTATGTTTATTTTCAAAAACGTCTTTATTAAAAATATGCTGGAACGCGAACAATTTGAGTACAAAAGGATTACTTCGGATTACATTTCCATCTCCAAAACTGAGAATTTAGCGCAAAATTTCAGTTTTTTGAGTTTTAGGCCGCCATATTGGATGCACCATGTTTATTATCAGAATATTATTTATGTACATCAAAAGTAGACTGGAACGCCTACAATTTGAGCACAATAAAAATTACGTCGGAATAATTTTTCAGCTACAAAATTAAAATATTAAATTATTTTTTTCAATATCTCTTTCTATGAGGCCAAAAACAATTTTAGAATCTCATTTCCATCGCGCATACCAAATTTCAGTAAAATCGGTTAAGGAATAGCCAATTTCCATCCTAGCTCGTTATATTCTGTCGTCTTATGGGCGAGTTTCACGAAAAAATCGTTCGATCGATAAGGCTTAACTTAACAACTAACTAATGCAAAATTTGAAAAAAGTCGAGAAAAATTGTATTTTATTTAGATGATCACTTGTTCCTTTAATTGTTTGAGACCACCTGTTCCTTTCAATCTGTCCGGAAAAACTGTTGGATAAATCAATTTGAAAATAATATAGGGCTATTAGGAGTATATTAATAGTAGAACTACCGACCGTTCAAAATGACCGGTTATATTGAATTTCATTTTTTTAATTATTACGTAAATTTTTTTGTGGGAATCTGTGATGACTTTTAATATGACAACAAAATAATTATGTTCAAATTCATCAAAAATTTCAAAAAAAATATTAACATAATAATTAAAAAAATTGAATTCAATAATTGTATAACCGGTCATTTTGACCGGTCGGTAGTTTTAGTGATAAGTTGTAAAGCGACCTTACAACAATAGTCTTCTCATCAATATTTGTAACGGTAACGCTAAATTTACTAAAACGATATAAAAAGTCGTTTTGTTTACTTTTTCCAAATTAGCATTGAGGGTGAAAAAAAATTTGTTCTCAAATAATTATTATAGTGTCTAGTAGGATATATACTGAAGTCTTTAAGACTGCCGTAAAATTTACTGAGATATCGATGATCAAATACAAAAGGATTTTTTTTTATTCAAAGTCATATATCTCAGCAAAAAGTTGACGTTGAGAGACCAAAAAAAATCAAATTGAAGCTTAATTAACAAGCAATCAACAAAATAAAACCGAATAAAAAAATTTGAAAATTTATTTCTTACTCTATTTCTTATGATTGTATAATAACGGTATCTCACAAAAATTTTCTGGACAAAAATCTTAAAACTATTTTTCTTTTAATCTCTTAAAATACTTAATGGCAATTTATACTCTTTCTAATAAAACAAACCGCTTTGAAAAATATTCATTCGTCTTTGAAGCTGGAGCCAAACTAAATTGATGGACCACCCGTTAATAAAGGCACTTTTTATGCAATTGTTGTTGTAACTTTGTCCGTGAAATTCGGTTATTGTTGCGCTTTGCGCGTAATTCGTTTTTATTATTTAATTTTGCAACTTTGAATACAGAGTCATAATCAGAATAACGTAACCTGATATAAAGGCTGTTTCCTGAATAGAGGTTGTCAATAGGGGATAAAAGTGGTTATATTTTGCAACTCTGACTGCAGATTTGTAATCAGCGGTCCAAAAAATCTCTGACTGCAGATTTTGAGATAATTTACTTGAACTTTTGACTTTTGGACAGCTTTTTTGAAATCGGCCACACTGCGCGTTCGTATAGGAAAAGAAAAATACTTTCCAAAAATTATGCGAAAAATTTTGGCATTCCTTCAGTGGTGCCCTATTTATGACTCTGGAATGAGTTTGAGGCCACTGCAATATTTATTCCATCTTGCGATAGGAATATTGGATAGCGTTAGAATATTCCATCATTTTATTACGTCCAAATTTTTTCATTAAAAAGAAAATCCTTGACATTGAAAATCCGAATCGATTGTAACCGAATTATGGTTGAATAACTTTACATCAACTGGGTAACAATCATATCCAAATACATAAATTAATTACCATACTGATGATGCATAATTTAAATAGGAAATTGATAAAAAATATTCCACAACATAAAATAAAATGTACAATATGTCAAAATTAAACAAACGAATATAATTAAAACAATTCCACCATAAACTTTATCCAGTTATTAAAATTGAAAAAATAATGATAATAATAAAATATTAATGCAATCTGGTTGCGGAATCATATTCAATATGAATCATTGATTTGTGAACAATCGCATATTAAATTAATTTCGTCGATTAAATTTTAAATTTATTTTAATTTGAAAATATTTTTTTTTAATGTAATTGTTGAACTAATTAGCAGCAAAAAAAAAACAAAAAACAAATTAATACAGTTTTTTAATTGAAAATTATATTTACCAATAATGAGGGTTAATTGTCCTTGATAACATTTCATTTAAATATCAATTTTTGTGTTTTAAATAATGTTACTGTCCATAAGTCACTGTTGCATCGTCTTATTTTAGTAAAAGTCAAGTGTAGAACGGGAAAGATAGTACAATTTGCTGAAGGATAAATACTGCATAGATATTACTCGCAGGTCTACCATTTATTTTATGTCATCCTGGCCTGCCTTTAGATTGGCCTACATAAAGTTCAAGTCTGTGGTTAAGCAGCTCGTTCATAAGAAAATTTCTGGAAGAGCATCTTCTTCATAGACAATTTTGCAACAGGATAATGATGCATTCATCGGAACTGTGCCAGAACTTTTTCAATAAGAAAAAGATAAAAAAATTTTAAAAATCATGCAATGGTCAGCTCAATTACCTGACATTTTCCCAATTAACTTGTTTGGGATGAACTCGATAGAAGGGTGGAAAAGATCTTCTACGAGCTCAGAACATTTGTGGCAACTATTAGAGAACGAATAACACAAGATCGATTAAGATTATTTTAAGAAATTAATTAATAGAATAGCTAGAATATGCGAGAAGATAACAAAAGAAAAAGGTGGATAATTTAATTTCATCTCTTCTTAATTTTATATCAACACAAATAAATTTAGCTTTGTTTTTACTTTGTGCGTTAAAACTTTCGGACGGTAGTCCAATTATTGTGGTTTGGACAAATCTGAAACTAAACTGTTGCGGAAATCGGGATTATACTATATAGTTAGTTAGAGGTGGGAAGGATTTTTTCGATTAAAGTTTTTAATGTTTATTAAGGATTTGTATTTATAATTGATAATCGGACAAAGTTTAGGAAAGAAGTTTTAAGTTTATTAGGCTGTTCAGCTTTTTGCTTTAAATGGTTGTAAGAATTAATGGAAAGGCATTGGAGGTTTTAAAACACGGGTAATATTGAAATATAATCAAGAATATTTAGTAAAGTTATTGATGGTTCTCATTGTGTAGAGGTTTGGAAGTTGATAGAAATGAATGAATTTGAAGGACATTGTAGGTATTAGTGTTGTTTGGGTAAGTATTGGTTTTCGTCATAACTTAGGAAATAAGGAGAAATTGATCTTAAAAGGAGTACTGATCAAATAGAACCTGATACCTGAGTCGGAGGTAGGAATTAAAGGTGAGTGGGTAGGAGCATTTAGAGTGGAATATATATTCTCCCTTGCTCTTCCTCATCCTCGCATCCAATTGACTCACTAGAATCGGACTCGGATATTGAATAAATTTCAGCGGCAGAGTTTCGCAATTCAATCCGATGAGGAAGCATGTACTCCCATTGGGAAGAAGTAGTTGAAGAGAGTCATTCCTGGTAAAACAGGGTCGTCCTGTGGGTCCTCGATGATAAATCTGTCCCCAACAATTGATTCGGTGGGCTTTGATTCGTTTTGTTATGGTTTTACCATTTAGAATGTCTTTGGTTTTTTTTAATGGTGGCTTGTGAGTACTAAATTCTAATAATTTTCGAAGGAAAAGGGATCCGTATTTTCGAAGTCGCCGGCGAATTGCTAAGATAAGAGCAGCTGTTTTAAGGCCGTAAGTAAGCAAGGGAACTATCACGGTGTTGTATATAGTAATGGCGGTTTGTGCTGGAATATTGTTAATTTTTATAAAGTTCTGCATAATTCGTACAATATTATTTGCTTGACGACATCGAGTCCTAATTGTGAATGGTCTACTAGGTTGGGAGGTCAAATATGTTCCTAGATATCGCATCATTTTAACTACGGTAAAGGTGATTCCTGATATAATAAATGTATTAGGCGGATCAAAAGATGAATTGTGGTCTCGAATGAGACTGGTACACTACTGGGGATTTACGTTGAATCCAACGAATTTTAAGACGGTTAATAGTTCATTTAAAATAGGTTTTAAAGTAGTCATATTTCAGGTGATTAAAACAAGGTCATCAGCATAGGCAAGAATAAGTGGTAATTGAAGATGGTCACGCTGCTCTAGTTTGAGCTCGGGGAACCGGTCGACTACGGTAAGAAGTACTTTATTTAAGATGAAGGTGAATAGCCGGGGTGATACAGGACAACCTTGCTTGACACCTTTGTTTTTTTTTGACCTTCTCAATAGTTTGATTGAACCATTTGATAGAGGTGGTTTCCCAAAAACGAAATAATGGGGTATATACTGCTGAAGACATTCGATTACTGTGTTTAAATCTATTGTATCAAATGCCTTTGCTAGGTCAAGTGATAATATGTATATTCGATGGCCTGCTCGCCATTCTTCATCAAGGATACGACGTATTGTGTACATATGATCATCAGTGGATCGGTGGATAAGAAAGGCGGCTTAATAAGAAAGAGGCTTATATGCTGATCTAAACGATCTAATAGAAGCTTGGCGTAAATTTTGTAGCCTCGGTAACTCCTTTTGGGCAAGTATGTATTTTTGGGATAGGGATTTGTAAGGTATCGATCAGATCTGGTGGAATCTGATTGGTGATCCAGATCTGTTCAATTAAGGCATGAAGGAAACGAATTATGTTATCTGGAGCGTATTTAAACAGATCAATGGGAACCCCGTCTTGCCCGGGGGCAGTACCAGATCGGATGAACTTGATCGTCATTTGGATCTCATTTTGAGTGGGTTGTGGTCCTAGTGGGTGATGATCGATCTCCTCTATAAGTGGAGGCCAGTTACCTTCGGATTTTTTCAACTCATTATACCAGGTGGAAATAGGGAGATAAAGTGACCAGTTCTTTTGGGAGGTTCTTTTATACTGTCTAAAAAAGTGATATGTCCTATGTAATCGGTCAGAGAGTTTAAAATTTGCTAATTATGTAAAAAAATTCTTGACATTCTAGTGTTATATGCTCGGAATAGGCATTATTTAAATTTCGTCTGGCTTCTTTAAATTGATAGGTGGATGTGGTATCTTGTGGATGGATATTTTGATATTACTTTAATCTCTTAAAATGAGCTAGGGCTTTTCTTCGTTTAGGAGTCAAGGGCGTCCGAGAAGCTAGAATTAGCTGTGAGGAAATTTTCAAATTATCAAGAATTAATGTCCATAGTCGAGTACGTCTGTATTCTGAGAGATGTTTTTCATGGACTTCTTGAAGAGTGTCTTGATATTGAGACACTAGTTTGTTATCTTTTAGCAAGGAAAGATTTAGGGTTTTAAAATTATAGGTTGAAGATGGTATGTATTATTTGGATTTTTTTGAATTTGTGAAAGGGACTAAGGTTTTAAGGTGTGTTTATTTACGGAGGGTACAATGTGACCAAATAAGGCGATGATCGCTAATCCTGGGGCGGAGAATATCAATTTGGACGGAATTAATATAGATGTTGTAATTCTTCTCTCTGGTTAAAATATGATCTACTTGTGAGTGATGGCGTCCATCGGATCTTGTGATGATTATTCAACGTTCTTTGGGTAGTATGTACGTTTAGTTGTGCTAGATTGACAAGTTGGCCTAAAGAGTATCCGTTGGCATTGGTTTCATGGTGATATAAATTGTGACTGATGTATCTTTTGTCCCAGTTGTCTTGGCTACCAATATAGGCGTTAAAACCACCGAGAATCACCACATCGCGAATTTTTGGGCACCGGTCAAGTATTGAAGAAAGTGTTGAGAACATTTTGGAGGATAATCGCCGATTGGATGGTGAGGTGTGTGGTGGGACATACACAGTGATGAAGAGAATACTTCTTCTATCATAAATTCGGTCAAGTAAGGTGATTATAGCTCCATAATAATATTTAATTTCTAGTGGTTTGAAGATGGACTTTTTTCTCACGAGAATTCCCAAACCTTTTCGGGGACTCTTTGGGTCTTTGGTGAGATACCGGGTGTAGTTAGTAGTGGAACATACACCCAAACTTATATTGGTCTCTTGGAGTCCACAGAGAGTGATATTGTGGTGGTGTTAAAGAGTATCGATTGTGTCGCGCTTTTGTGTGTTGTTGATACCGCGGATAATGGTGTGGCTTCAATAATGGTGTAAGGATTACCGGATGTACGGAATACGCGTTGAACATTGCCAGTAATATTAGGTATATGAGAATTTGGTGAGGTATAATTTGTTTGTGATAAAGTGCTAGATTGGGTTTTTAGATTTTCAAATGGGATCCTTGAGTAGATGAAGAGCGTGGTAAGGATTTTGTCAGAGATATTAGACTATTGTAATGGGTTCCATTGTATATTAAATGAACTTAGTAGTAGGATGATGCAAGTAGTATGATGAATAACTATTTTGATGCCTTTTAATCTGCTTATAGCTGATATGCATTCGCAGCCACCCCAGTATCCGTTCATCTCAAGGTTGGAAAGAAATCTGAAATGGTTTCATTTATTTATTAATATAAGGTGGATTTAATTTTGGTTAATTTAAAGATAATGGCGGTATGATAAATGATGGTTACCTTTCTGTACATTGGTTTTGGAATTGCACTGTAATCTGATTAGAGTCAGATAGGTGAAATGAATCTATTTTAGTTGGTATATAATCTGGTAAATCTCTAATAAATTGAACTACCTTGGATCGGAGTTCATGATGTGAATTAATACGAGTCCCAATTGATGTATAACTGCATTAAAAAGACAGTTACCATCGGGGGGAATGACTTGCACTTGCATTTTATTTTATTTTATTTATTTTATTTATTTCAATAAAAATGTTGGCAGGAATTTTAGTTGAATTTTGTTTAAAGCGTTTTTATATATATGAGTTGTTTTAGCTTATGATTAAATCAAAATGTGGATGTAAATGACAAATTATCATTACTTGAGGGGTGAATAAATGTGGAGATTAGAGGTGGGTATGAAGGAAATTAGGTGTCTTCAATTGAGAGGTTAGTGTGATTATGATAAGTACATCCAGGGAAAATTCTTGATGATGTGAGGTGTGAATGTTGGATAAGAATAGTGACTTTTCGTTAAAGAGGATAAATGAGCTGGTAAGGTGCTGCGAAATAATTGAAAATGGGAAGGATGAATTTTACTGGTATGAAAATTATTGTAGGTTAGATAATGGATTTGAGAGATTATGATCTGTGTGTTTTTATGGTATGTAGGGGTGAAGTGCGGTGTGGTGAATAATACGTGGGTAAATACTTAGTGAAAGTTGTAATGGGTTCAGGGTTGATGGAAGACTTAGATTTATACTTATAACTAATTTTATATTATTATTATATTGAAATTTTAATTTTAATTTCAATTTTATTTGATTTTATTTTACTTTAATTTTATTTTAATTTTATCTTTATTTTAATTTTTATTTTAATTTTTAATTTTATTTTAAGTTTATCTTTATTTTAATTTTTATTTTAATTTTTAATTTTATTTTAATTTTATTGTAATTTTATTATATTTTTGTTTGTGTTTTCTATTTTATCTTATTCATCGGTTGATGATGTATAATTAGTATAAGAGTTGTGCCCGGGAATACTGAGGGTCCTATTATGATGGTTATTCGTTTAAGTTGGGGAATTTGTTACTATGATTGTATTGATTAAATTTTGGGTTTTAGAGTCGTCTGGGAATTATAATTTTAATATTAATTTTAATAGAAGCTGTAGTATTGTCATTTGGATTATTTTATGTAAATTTTATAAAATGGGGGTTAATACTTAGTGAAGGTTGTAATGGGTTTAAGGGATAATGGGAGACTTAGATTTATACTTATAACTTATTTTATATTATTGTTACAAATTTTAAATTCAATTTTATTTTAGTTTAATTTTATCTTTTTAATGGTTTTTAATTTTTAACTTGATTTAACTTTAGTTTTAATTTTAATTTTATACTATTTTTACTACTTTTGTTTGCGTTTTCTATTTTATCTTAACTTTCGGTTGGTGCGGTAAAATTGGATATACGAGGTGTCATGTGAATACAAGGATCCTGTTATAATAATTATTTATTTAAGTAATAGAATATGTTATTTTTATGTGTATTAATTAAATCTAGGTTTTAGAATCGTCTGGAAATTTTATTATTAATTTTATTTGTTGATTATTGATATACTTAAAGTAAATAATATAATTATATTTATGCCTAGGTGTTGTGAAGCTGTAATATTATCATTCAAATTATTTTATATAAATTTTATATAATTGAAGTGAATACTTAGTGAAGGCTATAACATTTATGCTTATAACTATTTTTATATTATTATTATATTTAAATTTAAATTTTATTTTTATTTTGTTATAATGATGTTTGTTATAATAATTATTATTGCTATTATTAAGTTATAGAATTTGTTATAATGATGTGCATTAATTAAATCTAGGTTTCAGAATCGTCTGAGAATTGTAATATTAATTTTTTTTTGATTCTTATTATACTTATAGTAAAGTATAATAGAATTATTATTAAGCCTAGGTATCGTGATGCTGTCATATTATCATTTAAATTATTTTATATAAATTTTATAAAGTTGGAGTGAATACTTAGTGAAGGATGTAACGGGTTTAAGGGTTATTGGGAGACTTAGATTTATACTTATAACTAATTTTATATTTTAATTTCTGTTTTATTTTATTTTAATTTTATCTTTATTTTAATTTTATTTTAACTTGATTTAACTTTAGTTTGAATCTTAAATTAACTTTATTCTATTTTGTTTGTGTTTGCTTTTTTATCTTATCCTTCGGTTGGAGATGTATAATTTGATATATGATGTGTGCCTGGGAAAATAAGGATCCTGTTATTATAGTTATTAATTTAAGTTATAGAATTTGTTATAATGATGTGTCATAAGTTTTAAAATTAAAAATACAAAATTCGAAATTCTCAATTTTTATTACAGCAATTGTCTAAACTTAAAATTTAAATTTTAAAATGGCATAGATCCATTCGCTAGAAAAATGGGGGACATTTAATAAAAATTTGCCAGATTTTCAGAGTTACAAAATTTTGAAGTTTCACTGATTAAAATCTGAAAGTTAAATTTTATAATTTTTGGTGAAATGATATGTGAAACATGGAAATTTTTTAAAATTTCATCAAAAATTATAATTTTTAAGAAACTTTAGAGTTTAAGAAATTGGAAATCAATATGAATAATAGTAAATAAAACTATAAGATCTAAGGTTTAAATCCTAAGTGCAAATTCCTTTCTTTTCTAGAAATTTGCAAACTCCAAACAAATTAGACTGAAATTTTTAACAAAAAGCCAAATAACAATCAATAATCTTAAATTTCACAAGATTTTGACAAATTACAAATTTTGTACAATTCTAGGTAAATATGAAATATAAATTCTTTTAAAAATACATGAAAATTTTGAAAATTTGAATTTCGTTTTTTTAACTGGTTCAACTTTGTTTTTTATCTATAGGAAATTTGAAATTTGCCGCCTAATTGCAGTCATAAATGTCTCAATCACAGCATAGGTGATAGTTGGCTGAAAAAACTGTTTTAAAGCGGCATTTGTAGGTTTGATTTTTAAACGTCAAATTTCGAGCATTTAGCAGCGGAATTATTTTGAACGAAACTGAGCTTAGTTGATAAAATGACTGATAAAATGAATATCATAAAGTCCATGGCCTATGTCTATTGCAGGCTGTAACATTGATAACTGTTGAAATCGGATTCGTTACTGTCAGCCTGGATTTGAAAATTAGCCTTTCAAAAGGTTCACTTGTTCCAATTAATCTCATTTAACCTGAATGTCTAAAAATTTCAGAGCATCGATTTTGGTCGTGAAATGAGACTTAAGAGTTGCAATTTTTAGGTACTTACTATCATGGGCGTAATTCCCCAATCTCGTACAGATTCACCTTACACCTTCAGATCAGAATACATAGTGAGGTAATAGGGAGAATCGGTCCCTGAGGCCTCCCGTAACTCTTAATAACAATTTGGGTAATGCTTGCATTTTTTTTTTAAAGTATAAAACTGAAAACACCTATTTTTTAACAAACCCTAGTTTTAAGGTGGCATATGCAAATTTGATTTTTGAACGTCGAATTTTGAGCATTTTTCAATTTAATTAATTTTTAAAGAAATTGATCTTAGTTGGCCGAATTAATAAAATGCATCCTACGTATCATAATAAAATGGAGAATCCGAATATAATAAAGGCTATATACCCTATGTCTTTTGTAGGAACAGTAATACTGATAACTGTTCTAAGCGGTAGTTAGTCTGATTTTGAAAATTAGTCTTTCAGATGGTTTAATTTGTCTAGCTAGTCTGATTTAATCTTAATACCTATCTAAAAATTTTAGAGTAATAATTTTGGTCGCAAAATGAGATTTGAGAGTTACTATTTTATTCAGATTCAGTGTACAATTTCAGATCGAAATACAGAGAACAGCTACAGGATGGATGGGTTCCTGAGGCGTAAAGTAACTCATAAAGAGAACTCGGGTAATGCTTCATGGCACAAAACCCATGAAACCTTTCTGTCTCTAATATATTTCATAAATTTGTTTCGTGATGAAATTGTCTTTTAATTCGCTGTTATACTTTTAGCGCTACTCATCCTCCTTTCCTTCTATACTTGAAGACGATATTTTCGTTGCCTTGAAGATTTTGCTCTGTCTTTTTTGGCTTAACTTCTTTATAATTGATGAGTTCGTTTAGTTAAAACTTTATTTGTTTCGTTGAACAATTTATTTGTAAATAATAACTAGACGTTTTTAATCAATTTAAAACGAATTTAAATCCTGAAAATTAAAAATTGACTAACTAGTTAAGAGATGTTAAATCTTCAAATTTTAAACCAAAATTCTCAATTACAAAAAATTGTAAACCTCAGTTTACTCAATTTACTCCTAAATCCAAATTATGTAAAACTCAAATATTTCAACTTTTATTCTTTTTAATCGAAACTTTGCCATTGTCCCATTATTTAATTCTAACAATCAACTGTTGATGCAGAACCACCCAAAGTCGGCCTCAATCTGTATTTTTTGTAAAATTATTTTGCAAATGTAGGCTAAATCTGACTAAATTTGCAGGCAGGATTTTTGAGACTAAATTTTCCAATTTTCTTGAAAATTGTTTAAATTAAAATTAAATTTGGTTTAATTATCTAAGCTTAAATTAGTCTACTAAATGTATCTAAAGTACTAAAATTTAGTTGAAATTTGTTTAAACTTAACAATTTTGAATTGGTAAAATTAGTCTAAATTATAATGAAAATATAAAAACTGAAATTAAAGGAATTTGTTAAAAATTGCTATTTCATATAAACTTGGAAAATTTGCTGAAAGTATCCATTCCTAATTTGTCCAAATTTGTTACATTTTTGATTTTACAGGTTTCAAAATTCGTCTAAATTCGAAACTACAATTTACTGCAGAATATTCAAATTAATTTAAATTTAATTAGTGCTTAGTTAGTTAAAATTAGAAGTTCGTCTAAATTAGACAGATAATTGTCTCATTGAAATGAGGTGTCCTATATTGGCTACCTATGGGTCATTTCGCTAAATAAATAAGATGTAATCGACAAATTGGGGAAAAAATTATTCCCAAGATTAAGGAAGGCTTTGGTATATATTTTTCACGTCCGTAGAGTGAGAGGTCCTCAAATATATTGCCTTCCCATACTTAAAACAAATTTAAAAAAAATTTAGCGAAGTTTGCAGGCCACAAGTGTACCTATATATTAAAATTTCCGCTACTTGAATAATTGTATTAGCTTCACGGGGCTTAGAAAAATTAAAAAAAATTAGCCGCCGAAGATTAGACATATTTGTTTGCCTACATATTTGTTAAGTCGGTATAGCTAAGGGTCCAATGAACCAAACAAATAAATATCCTAGTACTTGAGAAAAATTACAAATATATGCCTGTTCAAGATTATGGCAGAGTAATTGTTTTATCGATATAAAAGTGAGCCTCATTCGCTGCCTCTGAGTCAATTCTGAAACCGGTTAACTCGGATGAACTTTCGCTAGCCGGACCGGACCCCCGGTCCGGCTAGCGATTTTTTTTTTTAAGTAAGGTCACTTGCTTTTATCGTTATGCAACAAATTGCTTGTTATTGAAAATGTCTATATACATAGGTCAAACATAGTAGTTTCATTGTTAATTTTGTTCCTTTATTCCTGGTAGAAAATTTGATTGTAGTTTAAGGTGCATTTTACTTTCTTTTATATTAGTAAGATAAAGTTTACAAAAAGTTGAAGAAAAAATCATTTGTTGGCCCCGCCTATATTGTTGTGTTTGTAAAGCAGTTGGATGCCTCACATACTTTACATCTACTGGAAAAGTCGGCCCTAGCTACCAGAAGCGAACTTTAGATGTTTCAATTTAAACAAAATTTTGGTTCTTTTGGTAAATTACATTTGAAGCTTGTATTAATTAAATCTAGGTTTCAGAATCGTCCGGAAATTTTAATATTAATTTTATTAATTGATTTTGAGATATATAGTATATAGTACCTAATAGAATTATTATTAAACCTAGGTGTTGTGATGCTGTAATATTATCATTTAAACTATTTTATGTAGGTTTTATAAAATAATTGAATCCTTAATTATATATTTTATTTTCAGGATAGATAGATATTGGTTGTTTGGTTCCTAGTTAAATTCTAGGTTTAAACGGTTAAATACTTATATTGACTCATGTTACTGTGAGGAATAATTATTTGATTAGTTTTAAAGAGGACCATTAATAAGGAAATAAGCGCTATTATTTTTAATTTTTCTTAATGATTTTATCAGGCAATCAAGGAAAAGCGGATAGGGGTGCAATTATTATTATTATTATTTATTTTAACAACTAGTTGGTTACAAAATATTTCGTTATATAACACATAGTGTTGTAAGTAACTGTCGGTTTATTTACAATAACCGCACTGAACAATGAAAAAACGAATAAAATAAAATCTAACTTTAAGTTGAAATTTATATGACAATAGTAAAATAGTGCATTAAAAAAAAAGATAAAGTTTGGAATACCATAATCATATCAGCAAATCATTACATTACTCTTATTAACCTTTAAGGTAGTTTCTAAGACATTTCTTAAATAATTTAATGTTCTCAATTCCTTTTATTTCTCTAGGCAATGCGGTATACGCTTTAAGTCCTTTATATAGAATATTATTCTCTCTTGAATTCGAATTAAAGAAGTCGAGATGGAAATGCGATCGCCGTCTTGTCCCATATGAGTGCATATCAGAGGTGTGAAAAAGAAGGCGATTAAACTTAATTAAACCTTTAAGAATTTTAAATATTATTATTATGAGTTCGTATTCTACTATCTTCGTGAATCTTAGTTGGGGAATTGTTTGGAAAAGTTCGTTTGTTGGATGCCTTAGTGGCAGGTGGTATGTGTTTTAGTGATTTTTTTTTGCAGTACCTCTAGTTCTTCTCGCCGGAATTCAGCGCAACTATCCCATACGGGGTTAAGGTGTGTTAATTGAGTTAGGATGAATGAATTATAGATAAGTAACAGAGAAGCTCTGTGCAAAATTTGTTTAAGTTTTTTGATCGAAAATATATACGGACGAATCTTGGATTTGATCATCTCAATATGGTGATTCCATTTTAGTTTGGTATCCAAGATTAAACCCAAATATTTGACAACCTCAACACGTTGTATTACAACACCATCATAAAAGATATTGTATTCATTAGCAGATTCTGAGATTTTTTTATTTGTGAAAATCATATATGTAGTCTTTTTAGCGTTTATTTGAGGTCTGTTTTCGTTGAGCCACAGGTTTAGCAAGTTCAGATCCGTTTGCAATTCATGAAAAAGATTTCCTAGATTTGTGTTACTATACTTGAGAACCGCATCGTCAGCATATAATTGAAATATTCCCTTGAAATTTAGTTTACAGATATCATTAATGTCGATATTAAAAAGAACCGGACCAAGTATGAAGCCTTATGGTACACCCTTTGTGATATGTAACGAATCACTTTCTATCTGGTTTACAGCTACAACTTGAGGACGGGAAGTAAGATAAGATCGGAACTAAGACAACTGCATCGGCTCAAGCTTCAAAGCCTGAACCTTGAGGAGCAATATGCCGTGATCTACCGAGTCAAACGCCTTTCTTAGGTCTTGAAAAAGAAAACAAAGAAAACAATCTGTGTCTACAATCTGTTTTTGATCAATATTCTCCGAAATAAAATGTGTTAGTTCGAGACATGCCGCTTGAGTACTAGATGCTATAGTAAAACCATACTGTTCTTTAGCAATAATGTTTTATTAGTATTTAGAAAATGTGTAAGGCCAACTTTCACTATTTTTTCGTATACTTTGGATATGGAATTTAAAATAGAAATAGGTCTATAATTAGTCGGCAACAATACTGGTGGATTGAACACTCTATTTTCCACGAGATTAATTTTGATTTTTGGATTTAATTTCCAAAACGCCGCACTAATTAGGGAGGATATAAAAGCCTTGATTTCCAAAGTTCGCACACAGAGTTCACATTAATTAAATTAAATACGATTCACTACTAGTTCTATTTTTAACAAATTTATAATTTTTATTAATTGATTTAATTTACGACATTTATTTTTTGCTTTTTAATGCATGAATACTAGAAACCAGACTGAAACATTCCAATATGAAAATTATCGTTTTAAACAAAAAAGACGCACCAATACATATGCGTTATTATGTGCGTAAAGACAAATGTGAAGTATGCACTAATTCATAATTTTCATCTTGCAATTCGTTCTTTCAAATGGTATAAAATATTTTTCACAATGAAATCTACTATGATTATTTTGACAGTAAGAAGTACTGTCAACTTTATAACAATATTTACAAAAATTTTAATAGTGATAAATAATAATTTGAATTTAGGTAAGTAAATTATTCTATATATAAAAATTACATTTATCTCGTAATTCGTTTTCTTTTGTTTCAGAATTGTATGTTACGTTTATGTTATGGATACGCCAGCCTTCAATTGTGCCAATTAGATAAGTATTTTTAATATATTAGAACTGATCCATGATTTTTTGTTGATAAATTGTTTTCTTTTTCTTTTACGTTGATCATCATAATATTTTGTGTATTAAATAGCAGTATAATTTTATACATCAGCTGACCAAATACATCCCCATCTTTGTACACTGGTACAACCCTTGCTATTTTCAGTTTATCTGGAAAATATCCTTGTGCGATTGAATTATTGATCAAGTGGGTTAATTCTCTCTTTAACTTTTCTTGGAAAAATTGAAGGAACTTACTTCATATCCCATTCCGTCCAGAAGCTGCTGCCGTCTTCAGATGTTTAATGATATGAGTTACCTCTTCTTCGCTCACATTACCCAAATTCAATTCAACATCCACATTCTGTTCTGGAACGAATTCATATTATTTACCACTGCCACAGGTACATCAACTATTAAACCATCTATATTAAGGGAGAACTTTTTGGTTACAAGTTCATGTTTCTTATTACATATCGCTAGCTTTACCAGGCTTCAAAATTCTTTAGCGCTTCCATTACAATCACTTAATTTAGATGAAAAATACTTTCGTTTAGCTTTTCTAGTTCTGGTTATAATAGTGGTTTTCAGATAATTAAACCTTTCACTCAGATGCTTGCAATCTGGATACTTGATTTTAAGCCTAAACAATTTCTCTCTCATCCTAATATCTTGGTACAAATCTTGAGTCATCCAAGGTTGTTTGAAGTTGTGATCGTCGAGTAACTGGCTTGTTTTGTGTATATGCTTTAACCATTCTCTCAAGATCGTAGATGAGTTCGTCCAGACTACGACACTTGTCTATGTTTTCCCACAAGTGACTAATTTCAGCTAAATGAACTTGCTCATTTTTGTCAACGTGTAAGCTTATTTTGATCTGAATTGCTCTGTGGTCTGAAAATGATACATCCTCCAATGAAAAGCTACGTATTATTCCAATTTGATCTGTTAAAACATGGTCGATTACGGTTGAAGTTCTATTACATAGCCTAGTGGCATATTATGGATCCATTTTATTTACTAGTAAGAAAGTTTGTTGATTCCAAAATATTTAAGTTAAAGTCCCCTAACACTATTGCTCTCGGGAACCTTTCCATAATCCCTTCAAACTCGTTTAGAAATTTGTCAATTTGCGATCCTGGGCTTCTATATACACTAATTAAATGCATATTTGTTTTAAATAATTTCAGAACTAGGTAATTACTCTTATCTTCATCTTTCTCAAAAGCAACTGAACATTCAATATTTTTCTTAATCAAAACGCAAATACCACTATCCCTACCATCACGACAGTTATGGAATACAATATAATTTGGTATACGTCATACCCCGTACAACGTCCCCCCTCGTCGTTTCGCTATAACGTCGTTAGTAAAATGCGAACAAACCTCGCTCTATCGTCGCTGTGTTCCGTTGTAACGTCGTTTTTATTTTTTCATAAATGAAAAAAATTAAAAATTAATAGGCAAAGCAAAAAACCTGAGAAAAAAAAACGTCTCCATACATACAAAATACATATACTATATGTAACACTCAAAAATATACATTATAACAGTATACATATAACATTTAATGAGATATCGCCAAATGCTCAGGTTGTGTTTTTGAAAATCAAAAGTCCAAAACTTAAAGATAAAATTAAAATTCATTTGCCCCTTATAACGTTGTTTCGCCTAACGTCGCGATTTCTCGGAACTAATTAACAACGTTAGGCGAGGTATGACTGTATTTATTAAAAATACCTCATTAGATTGCACCCAAGATTCAACAAGAACAATAATTTCGATCTCATAATTAAAAAATGAAAGAAAATTTTCCAACTCACGAATTTTCGTCTTCAAACCCCTGATATTAAAATATAAAACACTTGCGCAATCCGCTTCCACTCGTTCATCACAATACTGGAATCCGACTTCGTATTTCACATCACATAGTAATTCCGCCATTTGAGCAATATCCTCTAAATTTTGTTGTGACGGTGACACATAGTGTGTAATAGAATAAGTAAATGAATAGCTAAATGTTTACTGTACTAAAATGGAATTTTCCATGATAAAATTGTTACGTAATGTTTCTCCGCTATTCTAACTGGAAAAGTCATGAACTTTCGAGAAGTTTGGTTTGTGTGTATATAAAAAGGCGAGCAAGATCGAATTGCATTATTAGTATTTGGAACGCGATAGAGTAAACTTGTAAGATTATTTAGTAGTATTTTGTAAGCGATAGAGTAAAGATTAAAAAGGAATTAAAAAGGGATTTAAAAAGTGTTTTTGTGGAAATAAAAAAGTAAAAGTGAATAGTAAAATTGTGCGAAATAAAAATTATAAGTGTACAGTAAAATTTGAGAATCACTACATAGTATAAAACAAAGTCGCTTTCTCTGTCCCTATATCCCTATGTATGCTTAAATCTTTAAAACTACGCAACAGATTTTGATGCGTTTTTTTTTAATAGATAGAGTGATTGAAGAGGAAGGTTTATATGTATAATAACATCCATTAAATAGTGGAGAAATACTGTTATTTTTGAGGTTTCTAATGTGATGTCGTAAATAATTACATTTTTTCCGCTTACATTGCAAACGCAGGCTGAACCATACGAGATTTATCAAAATAATGTACTAAGTATTGTACACATTGAAAAGGTCTACAGAAAACTCCGCGATGGTATATGTCTATCTCTTATGGATATCCCACAATAACATTTTTTTGTCATTTACTTTTTACGCATCAAAATCCGTTGCGTAGTTTTAAAGGTCTAAGCATACATAGGGATATAGGGACAGAGAAAGCGACTTTGTTTTATACTATGTAGTGAGACAGAGAAAGCGACTTTGTTTTATACTATGTAGTGATAATTTAAAAATTGCGGGACATAGCGTTTCTCTTTTGTTGTTGATGATTGTTGATTGTCTTTTGTTTTTAGTCGCTCGAATTTAATTAAAATCGTAGTTTAAGTTGAGGTATTTCAGTTAAAAAAAAGAACTGAATAAAATAGGTAGCTTTCGTTTTTTATGATTATTGATTATCATTTGTTTCTAAATGGTAAGTATTTAGATATTTTTTACTGCGGCACATACTTATAATATGTCAATTTGTGCATAGGTAATCATACATATAGAACTGAATAAATTTTGTACAGAAATTATAAAGTCATGTCTGGAAGACGTCGTCGTTCGAACATAGGTCGTAGTACAGTGAATGCCAGAAGAGTACGTTCAGCAAGAGATGAAGAATCGTCAACGGAACGTGAGGCTCGCCTCAGTCAGGCTCGGGATAGATATAGAGCTGAGAGAGAGAGAGAATCTTCAGTAGAGCGTGAGGTTCGCCGCAGCCGGGATCGAGATAGGCATACGGTTCAGAGGGACAGAGAATCATCAGTAGAGCGTGAGGCTCGACTCAGTCAGCTTCGGGATAGATATAGAGCTGAGAGGGAGAGAGAGAATCTTCAGTAGAGCGTGAGTTTCGCCGCAGCCGAGATAGGGATAGACATCGAATACAGAGAGCCAGAGAATCATCAGCACGAGTTACTAATTCATGGGTAAATAAAGAAAATTCTGCCATGAACTACGATCCTTCGATTTCTTACAAGGACGATCGTATAGTATCAATAGGTACTATGTCAGTAGTGTGTGAACATTGCTTGGTATTGAAATTCAAGGACGAATCGAAAGGCATGTGTTGCTTACAAGGAAAAGTCAAATTAGAAGAAATTCTCCCTCCACCTGAACCACTTCACTCTCTTCTTACGGGTGGTCATCAGAAATCCAAACAATTCATGCGCAATATACGCCGTTATAATAACGCATTTCAAATGACCTCTTTTAAGAGTAAGCAAGTCGTTGAGCGTGGGTTCATGCCTACATTTAAAATTCAAGGGCAAGTGTACCACTTAGCTGGGAGCTTGCTACCACTTCGACCCGATGATCACAAATTTCTGCAAATATATTTTATTGCAGATCCAGATACACAAGCATCTACGCGGTGTTCAAGTGTTGCACATCCAATTGATAGAGATTTGATTAGATCTCTAAAAGATATGTTACATTCTCATAATTGCTACATACAGTCTTTCAAAACTGCGATTGAGAGTGTTCCAGCAGATACTCCTGACTTTAATGTCGTAATCCATGCAAATAAAGTTCCTGTTGGAGAACACAGAGGACGATACAATGCGCCTTCCACGAGTGAAGTAGCAGTGGTGATAGCTGGACAGCAATTTGACAAAAGAGATATTGTATTGCATTGACGTGATGATAATTTGCAAAAAATTTCAGAGTTACACAGATCTTATGACAGCTTACAATATCCGTTGATGCTATGTCGTGGAGAAAATGGTTATGCCATTAATATTTCTCAAGTTGACCCAATCGGTGGTACACCTCTGCGTAAAACAGTGTCATGTATGAACTACTATTGCTACCGTATAATGACAAGACGTAACAATTTCAACACTTTGCTTAGATATGGAATGTTAACAAACCAATACTTGGTAGATCAATATGCGAAAATTAAATCTGAGAGATTGGCCTACATCCGTAATAATCAAACTAAATTGAGAGCCGAAAATTACGTTCATCTTCAGGATGCTTTACAGGCGAATGAACACCGCAACGGCATTGGGCAGTTGGTTATACTACCTTCATCATTCACAGGTGGACCTCGATATTTACACGAAAAATCGCAATACGCCATGACTTACGTCAGAAATTACGGCAAACCTGATTTATTTATAACTGCAACATGTAACCCAAATTGGCCGGAAATCAAAGAAAATATTAACACCAATTTAACTCCACAAGACAGATACGATATAGTTAACAGAGTCTTCCATTTAGAAGTACAGAAACTCCTGCACCTCATTAACAAGTCTCATATATTCGGTCCGCCGCGCTGTCATGTGTACACAATAGAATGGCAGAAACGTGGCTTGCCACATGTACACCTGCTGGTGTGGTTAGTGAACAAAATTAGACCAAACCAAATTGACAGGGTTATTTCAGCTGAATTACCGGATAAAGATGAAGATCCTATCCTGTACGAAATCGTAAAGAAACATATGGTACACGGCCGTGTGAGTGACATAGACTATATATTTTATACCCGTGTGAAGCCGGAGCGGGCCGCTAGTAATTTATATAAAGTGATTTTGTGAATTTTTATTAATAAACTGAGTTGTAATAATTTTTGTGTGAAATAAATAAATTCGTTGGTGATAAATTAAATTGATTTTGTATTATTCACAATCCAGTGATACGAACCTTGAGTGACAAGGCAGCAACGTAACAATATTTTCATCTGTCATAAATAAAAAAATAAAAAAAAATTCAAGAAACAGCTGATCGGTTAAATGTAAATAAATGTGAACGATTTTATGCGAACCAAACAAAAAACAGAAAACAAAAAACAGCTGATCGGTTTATGTGAACAAAAAGCAGCTGATTGGTGTATCTACACAGAAAAAAAACTGACCAGCAGGTTAAGTAAATTAATTTTAAAGTTAGTTAATGTATAATGTATTCTGTAAAATGAAATTATAAGTAAATAAAAGAATATTATAATTTGATGATGTGAGGGGTAAAATATACAAATGTGATAGTGATTAGTTTAAGTTTCAAAATTATGAAGATCACTAACTCTAGTTATGCGAAAAATTTTACTTTGTTGTGTTTTACGTAGTAAAATCCTATTGTTGGTTGTCCAAATGAATTGAAATTGATTCGAAATCTTAAATTCCTGTGCAATGCGAAATAGGTGAAGTTTGTTTGTGGTAAGATGATCTCGTACAAATATCTGCTTTATATTTTCACCGCTAAAGCCAAGTTGGTCCGGGAAAAGATTCTTAAATATTTTCTTTTTATTAATTATTTCTGGTTTGGCGCTGTTGGATGTGAGCTTCACTAAAATAAAATTTTGAGGTCTGCTGGATGAGGCATTAGCAGCTGTTAGCTGAGGCGTTTTACTAATATACTGTGCGCTGTATAGATGTGTTCCTTGGATAACGGTTGAATTTATCGTTTTCAAGAGATTTAATGTCACGGTTAGTGGATCATTTGATTTGCCCCGAAATAACCATATTGTTGATATTTTCCTTTTCTTTCAGATAATCGACTTCGGTTTCCAGTTCCAATATTTTACTGTGTAACGATATGTTGTCTTTATGGGTGAGCTGTAGATCCTCTTTTATTGGTTTATTTTCGACGATCAAATTGAATATTTGGTTGCGAAGCTCGGAAAGTTGCTCAAGGAGGGTTTGCTTTACGTCGAGCATTAGATCTTTAAGTCGTTGGAAGCCGTCATCCTCAGCAGGTTTAGTTGGAGATTGCGGAGTTAATACTGCTGGACTGCGTAAATCAGCCAATTTCTTCGGGCTGGATGGTTTGGGTGCGATAGAATTCGATTTTTGTTCACATCAAATCCAAATGCTAGCAATTTTTTGAATATCTTGCCTGTTTTTCCCCGAAAGACCAACACAGCGAGGATGGTAAATATTTAAGCATTTAACACACTTAATTCCTTGATGAATTTCACTAATATTCCCTTTACATGCTTGGCATTTAGATTGGTCCAAAGTAAGAGCCATTTATTTGACAGCTGAGCACAACAATACTTTCGAAGGGATCCACTTCACGACGTAAATTTACACTATTTGTGTAATATTTTCAACAATCTTTATGTATTACAGGTAGTCTATGTTTAAAATAATCATATAATTACAATTTTATGTATTATAGATATCAATAAAATTTAAAAACTAATTTAAAATATGAGACTATTTTTTTGATGATGGACAAAAGTTGACAGTTTCGTGCGTTTTTCAATTAAAACGAAGAAGTTCTGTTTTAGATTTAGGATTTAGGGAGACCTGAGTAGCCGGACCTGGATTTCAGAGAAACGATCATCTAAAAATGTAGTTAGATTGTGCTGTCTTGTGCTAACCTATTTATTATATATAATACTAACCGGGTCGAGTCTGTCCCTACTAATAATCCTATCCAATCCTTCGATTTTGTTATATGTAAAAGGGTGTACGGTGTGTGCCCTATAATGCTTGGCCGTACATTATTAATCAATCAATCAATTATAAACAAATTGTTTGGACAAATGATTGAATAGATCAAACTCCAAAATTCAAAATCAGCTTAATTGAAAATTTTACCGTTTATTGTCTTAATATTTCAAACACTTAGAATTTTTAATCTCATTTATAATTTATGCTTCTCTTACATTTTAAAGTGCTGGAATGTTGAAAGCACTTTTCATTGTATTTTTACAAATTTTAACTAAACACAAATACTAAAATGGACCTCGGGTTAGTGAAATAAAAAAATTTACAAAATGAAACACCCACCCTTCTTAAAAATTTATAGGTGTTATAAAATTTTCCAAAAATTTACAAAAGCAATAAAATTATAGCTGCAAGTCAAAAAAATATTACCTATATAAACAACACTTATGCTCTCTCTGCATTATTTAATTTGAATAACTTAATAAAAAAAAAGCAAAAAAAAAAACAAAAAAATTATGTTATTTTCATTTTTACAACAAAATTAAATATTTTCATAAAAACATAAAAAATAAACAATAACGTTAAAAATTTATAAAATTAAGACAACATTTTAGAAAATTATTTTATACAAAGGGAAATAAATTTATGTTATGATTATGAATATTTTTTTTTTGTACAAAAAACATGAAATTTAGTTATATTTGATCGATCTAGAATTTTAGGTTATATTTGTGTTCAGACAATATTTTTAATCAACTTAGTATTTTGTACAAATACATAACTAAAAACTATTCTTCTGTACATTTATGCATACGGTTATTAAAAGTGTTACAACGGAAATGTTTAAAAGAATATTAATGTGAAAAGTTACATACCATATTACAATTATTTTTCTTTTGTTTTTCCTATAAAATTATGTTAATATATAAATTACATGTTACATTTTTTTTTTTTTAATTTTTTTTTGAAGTTTTAGTTTTAAATAATAAAATCATAAAGGCATCGTACACTATTATACAGTATTAAAGTGATAATAGTAATAATGAATAACATAAAACGTTAGATTTGCATACATTATGGGTGGTTGTATAACTCTTTTTTTATATTGTACATATTTTTATGTCAGCATGAACATGTGTTTTTTTTACATTTCTTGCTAATCGAATTGAATTACGAAACGACATTTAACATCTTACGTAATATGGTAAAGCTGAACTCGTTTTTTGCAGCCTAAAAACAATTTACTAAATCGTACGAGATGATCAAAACTTCGGACGGGAAAAATTACGTGCATACGTGCTTGTCTCAATTCAACTCAATATAACCTCCAACTCAACCTACAAATAACTCCTCAATCCTATCTCAAGCTAACTCAACACCTAATCAACTTCAAATTAAAGCGGGCTAACTACATTTTAAATTCCACTCCTAGATTCATCCCCGAACGACAAAACTTCAACTAAACTTCTTCTCAACCCCAGCTCGATTTTCAACTCCACCCTCAACCCAGCGCAAATTATTCAACGCCCACTAAATGATTTTAATATGTTCCGAAGATTGTAAGAGAATTCAATCCAGTTTCGAACTGATGAGCTTATGATTATGAAAAAATCAATCTTCGGAACATATTAAAATCATATAATTAAATAAATAGAATTCTGTCTATTAGTCGGTTTCGTTGAAATACTGTTCGTAAATACTAATATACTTCTCGTGTTAATCGAAACACACTTAAAATGGTCTAATCACCGGTAGCATATTAGATATTACATGAATTAATTAATATTCAACAAAAAAAATTAATAAAGCCCACTAAATCCCACCTCAACTTTCAACGCGATCCCCAACTACATTTTCAACTCAACGTCAAACTCAATGCTCAACTCAATCTCTAAACCAATACGGCCCGAAAACTCCATGCGTAAATGTACTGAACGTAATCTAGCCTTTAACTCAACCCCTAATAAACCTCTAACTTTACCCAGATGCTACTAGGTTTAAAATTAATCCTCAACTAAACCATAAACTAAACGCCCAATTCAACCCGTAAATTACCACAGTTCAAAAATCTTTATTTCCACATGAACTCAACTCAGGACAACTCGAACTAACTTATTAATCAATCATAAACCAACCCGAACCAAACACAAAACTCGACGCCAAAGATGCCCTCAGTTCAACCCCAAACTTGAAACCCAACTCAATCAACGAATCACATTGTCTCAATAAATATGTGTAGGCATATATCAAGTCAAAGGATACGTCATGTCATGCAGAGCTTTACTTGACTCATCGTCTCAAGAGTCAACTATCACCGAAGAGTCATTCATCACCCAGAAGCTGGGCTTAAGGAGAACAAATGGGCGGCTAATTATGAAAAGTCTCGGTGACATGAAACTCGGTCAATCTCGGGGGAAAATTCTCTTAGAGATTATAGCAACTGACAACCAAACTCACAAATTAAAAATTGAAGCATATGTGGTTCCAAAAATTGCTGCAGAAATTCCATCAAAAGAATTCGATACGTCAGATTGGTATCAGTTGTCGGGATTGAAATTAGCTGACCCTATAAGTTCAATCGTCATAGTACAATTGAGTTATTACTTGGAACAGAAGTATATTATGCAGCAACCGGTGGATCGCGAATTAATCTGAGAAATAATTTAATAGCAGAAGAGACAGCGTTTGGGTGGGTGATAGCAGGTCGGTATTTGGAGCAGGAGCAGCAATCAACTTCGTGTTTCAGTATCATGCTTGATATTGATGATAGCCTTCGTAAGTTGTGGGAAATCGAAGCAATACCAACGCAGTCAACGCTCTCGGAAGAGGAGATCAAATGTGAGCAGTGGTTCGCTCAATATACAGAGCGGAGTGCAAATGGACAATTCATATGCAGACTTCCCTTTCGCGAAGAGCCGTCTAAACTTGGTTCCACCTTATGGCTAGCTACTACGAGGCAGAAAGCAATGGAAAGAAGATTCGAGCGCGATGCACAATTCAAAGAGCTCTATGTAGCATTCATGAACAAGTATGAAAAATTGGGTCGCATGGTTCAGATTGTTCTAGACGACATTCATCGATACTATTTACCTCATCATGGGGTATTGAAAGAAGCAAGTTCAATGACCAAGTTCCGAGTTGTATTCGACGCCTCAGCAAAATCGACGAGCGGATTAGCATTGAATAATATTTTATGCGTTGGGCCAGTAATACAGTCGTCACTTTTGGATATTTTACTTCGGTTTCGGCAGCACAAATTCATGCTCACGGGAGATCTAGAGAAGATGTACCGCCAAATTTGGATGGCTAATGAAGATTGCAAGGTACAAAATATTGTGTGGCGTTGTGATGTGTCGAAGCCTATGTGCCACTACCAGCTAAAGACGTTTGATGACTGGAGCGGATTCCAAAGAGGAACTCATAAAGCTTAAAAATTAGATTATCAATATTTTGGCTCCAGCTAACTTCAACTTGAGAAAGTGGTCTAGCAACGATGCGCATATTAGAGCTATTTACTACTATTTACTATAAAACCAATTGCGGAGTATCCCAGTACCACAAAATTGCTAGGTTTAGCATGGAATCTTCATACTGACATGTTCTACTTTGTCGCGCAATTCGAAGCCCGCATTAAACATACAAAAAGGACATTACTTTCAGAGGCCAGTAAGACATTCGATCCTTTAGGCTGGCTGGCGCCGATGATCGTGAGGATCAAAATTCTATTTCAAACGTTATGGATGCAAAAGATAAATGTTACGACGAGCTGCCGCCCGATGTGCAACATAAATGGAATTAAATTAGAGGTGGTTTGCTACAACTAAGTCACATTAAAATTCCACGATGGCTAGGAAGCAGTAGAAACGTGCAGCTGCATGGATTTTGTGAAGCCAGTCAATGGGCGTATGCAGCCGCGGTCTATTGTCGCAGTGAGAGGGACGGCGTAATTGAGAAGCACCTTATTGCATCCAAAACCAATGTATCGCCGATAAAGCAAATAAGCATACCAAGGCTAGAGCTAAGCGGAGCGGTGCTTCTCTCAAAACTGATGCAAATCACAATGGTTGCCCTGAACTTCGAGATTGATCGAGTGGTTTGTTGGACGGATTCCAAAATCGTATTGAATTGGTTATCAGCACATCCGCGCAAATGGCCTGTCTTTGTTGCAAATCGCACCGCAGAGATATTGGACAATTTTCGCCGAGACCAATGGAGCCATGTTATGTCTGCTGACAACCCAGCTGATTGCGCATCGCGCGGAATTACTGCCGCTGATTTGGCTAATCACAGTTTATGGTGGACGGGACCTGATTGGCTAAGAGCAGCAGAAAGCGATTGGCCTAGGCAAGAACAAAGCTATAATACAAACGAGTTCTAGCTATAATTCTTCGGTTTATATCAAACAGTAAAGCTAAAAAGCAGCAGTTAATGAGAGGTGAGATTCGACCAGCGGAAATAAAGGAAGCCGAAAACTTCATCTACAAATACGTGCAAGAAGTTCATTTTTCAACTGAAATTGAAAAGCTAAAGAACCAGCTGCCTGTATCAAAGCAAAGCATTTTGAAATCTTTGAATCTATTCATGGACGAATTTGGAACAGTTTGCAGAGGCGACAGAATCAGAAAGTCTTTAGCACCATTCTGCACAAAACATCCTATTATTCTCCATAATAAGTCGCCTATAATAGTACCAATTATCAATGATTATCACCATCGGTACTATCACGCGGGCAACGGATTGATACTGAGCCTATTGCGTCAACAATTGTGGATTATTAGAGCTAAGGACGTTATTAAAAGTACAATTCGCAAATGCGTACAATGCATCAAGCAACGACCAAGGTTGGAGACTCAAATAATGGCCGATCTCCCTGCGGAAAGAGTTCAATACAATCATGCCTTTACAAATGTTTCCGTGGTACGTCGAAGAGGGCAACAATCGTTAAAGGCATATGTATGCATATTTGTGTGTCTCGGCACACGCGCCGTGCACATAGAGTGTGTGGGCAATTTGACGACTGAAAGTTTCTTGGCTGCATTATCTCGGTTCACTGACCGGCGTGGATTATGCAAAACGATTTATAGCGATAATGGCTCCAATTTTGTGGGAGCCTATCCACATTTAAGCGATCTTTCCACATTTATCAATAAAAACAAAGCTAATATCTCGTTTGCTCTTTCCAGGAAAGAAATATCATGGCATTTTAACCCTCCAGGTGCTCCGCATATGAATGGATTAGCAGAAGCAGCAGTGAAATCCACAAAGACGCACATGAAAAGAGTAATTGGTGATACAATATTGAGTATTGAAGAATTCAGCACGTTGCTATCTGGAATAGAGAACATACTAAATGCACGACCACTTTATGCAGTTTCATCGGATGACATCGAATATCTAACATCAGCGCATTTCGTTCTTGGACGCGCATTAAATTTACAAGCAGCTTAAATAGATCAACTAAAATAAACTTTCGACAAAAAACAAAAAGCTACTAGAAATGAGTTAGTTACACACAATTGAAATCACAGAATAATGACCAAGCATTATAGCGTATTGAAGCCATTTGTAAAAAAAAAAAAATTATTATAACGTGGTGAAGTCATTATTTTTTGTATTCATAATATACCGAAAGAGATATAGAAATTAATCGTGTTCACTTTCATTCATTGTCTTATATCAAATTTGTGTGAGCGGATAAAAAAAGCAGATAAAGATAATAAGAAGGGAATACGCAGCTAAACACTCAACTTACCCCAAATAAATCCATATCTGAACCGTTCAGTAATTCCCAACTCAGCTCCACTTCAACCTTCACCTTAAATGAAAGGTCAACGTTCAACTCAATCCTTAAATCGACTAGTTCCGAATAATGGTAAGCTGCCTTCAACTCGACCCCAACTCAACCACTAGCTCAGCCCTAATTCAATCCCCAAATTGACATGGTCCGAAAAGTACATTTGTACATGAATTCAACTCAAGACTACTCAAATTTTAATCACTCTACCATTCACCTGTCGCAAACTTTAAAATCAAAATATTCCTCATGCTTCTCATCGCTTCCCATCCTTGCAGTCGTCAATTTAGTAAAGTTGGTAGAAATAATTAATCTTTATAATAATTAACAAACTAATAAATTGTAGAGTATTGAATAAAATCAGTCTTTTGAATAAAATAAATTTGTTTACACCGGTGTGTACCGAAAAATGGTAAAATGAAAATTGGGCTTCTTGTTTCGGCCGCAGGGGCCAATAAACCTTCAAATTAACTCTCAATACAACCCCAAATAAATTTCCATCCAGTCAATGCTCAATTCAACTCGCAAGTAAACAGGGTCTGAAAAAATTACATTTGTACATGAATTCAATTCAAATCAAATCAATTCAAGCTAACGCCAAGGACGTGTCCGAAGTTTGTGATAATTTTTTTTTGTAATAATTTTGACAGGAGTTAAATAATTTTCCCTTGCATATTTTGTAATAAGTTTTATTTGTACCATTTTTATAGAAATAAATTAACGTGATACGGCTTAATTATTGTTATTGCGCGCTTTTGTTTATTAATATTATTACAGAAGTGTCAAATTTACAACAGGTAGTGGCTGTGATAATTTGGTTGCATACAAAATAATATCATAATTATTACAGCTGGAATAATTATCACAAACTTCGGATACGTCCTAAGGCTACTCTTAATTCAATGAACTGCAATAACCCTAATCCAACCTTAACCCAATCCTAACCCCACCCTTACCCAATCCTAACCCAATCCTAGCCCAACCCTAACCCAACTCTAACCCAACACTAACCCTAACCTAACCCAACCCTAAACCCACCCTAACCCAGGCCTAACCCAACCCTAACCCTACTCTAACCCAACCCTAACCCAACCCTAACTCAACCCTAACCCAACCCTAACCCAACCCTAACCCAACCCTAACCCAACCCTAACCCAACCCTAACCCAACCCTAACCCAACCCTAACCCAACCCTAACCCAACCCTAACCCAACCCTAACCCAACCCTAACCCAACCCTAACCCAACCCTAACCCAACCCTAACCCAACCCTAACCCAACCCTAACCCAACCCTAACCCAACCCTAACCCAACCCTAACCCAACCCTAACCCAACCCTAACCCAACCCTAACCCAACCCTAACCCAACCCTAACCCAACCCTAACCCAACCCTAACCCAACCCTAACCCAACCCTAACCCAACCCTAACCCAACCCTAACCCAACCCTAACCCAACCCTAACCCAACCCTAACCCAACCCTAACCCAACCCTAACCCAACCCTAACCCAACCCTAACCCAACCCTAACCCAACCCTAACCCAACCCTAACCCAACCCTAACCCAACCCTAACCCAACCCTAACCCAACCCTAACCCAACCCTAACCCAACCCTAACCCAACCCTAACCCAACCCTAACCCAACCCTAACCCAACCCTAACCCAACCCTAACCCAACCCTAACCCAACCCTAACCCAACCCTAACCCAACCCTAACCCAGCCCTAACCCAACCCTAACCCAACCCTAACCCAACCCTAACCCAACCCTAACCCAACCCTAACCCAACCCTAACCCAACCCTAACCCAACCCTAACCCAACCCTAACCCAACCCTAACCCAACCCTAACCCAACCCTAACCCAACCCTAACCCAACCCTAACCCAACCCTAAACCAACCCTAACCCAACCCTAACCCAACCATAACCCAACCCTAACCCAACCCTAACCCAACCCTAACCCAAACCTAACCCAACACTAACCCCACCCTAACTAACCCTAACCCCAGTTAAACCCAACCCTAACCCCACCCTAACCCAACCCTAACCCAGGCCTAACCCAAAACTAAACCAGGCCTTACCCAACCCTAACCCCTACCCTAACCCAACCCTAACCCAAGCCTAACCCAAAGCTAAACCAGGCTTAACCCAACCCTAACCCAACTCTATCACAACGCTAACCTAATCCTAATCCAACCCTAACCAAACTCTAACCAAACCCTAACCCAACCCTAACCCAACTCTAATCCAACCCTAACCCAACCCGAACCCGACCCTAACCCTAAGCATAACAATGAATTGGTCAACGTGATAGAGCTTGCTGAATAAAAAAATCTAAAGGGGACAGTTAAAATTCAGAAACAGAAAGTGCACAACACAAAATTGTCAAAGTGCTTCAAAATAAATAAACAATATAATCAGTTAAAATTTATACAGTTTTTACAAAATTTGTATTTTTTAAGAGTATTTATGATCATTTTGCTAACCTAGCAGACACAGATCAATGGAATTGTATTGCTCTTATCGCTTCTACAGATAGAGTAGTGTACGCAAGCGTTTCAAGTTGTAACACAAGTCTAGAAATGTACATATATAAAATTGAATTTTTTTTCGACCAAATGGGCCATATGTAATAATTCCAATCACCCTCATACCAAAACTATTAACGGTCAATTAGGCGTATTCGCATCATATATAAATCCAAAATAAATAGGAGGATTGTATTAATTTTGAAATTTGTGACGGCCTTGCTTTATGCATTAACATTTTGTTTGACTTATAAAAACAATAAATATTCCTCCTTAAAGAACCGAAAATATGACCCCGTAAAACTGAATACAATAAAAAAAATCAAGTAATTGAAAGACGAGTGATAAATGAACAACCAAAGTGTCACACCCTTACAGTCTCAAAAAAAAAAAAACATTCGAAAACTATATTGGCTTCTGTTTATGAAATGTGTCATAATATGTATGACACTTTTTCTCCTTTTTCTTGGTATCAAAATTTATTTTAATTTTATGTTGATACACTCGAACATAAAAACCATAAATTTATTCTGTATCCCAAATATTTGGTTTGATATTGGAATATTATGCATATGTATATAAATTATATTATATATGTGCATACATAAATAATTATTTTTATTTTTAATCTAACATTAAATATTATCAAAACTTATCACAATATTAAATTTATGTTAATTTTTTTTGTTTCTGATAATTTATATCTAATATGGTATTTTAGATGGCCCCCCGAATTATATAACTAATTTTTATTATTTATTTAATTTATTTTTTATATTTTACATATGTATATTTAAAACCACAATAATTACATCGTAATTCATGTCATAAATAATTATGATTGTAATATAATAGTTTGGTTATTTTTAAAATAGTTAAATATATTTGCAGTTGGTTTTGGTTTAATCCAAAAATCTAAATTTGTTTGGCAGTTAGTACTATATTTCCGGATTATTAATACATATGGATAATTATGCTAGCGCTTAGTGGAATATTTTGTCATATACATAACGGCTATAATATGAAAAACGAATAAATTTATTTTATAATTTTATATGTACTACGAAATTCCTTCGTATCACACTGGCCTAAATTTCAGAAATCATTTGTTGTACCTCCAAATTTTTTTCCAATTTAATTGATCAAATTGGCAGTCAGCGATTACGAGAGAAGTAAAGTAGTGTCTTCAATTTCCTTTCACGAGAATATTGAAACGGTTGGATTTTTAATTTTATTATGCTTTAATTTGCTGATGCATACTGACGACTAAAACGTGCAGCGGATTGGTGACCCCAAACTGCAAGAAGTGCCAATTTATTTAACAGAATTTTAAAAGATCGAGATTAGGGGACCTATTCTCAAATTCCACATAAAATTTCACGTATGAATATCTGGAACGAAAATTCCATTAAGCGTCTTTCCAACCGCTATGATATTACAGTGAACATATGGAGTGCCCTTGTCTAAAAGCACCGCTCTATTTTATTTGGTTCAAACTGATCAATGGTGAGCAACGTCTATAAATGAAATCTTCGACAAGACCGCCATGAATGAGTAGTGAAATATTTTAGGGCAGATTACATATTTTTAAATATTTTTGCATAATCACATATTTTTACAAATACACATTGCTGGTATTTTTTAAGTGTACGTGCGGAACCATTTTTGAACTACCTCTCCTAGCCCTCTAAGACCCAGTGGGGTTAGTTTGTTCAACTTTATAACCAAAATCTGAGATAATTTTTTTTTTAATGAGTGAATTAAAATCCTTAAGATAAGTTTTGGCTTTCTTTCAAAATTTGACTGTGAATTTTTCATTTTAATCACATTTTAATGAGCCTTGTTCAAAATTTTCTTATTAAATAATTTTTTATATTAAGTTTGTATTATCCAAAACTTATGTAAATATTGATATTCTAAGAGATTCAAAAAAACATGATTTACACTTTTCTTTCTGTTATTTGTCAAATATTTACACAGAGAAAATGAATATGGAATTTACGAACAAGGCCCCTGGTGCTTAGAAAAATAGAAAAAAAACTGTTATTTATGCTACAACACTTCACAACTGAAAAAAACCAGGGATTGGATCATCTCAATGATTGCATTTCGTTTTCTCAAAACAGCAGCAGAACCAGCTGTATAGTAAGCTTTTTTTCCTGGCAATTAGAGCTTGTTAACTTATTCTATTACAAGACCTTTCTCCGATAAAACCAATAAAACGAAAAATTCGGGGTTACCGTTCTCCCCTGAAAATACCTAGGCACTATTTACAATTAGATTGGCATGAGTTTGGTGGGATCTATCGGTTTTCATTTGATTTGCGATACTTGCACTTTGCACTATTTTGCTTCCGATAGGTATTGCATTCTCTACTTTTCCAAATGTCAGTAAACATAACGTATTATTCTATCCCTTTTACTATACCATCTGTGCACCAGTGGAACAACTGAAAAAAATCATAGGCGTATTAGTACCTAACTGGTGATTACAAAAACTTGAGTGAACGTTGTTTTGGCTGCATATTATTATTGTTGCACATTTGTATTGCCTGATTTTAAAAAAATCCTCTATCTACATAAAGTTTGTTTTATTTTGCGGTTATTTCTTTGAAATCTCGAAAAGAGTTTCACACAATGCATGTTGTTTGTGTGAACATTTTGAAATTCATAACGATGGTATTCAACACAAAATATGATTAAAGCGAAAGCTTCTAAAGATGGAAAATCCGTTGGATTGGAATACGGTATGATCCCCTCCAGACAGTTCAACCATTTAGTTGACATAAATAACACTAGAGCGAGATGTGTTTTAGAGCGTTACTTGAGTAAAGTATTTTTATAAAAATTATACTGCCAAATGAATGGCTACTTGTTTAAAAACCACTTTAACGTTACCCGATGAATTCTGGGCCACCAGCTTTAAAATCGACCAAGTGTTGTTGCCTCCATCTTACAATGAAAACTGCCTATAGGAAATTATCAGAGTAATATTGTTTAGTTGCTTTATATCACACATGTGACTATAGTGAATAAACCAACTAAATGGTAAGTGTCCACTTGAGAGCCCAAAGGGATAGAAGCAATTCAATTGCTTCAATTGTTTGACAGAGTGGCATAGTGCATTTCAGTGTTGATCGAAAGGACGATGTCACCAATGTAAGAAAAGACACCATTCACTTGTGGATGCTGATCAGATATCTCCAAGTCTTTCTTTCGAGCCGAAAGCATTTACGAAATCAGATACTACAACATTGTTGGCCATGTGCAAGGGTCCTAACCATTCCGTTGAGAGCTTACATTCATCCCACCAAGGCATAGGTGCCGATGCACTATTACCAACCGCGAACGGAAACGTGAAATACGCGACAGATATGGGAATTGGCGAATATGTCGCGCTCTCCTAGACTCCGCTTCAACAAGATCGTAGATCACGGAGCACTGCGCAAATAATAGATTGAACGTTTTACGGTCAAATGTGAGATTCAACATCAACACCCTAAATGGCGGAAGAGCTGGCAATTTAGTATCGAACTCACAGCATACATAATACCAAAAATAACGTCGAACGTACCCCCTAAACCTATAAACCGCGAGCAATTCACGTACCTAAGCGAATTGTCAGTACCGATCCCGAATTTCACTCACCGGGTCCCATAGATCTTTTGATTGGGTGTGACGGTCAGATAAAGCGGACGGTCAGATAAGAAAAGGCGCAGACCAGCCCGTTGCACGGGAAACCAATCTAGAGTGGATCGTATAGGAAATTTATGAATCGAATGGCGTACCACACCAAACCATCACCTGTCTTTCTGTTCAAGAAGAAATCAAAATCGACCAATCATTGCAGCTGTCGAGCAGTACACCGGAGAAGAAAAGCTATGCGTTGAACACTTCGACAAACATTTGAAGATTGAAAGTTCAGGTAAATTCAGGATTCTACTGCCTTTCAAGCCCAATAAACCCGCAGTGGTAAACTCACTACACCAAGCAGTTAAGCGATTCAGCTCACTAGAACAAAAGCTGATGAAAATCTCCGAACTACACCGAAGCTACTCCAAGTTCATGGAAGAACATGAAGAGCTCGATCACATGGAGCTGATACCACCAGATCAAATCGATCGACCACAAGAGAAAATGTACTACCTTCCACACCATCCCGTAATCAAGGAAAGCAGTTCAATCACTAAACTACGTGTCGTATTCGACGCGTCAACAAAGACCACTACACGAGTATCGTTGAACGATTTGTTGATGGTCGGACTGACTGTTCAACAATCTCTCATAGAAATATTAATAAGATTCAGAAAACACCATTACATCATCACGGCAGACATCGAAAAAATGTTCCGTCAGCTGTGGATCGAAAACCCGGACACAGACTACCCACGCATCATTTGGCATGCCTCACCAGCTTTACCAGTGAGACACTACCGGCTCCTCACAAACACCTACGGTACGGCGCCATCTCCGTTTCTGGCAACTCAACTATCGACGAAGCCAGAAGCATGCAAAGCGAGCTGATATCCCCCCATTTAAAACTGGGCGGGTATCACCTTCGCAAATGGGCAGCCAATAATGTAAAACTCTTGGAGAACATACCAGCAGATGACCGAGAAATTTCAATTCGGGAAATCACCGATGGAACAAAGTTAATTTCTGTTCTAGGAATCAAATTAGACTCACAAACCGATTGTTTTTCGTTTAAGGTATCGCTGCCAATCACGGCAGAATTCACCAAAAGAAATATACTGTCCGAAGCATCAAGCGTTTTCGATCCAATGGGCTGGCTGTCACCCGTCACAATAGGAATAAAGATCCTATTTCAGAGTCTGGGGTTGCGGAAACTCGATTGGGATGACGTACTCCCTACAGATGTCAAAGAACAATGGTCAAATGTCAGAAGCAAACTAATATTATTAGAAGAGGTCAAATTACCGAGATGGCTAAATTCGGATGAAGCATTGCAGCTATGTGGATTTGAGAACGCGTCAAATACAGCTTACGCTGCTGTCATATATGCCCGCACCGTAAGTTCGAATGGAGAAGTACAGACGAACATCATTTTCGCGAAAACCAACGTCGCACCGATCAAGTTTACTACTATACAGCTAGGTTAGGGTCAAATGCGGCTCTGTTATTGACCCGGTTGCTCGGCTTAGTAATTAAGTCATTGGCACTTACGACAATTCCACAGATCTCGTTATGGTCTGATTTAACTACCGTCCTTGCTTGGCTGGAAAATCCACCTAGGAACGGAAATGTATTCGTGATCAATAGGGTTACCGAGATATTAAATTCGACAAATGTTCAACATGGTCACACGTCCCGTCGAAGCAAACTTCGGCATTTATAGCCTCCCGTGGCATTCTTCCCAATGAACTTATCACAAATTTGATGTGGTGGCAAGGACCAGAATGGCTACGTCACGAACCACTTCAATCTCCAGAACCACCCAAAGTACAAAAAAAGGAAAAGATTGTCGCACTAACCAATCTCGCTAGAGAGGAACCAGAGAGAGCAACTAGCAGGTCAATAATCGATGCTGAAATCATCGAGAAGTTCTCAAGTATCACCAAGGCAATTCGAATTCTTACTTGGTTCAAACGTGCAGGACACAATTTTCGAAATTTCACAACATACAAGTTTGGCAGAAGAGATAAACAGTTTACGTAAAAATTCGCCGTTGAAGAAATCTAATATTTCTTTTCTATCCCCGTTCTTAGATAAAGCTGGCATTTTACGAGTTGAGGTTGTTACGACCTCAAGCACCCGATTATTTTGTCAGGAAGTCACCCAATATCACGGAAATTAGTACGAGAAACCAATGAAAATAATTTGCATGCCGGTTCGACATTATTGATGTCCAACATCAAACAACAATATACCATAATCCGATGCAAAAATTTGGTGCGAAGTGTAATACATTACTGCATCAAATGTTTCTCGACAGAAGAAAATAACCCAGGAGTAGCTCATGGGATAATTACCACCACCCCGGGTTAACCTAATCCGTACATTTTTGCAGACGAGCGTAGACTACGCTGGTCCATATGTGCTCAAGAATAAATACCTCGTCATATTCACGTGTATGGCCTCCAAGGCCGTGCACCTCGAATTAGCATCAGATATGACAACTGAAACGTTCCTCGGAGCATTCAAACGATTCCAGAACCGCCGGGGAATTTCCACTGACATTTACAGTGACAATGGGACAAATTTCGTAGGCGCCGCAAATGATTTGAAACGTTTTCGTGAGCTGTTGTCTAAAGAGGAAAGCCAAATTATTAACTGGGCCACATTGAACAACACAAAATGGCATTTCGTACCACCGGCAGCACCACATTTCAACGTGCTTTGTGAAGTCGCTGTTAAGTCGGTAAAATTTCATTTACGACTTGTGCTTGGCGAAACGATATTACGTTATGAGGAATTAAACACGCTATTAATACAAATCAAGTGTCTCCCGAATTCCCGACCTTTATGTGAGTTACAAGAAGAACATCGGACAACCAATTACGTTACCACCAGAACCGGCCATCAAACACCTGAAAATAAACCGTCTATTCCGCTGACAGATGACATAACAAATGTTCCAGCATTTCTCAAGAAGGTGGCAAGTATCGTTTGAATCGCCTGTCAAAGTGGCGATTGAGGCACCTGCAATACTTTCCTGAAGGCAAATAATACCGTTAATATTAAAAAACAAAATATTTGGAAAGCTTTTAAATCTAAACGTTGATCGATGCAGTTTAGTAAATTGCTTTAATGGAATCGACCGTATTTTTGAACGAGGACAGAGGTAAATCTGCAAATTTATCCTCTCTTTCAATTTTGAAACGAAGATAAATCCACCGAATCAAATTACCTCTTTCACCTATATTGGAAGAAAAAATCAAACAAAAATTTGACAACTTACTACCAAAAATAACCTCGATTAGGTTTGTAAATTTTCGAAAACTTAGGAATAATTCGTCGATTTGTCATCCTTTAAAAATACGGGCCTAAAGGTATTTTTACCGAGTAGTAAAATCTCTTGGTATTTAAACCTCACTTAAGAATCTTATTAGCAAGTTATTAAGGCACGCATTTAAATGATATTGCGCAGTTAGGGCGGAGGAGGTGGGACATTTCTAAGTAAGACATTCCTTTTGTAAAATTAATTCGAAGAGAAATGCAAGTGAATGCGTTAATCTCTGTTTCAGCTTTAGAAGGTGGGCTGAAACCTGAATGAGACATCACTTTTCAAGTTGTTGAAAGCCGCTGGATGTAATTATAAGTCACCAAGTAATGGAGAAACCTACGATCGTGATGGGTAAAATTAAATGAAGAAACTTGGTTGCAAAGTTGACCAATATGGTGAAAAAATACCGGCCATATAATGATGCGATTAGCCAAGCAATAAAAAGAAGTTATTTACTACTGAAGCGAAAAGAGTTCTACTCTGCAGCACTCTGAATATGAACTAGAACATTATGCGGCTCATCGAATGAATTATGTCGATGCCTTATCTAGAAGACCGGTAGGCTGTTGTTGATAGAAGCAGATGTCCTCAATTCAAGAAAAAACGCAAAAAAGGATCACAACAACATACAAACTATAATTCAGCTATCAGAGAGGGGAGGTGAGGGAAGCACAGTGTCTGGTAATCCTTCGAGCGATGGAACTAGCAAGAGTCTGACTCAGTGAGGGCACGGCCGAGCTAGTGAAACGAGAGTTTTAGTTGGGAAAGGCCCACTTCGGCTTAGGAAGCAGAAACTAGATTGTAACGATATGACGTTTCAACTACATCTGATAATTAATATGGTAATTGTTATTTCGGATATTGAACCATATACAAATAAGTGTAAGAATAATTAGTTTGGGTACTGGACGTGTGATTGTGTTGGTAGCGGTTTTAATAGTTGCTACCCTAATTATTCCATCATTGCCAGGATGGATTTGAATAATTCGTCCGAGGAGCCATTGACTGGGTGGTATATTATCATCCTTTACCAACCCTACTTCGTCGACGTTGATAGCATGGTTTCCACTTTTCCACTTGCCTCGTTCCTGTAGCGTATTTAGGTAATCCCTGGACCAGGATTTCCCGAAGGATTCGGTGCGCCGTTGAATATTTTGCCATCTGGTTAGTTTAAGGATTGGTACGTTCTCCAGTAGTTGCTCCGTAACCGTCTTCAATGATTCCCCAATCAAAAAATGCCCAGGTGTGAGAATATCTAGGCTACTGGCTAGTTTCATTATTTTGTTGATTAAGTATTTTTTTCTTTAGCCTTTTTAATTCGTTATTTGCCCCAATAAAATTAGAGCCATTGTCACACCAAATTTGGTTGGGACATCCACGACGGTCCACAAATCGTTTTAATGACGCAAGGAATGCGTCCGCGCTAAGACTGCTGACCATTTTTAAATGGACAGCCTTACGGCAAGACATATAAACACTGCTACGTTTATGTTTTTGTTAAGGGTGCATTCCTGTTTTGACTGCCCTTAATATAGATTGAACCCAAATAATCTACGCCGGTATTTAAAAATGGTTTGTTTCGTGTGCATCTCTCCATTGGTAAATCAGGCATTTTTTGTTGTCCTTGGGTATGTCGGTATCTTATGCAGGTTATGCACAATTTGATGTAACGTTTAATCAGGTCTTCATCTCTTTAATCTCGCCCCAATCGTCCAAAACCTTTGTCGTAGTATATTTAGCATCAAATTATTGCCAGCATGTAAGTTGTCAATGTGTACTTCCTTAATGATCAATGTATTCGCCGGATGATCTTTTGGTAGTATGATGGGATGTCGTACATTATAACTTAACTGTGAGTTGCCCAGCCTACCATGTCTTCATGATCGATAAACGGATCCAGTGAACTTAACACACTATTGTTTGCAACTGGAACGTTCCGTTTTAGATGACTAATTTCTTGATTAAAGCTTGCGGCTTGGATCGCTCGAATCAAGAAACGTTCAGCCCCAATATATTCCTCATATATTATTTCCCTTTTTCTTGGTTTTCTCTCTACGGTTTTCCGTAATCTGTTAATTCTGAGAATATAGGCCATTACCTTTTTTATTTTAAACCAGGAGGAAGATCTGCTTAGTAATTGGTTAACAATTTCGTTTCCACTGGCTTCGATTAGCACTGTTATTCCTGTCATGCGAACTTCGGTATCCACACTCTTAGCTGGCAATTGTGGTTTATTTTTTGGCCACGTATTTTCCGGCAATGTTAACCAACTAGCTCCCTTCCACCAAGTATCTAGATTTGGCAGCAATTTGGGGTCTACTCCTCTTGAAATATAATCAGCGGGATTTTCCTTAGTTGCAACATGACTCCAGTTCTCTCTCGGAATCGTCTCTTAAATGGCGGTAGTACGATTGGCTATAATGGTTTTCCATCGAGCAGATATATCGGACAGCCATTGCAATACTACCGTTAAATCGGTCCAAGCACAGATTCGTGCATTATTCAGGTTTAATGTTGATTGGCAATAATTCATTAAATCGGCTAGTAGGACAGCTCCACATAGTTCCAATCTAGGTAGACTTATTCGTTTTATGGGCGCTACATTACTTTTAGCACAAATTTACGACTTGTTATTTCCCCAATTTGGTTGCAGGATCTCATGTAGATAACACAGCCATATGCTGACTCTGAGGCGTCGCAAAATCCATGCAGTTCCATCATCGTAGGATTGGCCGATGGTAGCAAACATCTTGGTATTTTAATGTTTTCTAGGTACTTTAAATTACAATATACCTTCTTCCATAAAACTAAACAATATTATCTGGAGCTTCTTCATCCCAATCGGTTTTGGTTAGCCATAGTTTTTGTAAAAACAGTTTAAAATTAACGATAACAAGGGATATCTACCCTAGCGGATCATACAGCCTGGAGCTTTCGGATAGCATTTTCCTTTTGGTCCAAATAACTTAGTCGGTTATAATGTTTAATTTGAACGTAAATAGGTCACTTTTGGGATGCCACATAATTCCGAGAGTCTTGGCACTTGGATCATCCTCAATAAGTTTTGGAATCTTTTCTGAATTATCACAAGCGAGAGAATTTAGGAAAACCTGGGAATTTGATCTCCATTTTCGCAGTCTAAAACCAAAATCATTGAGCATTTCAATTACTTAGTTTTTCGGCCGCTTCTGGGTATTGGGTTTCGTATCATTTTGCTACCTTTTCTAGTGTCTGTATGGCAAGATATGGTGCGCAAGTTGTTCCATACGTCACGGTCATACATTTGTAGGCTTTATGTCTTCTTGTTGGTTACTGCGCCATAAGATTAATTGAAAATGGTGTCTTCGGGTTCCACCAAAATTTGCCGATACATTTTTTCTATATCTGCGTTAATCGCAATTAGCTTTTGGCGAAAACGCAGCAGGGTGGTGGTTAAATCGGGCAGAATTTTTGGTCCTACATGTAGACACTTATTTAATAAAGCCGTGGTGGTCGTTTCGCAGGAAGCATCAAATACTACCCGAAGTTTCGTCGTCGTACTATCCTTGTGGATTGCATGATGCGGCATAAAATATTTATTATTATGTTTTGAAGGTATTTCGGTCCAAGTTATCGGTTTCATTTGACCTAGTTCAATGTACTCGTCCATAAATTCCTTATACTCTTTGTGGAAGTCAGTAGACCTGGCAAATCTTTTCTTCATTCCCAACATCCTTGATTTCGCATTGACTAATGAATTTCCTAATTCTGGCCTTGAGTTGATAAATGGTAGTCTAACAATAAATTTTCCATCGGGCGATCGGGTGGTGGTAGTTCGATACGGGGAACATGGATCATTTTTGTCAATGGTACTAGGTTTCACCATTCGTTCTTCCGTTTGTCAAAATCGTTTTAACGACTCCATTATATCTTCGTTAGTTACCTTGGCATCAACTTTAAAACTTTGTAACTGTGAAACTTCTGTCTGCTGACTTATGTTGCCAGCTATTAGCGAACCGAATTTAGACGACTGCAGTACTGGAAGGCCTGGTATGGTGGTTTTCTGCAAAAAGACTTCAGCGCCAATCAACAGGTTTACTGAGCTAGATCGATTGAATTGTGGGTCTGCGAATTCAAGCTGCCATATTTCGTCGGCTTCAGGTATTGTGCGGAAATTCATTCTATGATGTGTGCTGTTATATCAATGTTGTAATGTGGTATTACTCGCGATTTGATATGTAGCATAGTTTTCCCTCTCGTTTTCCCCGCAGTGCTAGATGCTAGACCGTAAATTGAAATATTTGAATATTTCCGACGCAGACCTATAGGCGTTGCATGCATGATTCCGTGATTAAGGATTATTGTGATCCCGAATCAAGCAGTGCTCTTGCTAGCATTTGTTGGCCATTATTTGCTTGAAGGTAAATCAAGGCTGTTGGTAATAGGGTGTTCAGAGGTGTCTGGTTTTCATGTAAGGATGTTGTTTTAGATTAATTGATGGATGTGGTGTTGATGCTGGATCTTTTGCGATTATTGATTGGTTAGAAAATTGTTTGCTGTTGATATTGAAGATGTTGCTGTTTCGCCTATGTTGATTGCTGAAGCTGGTAACGTGTTTATTGTAGTTAAGTTTTCATTAGTTGAATGTAGGTTTGTTGATTGCTGTTCCTTGTGTAATAGTGAATGATGTCGCTTGTTACAAATCAAGCATAAAGTGCGCGAATAACACTGTGGTTGTAAATGACCAAACCGTAAGCAACTGAGACAACTATTTTACTTTTCTACTGGGAATGTACGATTCTCCACACTCATGCTTTTAAATAGGGGACATTTGAATAAATAGTGATCCTTCTTACATGCGATACAGTTCCATTTGTTCCCTTGTGCTGTGTAATGCGATTTTATGTGTTTATGCACCGAGACGGTGGGTTTTGTAACTGACGCACAAGACTCCAGAGCATCACATCTTGTACTTAAAAATTCCAAAAATTTTTGAAATGTGGGAAATGCGATTGCTACCGATTCCTTCGCCCATAATTGTCGTGTATCTGCGTCTATTTTGCCCAGTAGTAAGTGTATCAACCATGGATCGCGTGTTTCTGCTTGATTTCCTAGTACCTTCAAGCCACGGATAACCTCTTTATCGTTGCCTTGATTGCTGCACTTTTGTTCCAAAAATAATTGAATTAGAGTGTAGTTTTGCTCCGGGACTTTGATGTGCCTTATTAATGCTGCAGTCTCATCTCTCAGCAACCCATTCAAAATTTGTAGTTTATGCACCGCACTCACTCCTGTATTCTCATGCACCGACGATAAATATAGATCGTGAAATGATGGCCATAATTTATAATCGCCAGAGAACGGCTCTATGTTTATTTTAGGTAGCCTTACATTATGTGATTGGTTCATCCCTTGCATTAAGGTTTGCTGTTGGCCAATGATTTGTCCAGTTCATTAATCTCATAGGTTATGGTAACATACTGTTCAAACCCGAGCAACTCCACCTCCTGCAAATTAAATTCCTTATACAATCTTTCCATGTTAGCTTCGCGCATCTGTGTCGCTCCTAGGATGGTAAGGTTTGTAATAGTCGCAATATAAATTTTGATTGTGCGCATCTGTTTCACCGTACGGTCTCGTGTACGTATATCTCTGTCCATATCGATTAATATGGTAATATACTTTCTAATTGTTCAAAGGATATGGTTCAATTCACTATTCACTATTCACAACACTACGCTTCGTTGAATATACTCTTTCTATGACCTTTATGGTTTGTTCCGCGTTTTAGTGGATCGCATTCACATAAATTTCCCAAATATTAAAAGAAAACAAAAATCTGTGCGATTTGCATTTAGATCGTTCGTTTATTTCTTCAACCCGTGAAAAATTCATTTAGTTGAATATCACCTGTCTCGCACAAATTAGATAACATTGGTTATGTAAATGTAGCAATCCTAAAAGTTTAACGTCTGACATTGTCATTTGTTTCAGTTTTTAGTAATAACGCATTACACGTAGGACTCTTTATCATTTTAAAAATCAACTGCAAAAGTAGGGAATTGTATTAGATTTGCTTCAGTTAAGTTACATGCTGTTCATCGACTTGCCAGTTTACTAAAATTAAAATTTGATAATATTATGAAAACATCTTTTGTAGATCTGGCAAAATAGCGACGGTAAGTTTAAGAATTATGTTCACTACAAAGAGAAATATCAGATTTTATCTGACTTTGGTTACACAATATTTGCGATGTGTCAATTCATTTTGATCACTTTCAAATAATGTCACCATATTTCTCAAACTCTAAAACACTCTAAGCATGAACATCTAATCTAGTGATTGTTTATTATATGAGTATACGTATATAATACTGTTAAGTTTTGCGATTACAGATTAAAGTTTACAGTTGGATGATTACAATAATAATAACTACCCAAACAAGTAAACGAAGATAACATACACAGATCATTTTCAATTTCGCTTTATTTATCTGATATCCCGAAAAAGCACAAAGTTTTCCCAAGCACAAAAAAAATTTTCGTTTTTATTTTCATGCTCTTTCTCCTCAATAAAATTTTATGACATATTTTTTGTTTATTTTTTATGTCACGAATTAAAAATAAAAACACATATACACATGGCTCGAAGATGATGTGTTCGCTAATAAGTTTTTGTTCGTGTACGTCTGTACATAGCTAAAATATAATAAGACGAAGCTCTATACATAGCTATACATGAAAAGACAAAATGATGAAGAAGCGTAGGAAAAAAAACGTAACAACAACTGTAATACTTAATATTCTTAGAAATAAGACACGTTTTTGAATTATCATGGTTTAGTTGAGCGAATAAACAAATTTACTTTTATTATCCATACATTTTGGTTGTGTCAATAATAAAAAATAAAAAAAAGTAATAATAATAATTTACGAAGATGAGACCAGAGCCTACTCTATAAATAAGAGCCTCCACATTGACTGAATTTTTTACTAAGCTTAAAATAAAGTACATAAAATTTTTTCTTTACCATGAAACTATATGGGAAAACGATTGTTTTCATTTACATTTTTAGTCTATAAGAATTATGAGCTTTTACATTATTTTTATACGAAAATGTTCATAAAACATGTAATTTTATTTGATTGAAAAATCGAATCATGAAAATGTTTATTTGTTAGTGAAAATCCTCTTGGAATATAAACTATTGCTAAACTTTTATGGAATGTTGTTGTTGTAAAATACGTCATAACATAAAATTTATAAACAAATATAACAATCTCTTTTTAGTCTCCTTCTAAAAGCATCGCCACATGACAAATATCTGCCCGAATACAGATTCATATCATGTGGCAATGCTTTAAAACGACTTTTGTTTAAACCATGGATGTCGCCTACAATTAAAACCATATAAAAAAAATCAAATAGGTGATCGAACCGGTCGGATTCAAAAATCGGTCTGATTTTTGATTCGGTTAAACATATTTTTGGTGGCTTCACTCTATAGTAATAACTAAATTGTAATAATAATTAATTTAATACAATTTTTTTTATAAATTTATTAAAATTAAACCATTGCTATGAAAGAAATTATGTTAATTTTACGTAAAAACTTTTCTTTCAAATCGTTTACTCAGCCCGAATCCCTGTTGTTTTTATTTGTGTGTTAAGTGACATCTAGGAATGGGAATAATAAGTAAGAGCGATTATATTTTATACATTGCTCTCAAATGTTATGACAATTCAAATATTCTAAACAAAAACTTATTTTGGATGTGTCAATAATTTTTGGGAATAAAAATCGATGCCAAATATTAATCATGTTGTATTTATTTTCAGCTGTGAATTAATTTAAATAATATTTCTAATACTTGAGAAATAAATAAGGCATTTATGTTACAGTTAATGTTTGTTGGTTATTTTGTTTATTTGTGATGCATAACAATCTGGGTTGATTTGATTTTTTTGATTTCTTCTCGCTCAATGCATATTATTATAATTTTTTTTCTTTGACTCTCTTTGATTTATTTTAATTTTGGCTGTTCAACGTATTGTCTTTTTTTTACCATTGATTTTAGTTGTGAATAAGTGATGACGTCATTAAATAGAATATTCTCTTTTTAATACATATTGTTGTTGTTGTAGAACGTTTTTTAATTTAATTCCTTTATTTTCTTTTGATTATATCTGGAAAATGGGGAAGCTTGAGAATCTGTGCTTTAAATGAGTTAGTCATTGAGTTGTTTATTAGCGATTTCAGAAAAAATTATTTATCTAAGTTAAGTTTTAATTCATATTTTTTCGTCAATCGAAATCGCGTTTTTTCATACAAACTCTATGAAAATAAATAATTTTTTAGTGTTTCTATGTCCTTTATTTTAAGTTCATTTTTTACATGCCGGCTCTATTCATATCAAGATGGTTCTGATGAGACACACACTTTATGTATACAAAACGAAAAAAATTCACATTCAAGCTTTTTCATGTATAAAATACTAAAATGTGCTTTACGGTGTTTTTTCTCCCTATATATCCATGAAACTATAACAACACGTATCAGTTGTGCTGGATCTAAAAGTTTATTAAATATTGCGACGGCGAATTTTTGGTTTTAATTCAATTAAGATAGCGCATTTTTTGGGTGTTATGTAAAAGAAAAACATAAAATTGGGAGTTGCTTGAATTTGTGTGACAAAGGCACGATGACACACAATGGGATGATAAGGAAACGATAAATGGAAATTGAAATTCGCAACAGATAATGAAACAAACATTTTTAGTTTTCTTTTCCATGAATATACATTTTGCTTCCTCATTCAAATTGATTTCAAATTTGGTAACGAGCTACTAAACTCAATTTTTCTATAAACCAATATGATATGTTGTTGTTGTCAAAATCCTAAATATGATGTTATTGTTGACAAATTTAATGAAATTGCAAACAATTATGTTTTTCTATGATGGGCTTTTTTACTATACATTTTGACTAGTAAAGCACAAAATTGAAAAAACTTCACAAGCAACTGGTTTCTAAGAAATATATGTCTAATAATATATTCATCGATGCGTTTTGTGGGCTACCTCATACGTTTACCAGTGGACAAATTTGGAATGTTATTCTTAGAAAAATAACTTATTGAGTTCTGCTCTTTATTCATCTCGGCCAGAAGCACTCTAATAATCGGCCGTTTATGTTTAATTAAGTCATTGGTATATTTAGCAATACAAATTGGAAGTTCTACAAACTTGCTTTTACTAATTGAACTTGTGTGCCATTGAAATAGCGCTCATACCTCCTTAAAACTACAAAGTTGAGCGAGAAATCGAGGTTGAAAAGCAGTTCCATTACAATCTTTTGGTAATGACAGCAGGAACAGTGATCTGTAGCAGAAAACCTATGCGTAACATTGGTCTTGAAAATTCCTTTTGAGTTTACCGTACCGGACTTATTTTAATATCTATGGATGCACGAATGGGCTGCCGTGATGGTCTGGCGAATGGATTTTACTTTTGTGATTGAAGAAGGTTAATGACGGTTTTAACTAAGTATTGATTCTCGAAGTAAATATTATTGGGTATAGAAATAAGTTTCGAGGGATTTACAAAAGATGGCGTAACTAGTATTAAATCGCATCAGGCCACCTTGTCACTATATTCATGTTAAAGCGTCATCATTTCCCTCTAAAAATCAGTATGTGTCATTACGCTGAAAAATATTTTTTTGTGCTCGAACCATGTCAATCTTTGTGCCAACAAAACACAATTTGCGAATTGTGCTAAGCGCTGCTTTCTTGTTTTAATTTGAAGAAAAGTGCAGCTGATGGACATCGATTGCTGTGTGAAGCATATGGGGAGCGTCCTTCATTAATAAAAGTATATGAGTATGGGTTCCGGGATTTTAAAAGTGGCGATTTTGACACCAGTGACAAAGAACGTGAAGGGAGGAACGTGAAGACGCTGAGTTGGATGCGTTATTGGACCAAGATTCAAGCCAAACTCAAGAAAAGCTAGTGCAAATATAAGGAAATTGAAAACAGCGCCGGGTCATGCATTAACTTCAACAGCCACACCGAATATTCATGACAAGAAGCTAATGCTGTGCCTCTTGTGTGATTAGTTTGGAGTGATCTATTAAAAGCTACTCTAGCCTAACGAAACCATCACTGGAGAACGTTATCAACATCAATTGATACAATTAAGCCGAGTATTGAAGCTTAAACGCCCACAATATACCAAAAGACATGACAAAGTGATGTCATACAGAACAGCACTTCACTGCTTACGAAGAAGCCAAAAATTGGGTCGATTCTTAGATCGCCTCAAAAGACGAGGAATTTTTTGGGCGCGGAATCCGTATGCTGCCTGAAGCAATGTCGTATAATGATGGACAACACTTTTCAATAAAATACATTGTACCAATTTCTCTGAATAAAGCGTTGCAGTTATAAAAAAAACCTTAAAACTTATTTATATTCCAAATACAATGTCACTAGTTTGTATTTTTCACTCCTCACTCGCAGCTTATAACAAACTATAGGGCAGATACGTGTATGTAATCTTTGAGTGTTCTAGAATAATTTTGAATCCACATGATATATAAACGGGAGAGATATTCCCCAGGATTGTTTAGTTTGACTAAAAACATTATCTATAGATATTTGGCTTTACTCAGCAACAATATTTTGCAGTAAACCTAGTAGTTTACCGTTTATGGTCGGTCTGCTAATTGTAATTTTTTTTGAGTAACTGAGGTGATTTTAAACATAAATTAAAGCATCCAACAATAGTATTTAACCTTTTTGTTGATGACAAATTTTACACAAATCCGGGGCGCCTAAGGAAAATTTGTACCTTCATACGTTTTGAAGGGGAAATACTCCTAAATATCGTTTTTGTTTTAAAGTTTTATTTCTCAATACTATATACCTAGAATGATGTAATTTCGATGACAACAAAAATAACTTAAATAATTGAAAAATATTGGAATTGAAACAGTATTTCTCTATAATAATTACCTATATGGAAGGGATTAGGTTTAACTTAAAAATTCCATATATCTGCGGAACTTCAAGTGTTATTTCTAATTACACACGTATTTCTACCTTCCCTTCCAATTCGGGCTTACCAGTTTTACTTTCAGCTTCCAAGTTTCCAAACGAGACAGAAAATTGAATTTTGGTGTTTGTTTGTTGTAAGCATTTTGGTATTGTTTCATGACACATGATCTGATCTGGATCAGATCAAACGTCAAGAAATGCGGCTATTGCCTTTGATATAAACTGACAGAAATATGTCATCCAAAATTCTTTAACTGTCTTGTTCTGGCTAGTATAATTTGGACTCACGCTTTTTTTTCTACTTCTTCAGGTCCACCATGAAGAATGATGATTCCTATTGGCACGTAAAATTTTTTATGTAAAATGGCGCAATAACAATTGCGGTGACACCAACCAATTAGAAGCTACCAAATGTCGTCTGGTGAATTGTTTTTTCATTTTAATTTTGTTTCTTTGACCCGATGGGTGTCGTTTATTCTCGAATACATAACAATAACAAAAAAAAAAATCCGTTTTCAACTTTTTAAATCCCGCCTTGAAGAATTATGATTCCTATTGGCATGTCAAATATATTTTGCAAAATGGGGCTATAACAATTTCGGTGTTAACCAACCAATTAAAAGCTACTAAATGTGGTCGTGTGAATTTTTGTTTCATTTTAATTTTTGTTTTTTAACACGAAAGATGTCGTTTATTATCGAATACTTAACAATAACAAAAAAAATTTCGCTTTCAACTTTTTAAATCCCGCCTTGAAAAATGATGGTTCCTATTGGTAAAATATTATAATGAAAAATGGCGCTATAACAATTTCGGTGGCACCAACTAATTAAAAGCTACCAAATGTGGTCGTGTGAATTTTTTTTTTCATTTTAGTTTTGGTTTTTGACCCAATCAATGTCGTTTATTCTCGAATACATAACAATAAAAAAAATTTGGTTTTCAACTTTTGAAATCCAGCACTATAACAATTCCGGTGACACCAACCAATTAAAATTTACCAAATGGGTTTGTGTAATTTTTCGTTTTTTGACCCCATAGATGTTTTTTATTCTCGAATACATAACAATAACAATAAAAATCCGTTTTCAACTTTTTTAATCCCGCCTTGAAGAATGATGATTCCTATTGGCATGTAAAATATTTTAATGCACAATGGCGCCATAACAAATGATGGACATGTGAATTTTTTTTTTTTAATTTTAATTTTGGTTTTTGACCCGACGAATGTCGTTTGTTCTCGGATGTAAAATATTTTAATGTAAAGTGGCGCCATAACAATTTCGGTGACACCAACCAATTAAAAGCTACCAAATGGGTTTGTGTAATTTTTGGTTTTTTGATCAATACAATAACACAAAAAATCCGCTTTCAACTTTTTAAATCCCGCCTTGAAGAATAATGATTCCTACTGGTATGTAAAATATTTTAATGCAAAATGGCGCTACAACAATTTCTGTATCACCAACCAATTAAAAGCTACCAAATGTGGTCGAGTGAATTTTTTTAATTTTAATTTTGGTTTTTTGACCCGATGGATGTCGCTTATTCTCGAATACATAACAATCACAAAAAAATTCCGCTTTTAACTTTTTAAATCCCGCCTTGAATAATGATGACTCCTATTGGTATGTAAAATATTTTAATATGGCGCCCTAACAATTTCGGTGACACCAACCAATTAAAAGCTACCAAATGTGATCGTGTGAATTTTTTTTTTTGCATTTTAATTTTGTTTTTTGACCCAATCAATGTCGTTTATTCTCGAATACATAACAATAACAAAAAAAAATCCGCTTTCAACTTTTTAAATCCCGCCTTGAAGGATAATGATTCCTACTGGTATGTAAAATATTTTAATGAAAAATGGCGCTACAACAATTTCTGTATCACCAACAAATTAAAAGCTACCAAATGTGGTCGTGTGAATTTTTTAATTTTAATTTTGGTTTTTTGACTAAATCGATGATCCATGATCGATTATCGATTACATAAAAATTACCAAAAGAAATTCAGCTTTCAACTATTTAAACCCCGCCTTGAAGAATGATGATTCCTATTGGTATGTAAAATAGTTTAATGCAAAATGGCGCCATAAAGTCGGTATGGTCGTGTGGGTGTTTTTAAACTAATTTTGGTTTTTTGGCCCGATGAATACCCTTTATTCTCGAATAAATACCAATAACAAAAAAAATCCATTTTGAACTTGTTAAATCACGCCTTAAAATATTTTAAAGCAAAATGTCGCCATAACAATTTCGGTGTTCACCAACCAATTAAAAGCTACCAAATGTGGTCCGGTGAATTGTTTTTTCATTTTAATTTTGTTTCTTTGACCCGATGGGTGTCGTTTATTCTCGAATACATAACAATAACAAAAAAAAAAATCCGTTTTCAACTTTTTAAATCCCGCCTTGAAGAATTATGATTCCTATTGGCATGTCAAATATATTTTGCAAAATGGGGCTATAACAATTTCGGTGTTAACCAACCAATTAAAAGCTACTAAATGTGGTCGTGTGAATTTTTGTTTCATTTTAATTTTTGTTTTTTAACACGAAAGATGTCGTTTATTATCGAATACTTAACAATAACAAAAAAAATTTCGCTTTCAACTTTTTAAATCCCGCCTTGAAAAATGATGGTTCCTATTGGTAAAATATTATAATGAAAAATGGCGCTATAACAATTTCGGTGGCACCAACTAATTAAAAGCTACCAAATGTGGTCGTGTGAATTTTTTTTTTCATTTTAGTTTTGGTTTTTGACCCAATCAATGTCGGTTATTCTCGAATACATAACAATAAAAAAAATTTGGTTTTCAACTTTTGAAATCCAGCACTATAACAATTCCGGTGACACCAACCAATTAAAATTTACCAAATGGGTTTGTGTAATTTTTCGTTTTTTGACCCCATAGATGTTTTTTATTCTCGAATACATAACAATAACAATAAAAATCCGTTTTCAACTTTTTTAATCCCGCCTTGAAGAATGATGATTCCTATTGGCATGTAAAATATTTTAATGCACAATGGCGCCATAACAAATGATGGACATGTGAATTTTTTTTTTTTAATTTTAATTTTGGTTTTTGACCCGACGAATGTCGTTTGTTCTCGGATGTAAAATATTTTAATGTAAAGTGGCGCCATAACAATTTCGGTGACACCAACCAATTAAAAGCTACCAAATGGGTTTGTGTAATTTTTGGTTTTTTGATCAATACAATAACACAAAAAATCCGCTTTCAACTTTTTAAATCCCGCCTTGAAGAATAATGATTCCTACTGGTATGTAAAATATTTTAATGCAAAATGGCGCTACAACAATTTCTGTATCACCAACCAATTAAAAGCTACCAAATGTGGTCGAGTGAATTTTTTTAATTTTAATTTTGGTTTTTTGACCCGATGGATGTCGCTTATTCTCGAATACATAACAATCACAAAAAAATTCCGCTTTTAACTTTTTAAATCCCGCCTTGAATAATGATGACTCCTATTGGTATGTAAAATATTTTAATATGGCGCCCTAACAATTTCGGTGACACCAACCAATTAAAAGCTACCAAATGTGATCGTGTGAATTTTTTTTTTTGCATTTTAATTTTGTTTTTTGACCCAATCAATGTCGTTTATTCTCGAATACATAACAATAACAAAAAAAAATCCGCTTTCAACTTTTTAAATCCCGCCTTGAAGGATAATGATTCCTACTGGTATGTAAAATATTTTAATGAAAAATGGCGCTACAACAATTTCTGTATCACCAACAAATTAAAAGCTACCAAATGTGGTCGTGTGAATTTTTTAATTTTAATTTTGGTTTTTTCACCCAATGGATGTCGTTTATTCTCGAATACATAACAATAACAAAAAAAATCCGCTTTCAACTTTTTAAATCCCGCCTTGAAGAATAATGATTCCTACTGGTATGTAAAATATTTTAATGCAAAATGGCGCTACAACAATTTCTGTATCACCAACCAATTAAAAGCTACCAAATGTGGTCGAGTGAATTTTTTTAATTTTAATTTTGGTTTTTTGACCCGATGGATGTCGCTTATTCTCGAATACATAACAATCACAAAAAAATCGGTTTTCAATTTTTTTAATCCCGCATTGAAGAATGATGATTCCTACTCACAAATCACTTATAATAGATTACGCCTTGCGCACTTTGCCTATTTGGATTATAAAATAAACGGCAGTCAAATGACGTCAATTGAGACTGAACAGTTTTGTTTCACAATATCGTTGTATGTAATTGAATCTAAAAATTAAATTAAATTAAATAAATAATGCGGTGCGCCGTATTTAATTGTTGTAATAGCAAAATAATATAAATATATATAAATAATTGTTCATCTAGTTTACATTCTTTTCCAACAAATAAAAATAAAACATTGTTGAAAGCATGGATCCTGTTTTGTAGGAGGAAAGAAATATTCAACCATAATACATCCAGAATTTGTAGCGCCCATTTTACTGACAATGATTTTGCAAACAAGTTAGAGCATAAAATGGGTAAGAATTATTATAAAAAATTTTGTTAGTTGAGTTGTAATTCTAATATTATATCAAGGATTTTCAAAAATTCTAAAATTAAAATCGGGTGCGATGCCAACTTTGCGACCAGTTTGTGAAGTGAACGAAAGAGTTTTGTTAAGGAATCAAAATCGATTGTCTCGAATCCAAAGACGAGAAGACAAAAAAATGATTAAATCATTACTTGGTGAATCAAATTTCAGTTTACCCGAGCTTGTGTATTGCGAATCAAATGATTTAGAAGAAATGGTATATGATAATAACAATGATCAGGAAGAGCCAGAAAAACAAATAAATAAATCGGAATTTGATGCCTTAAAGGACGAGATGTATGTATTTAGTTTGTTATAAAACATGAAAATTAACCGCTATAATGTTATCATAATTTTAGGGACAATTTTAAACAGAAAAAGCTTACCAAAATTCAAAAGTTAAAAGCCGAAATTCAAAATTTAAAAGACCATGCAGACTTGCTTAAAATGAATTTAGAGAGAAAAGATTTTGAACTACAGAATTTAGAAAGTAAATTGAGAGAACTATTTAAACCAGGCCAGATACAAAAATTGAAAAACGCCATTAATAAACGTATGCAATGGGCAGAAGCTGACATCGCCAGATCTATTACACTGTATTCGGCCAGCCCTAGAGCTTATAAATTAATTAAACAAAAGCAATTTCCTCTTCCTGCTGTCCGCACTCTCCAGAAATGGGCACAACAAATTGATATTTCTCCAGGGATTCTTGAACCGGTTATGAAAATTATGAAAGCAGCAACTGAACTAAGTGAATCCCAGAAAGTTTGCATCTTGAGTTTTGACGAAATGAAGATTAGGGAAACTTATTGCTACGACCGGTCATCGGATTCCACGTATAAACCTGCAAAATATTGTCAAGTTGGAATGTTGAGAGGTATACGTGAATTATTATTACTATTGTACATTTTATTTTAATAAAATGAATTTTTATCAATTTCAGGGTTAATCACCAAATGGAAACAACCATTTTATTACGATTTCGATCGTAAAATGAAGAAACAAATTTTGTTCGAAATATTACAAAAAGCGGAAGATTGTGGTTACACTGTGGTGGCTATATAACTAGTGATCTCGGAGGAGGTAATCGAGGGCTATACAAGGAACTTAACATAGAAACACATAAACCATGGTATGATTATTAAATTATATTTCTCATGTAAAATTTATTAATTTTTTTTTTATTATGTTTATCTTTGGAAACAATAAAATATACGTATTTGCGGACGTACCTCACCTTATTTAGCTTATAAGGAATCATTTTATTGATAACGGTTTTTTGATAAACGGTAAATGCGTAAAGAAACAAATAATTTTGAAACTTCTATCGTGTACATCAACAGAACTGACCATTACTCACAAAATTTCCAGTAACCATTTAAGTGTTGCTCAAGCAGAAAGACAAAAAGTCAAACTGGCTACCAAACTTTTTTTCGCATACCGTAGCACAAGCTCTCTCGAGGGCCATCGACCTACGATTGATAGAATACGAAAATTGGGAAGAGTGTTACAATTTATTTAAGCTTGTACAATTGGAAATATTTTAATATTTTACATAATATTTAAATCATTATTTTTTTAGACTAACGATTGGTTTGATGTGATGACTGTCAGAGTATATTCTGCTGATTCCAGAGAGCGAGTTCAGGCCTATGGACTAGCCATTAAAGTGCAGAAGGACATCTTAGATAGGATGACCAAAATGATGAATGAGATGCTAGTATTGGGAAAGAATACATTACTACCGTTTCAAAAAGGTAAACTATTTTATGTTAATGTATTATTATTAAAAATTATTATAATTTTTTATAGGAATTATTCAATCAAATACCGCATTAAAATTGTTGTACGAAGATATGAAACAACGTTTCAATTTTAAATACATTTTGTCGTATCGTTTAAACCAAGATGTTTTAGAAAATTTTTTTGGTACTATCCGTGCAAAGGGTGGTCTGCACGATCACCCTGATAGGCAGGAATTCAAATACCGTTTGAGATCCTACATTTTGGGGCATAATGAAGGGGCAATATCTGAAAATGCAAATGTGGCAATTGACGATACCCCTGATTTGGTAACATCAGAAACAACGCTAACAGGTAACAAAATTAGCTTTCGTCTTAATAAATTATTAAAATTTTCTTTCAACAATTTTTAGGACAAATTTTTAGAAATGTTTCTGGGTTAAACGAAAATCCCGAAGATTTTCAGGAAGATAATTATTTTTCATTGATGGAATATGACGGACTTGAAAATCTTGCTTGATATATATGTCATAAATTGCATAAAGAAGTCCCCAATATTCGAGTAGATTCCACATTCCATTCGGTGTACCCCCATTTTTCTATACTTGGGTTGATCAATTAAATGAAGGAGCCTATCAAAACCCACTCAGAGTATGATGATACACATGTCCTCGTTGGAATCTATTTTCAATGATGCAAATGGGGATGAATTATTAATAACAAGGGACTATCAGCAGCATCTGTTGTTATTAGCAAAAGACATCGACTGTGATAAAAGAGTAAAAAAATTATTCTTTAGGGCAAGAATGTTTTTCAGAATTAGGAAACTAAATAAAGAAATTTCTGAAACAAAATCAAGAAAAAGAAAATATAAAAAAATTATAACTTGAATGTGTTTTTAATATAAAATATAATATTTATCCAAAAAATAGTTTTTTATTTACATATATTATACATTTATTAGACAAATTCCTTATTTTTATCTCACCCGATGGATGTCGTGTATAAAATAATTAAAAACCAATTCTCGAATACATAACTATAACAAAAAAATTAGTTTATAATGCAAAGTGGCTCCATCATAATTTCGGTGACACCAATTAATACATTTACATATACATTTACGGTAGTAAAAAGCTAAAAAATCGATAAAATTATGTAAAAAGCTAATAGGGTTAGATGTCACGTTCGGATTCCCTGAACTATTGTTAAAACCAATATTTTGTTTTTTATTTAATACCAATTTTCTTGTTAAAATTGCTATGAAATGGAAGAATTTTTTCTCAAAATAAATCAATTCGCAATTCGCTATAAGAAAACGAAAATAGTGCCATGATCGGAATCAAAACCAACAAAAATGTTTATACAAGCCAAACAGTACAAACACTTAAGATATAAAAAAGTACATTAAGGCGTAGTATTAGTGATGCATATAAATAAATCTGAAAGTATATATACACAAAACAAATAAGTATAGGTGATAAATTCATAATAAATATAGTGTACATTTTTTTGATAGGATCTGTGTAAGGAGCGAACGAGACGGCTTGTATAAACATTTTTGTTGGTTTTGTCGGAATACATAGTAGACTTACCGATTTTGTTTACAAAATCTATAGGCCGGGTACATGGAGAACGAATTTTCATTGTTTTCTAAATTAGGTATTAAATTGCTAAAATAGTGAAAACCGAATGTTTCTAATTAACGATAGCTAAAATATCGTGCATTCACTAAATATCAAATTTTAATAGTTTTAATAGAAAATTTCAATTTATTGTTGATAATTTTAAATTTAAGATGGTAAATTGAAATTTTGTATTAAACCTGTTAAAATTTTATATATATTATATAGTAAATGCACGATATTTCAGCTATTTTTAATTAGTAGAACTTTCGGTTTTCACTTTTTTAACAATTTTCTTACATAATATGGTGAAAAACGATAATTCGTTTTCAATATGTACTGGCCTTTTAAGTAGAGTTTCAAATTTTTCATTTTTGGCTGTTCGGTCATGTTGGACGTAATATTTAACGTGGTGAAGTTAGCTGGAAATGAGTTTAACGTTAAATATCGTGATATTTTTTTTTCGGTTTTGGCCAGACAGAACACGTCGATTATAAATCTTATGACGTGACCTAGTTTGCTCCAAAAAAAAAAAAAAAATGCAAACTTGTATATATTTCTATTTGTTATAGAGCTAAAGAACGTTGTTATTTTCATTTTAATTTAACGGAATTTTGAGTCGACGGAGAAAATTCCAAAATTTTAATAAACTGGACAATTCAATGTTCAATTTATTAAAAAAGTATATTAAAGCTAAAAATTATCAACTGAAAATTTTTTTAATTTATTCATAACGTGAAACTCTCCATTTATAGATTTATGTTTTTATTTATCGTATATAAAACGATTAAAACCCAAGTCACACAGTTTAAAATTAATTACCTCGACAAGTAAATATAAAACCGACCTCATTAAATTTAAAGTGTATTCATATTTTCACCATTACCACTCCCAACAAGAACAGGAACAACATCCGCCACCAATTAATTATACAAGCAAAGTAACTTCAACAAAAAAAAACAAAAAAAAAAAAAACACAAAACCAAACTAATAAATTGATCATACAAAATGTGTAGTAGAAAATGGGAAAATAAACCAAAAATGTGTCCCACGTTTAATTACCATGTACAACAGAATATCTCAACAAGAATAATTGAAACGAAAAAAAAAAAAAAAAAATTGGAACGTGGCGTAGCTGTTGTACAAGTGAAAAAAATTACAACATAATCAACATACTCACACACACATACATCCTATTGCCATCAAATACAGCATCAAAATTAATCTTCCTAGTCGTTAATTTTATTTTTAGTGGTTCTTTTGTTGTTAATGCTGATAATTCCAATAACAACAATACAAAACAAAAAAAAACTAAAATATTTATAATAATTACAACTGCAGACATGAAAAAAAAACGAGAAAGAAAATTACCCTGCCCAAAATACTAACGAAATGACAAAAAAAAAATTCTTCAATATTTTCCTTTTGTCTCGAAAATTAATTTTCATTTTTAAAACAATAGCTCTATACTCCTATATACACAATCATATAATAGGAAAAAAATTAATAATATATAAATTAAAATTAAATAGCAAAAAAAAAAAAAAAATTGTATGCTTTCATAAAAGCACTAAAGCACGAATCATATATATTGGTGTTGGAATACAAAACAACAAAAAAAAGCTTAAAACATTAAAATTGTAGTTTCTTCATACTATTAAAATTGTAAAGCGTGAAAACGACGCTTTTATGTTCATTATGTGATTGTGTGCTATTTTTTGCTTTCGGTTTTATTAGCTTATTAACAAGGCGAGCTTTTTATGAGTTTTTTTTTTTTTTTGGTTCAACAATGAACATTATAGTCGAGTGTATACCCTCATTTGTAATGTTGCGTTGTAATGTAATTTAACATGGAATTGTTCATAAAATACAAAGTGGGTACTTATTTGGCACCCATGGTTATACCACTGCTCGTTGTTTAATATCTAGTAAATTTGAAGTGGGTTATTGAATAATGTAATCCACATTTTTCGTAGTTTTTGACAGTCATTAAAGTAGGTGGGTGTGAAACATCGGTTAAATATTAGAAAAGAGTGCAATAGACTATTGATGAGCAAGTATGTATCGCGTTTTCCAATAAGAGTCAGTAATTCCTTCATTTTGCCATCAGTGACCACTACATTGTGTACAGTCAATAATGCGCTAGTTAAAACCAATAATATAAATAAAAGGCGACGTTTCTAATATTATTCAGAAATAACAAAAAAGCAGTCACAGTTAAAGGCTATGATTTATTCTGTGAGGTAATAACAACTGTTAGTTTTATTGCAAAGGAATGAACTATTCAAATAAACACACCATTCTAATAAATTTGGAAGGTAGTGAAATTTATTGAGAAAATCGTGCTGAGCAAATGTTTAAAAAAAAACAAGCCAGACCAAGCAACTTTGCACAAAGAGGACCAATGCTAATCGGCTTTGGAGAGTTCCCTATTTTAATATATGAATAATTATCAAGATGTTCAAATAATTTTAAATGTGGGGGTTTGGGATCTTCAGCCTCTATCCTTTAGGGTATAAAACAAAAATAAAGGGATGTTGTTAGAAAAACTTCGACGACTACATTAATGAGATAAATGCTCTAACCGGAGAATAAAGAGGCGTAGAAGTTCCAATTTTTTATAGAAAATTTTGGTTAACGGCGACCAATCGAAGTGTCTTCAAAATAATCAATGAACTGTTGTAAAACTGACTGATTTGGCTTAAAATTGGCTGAGTCCAGAAGGTAATTAAAAGCTTGCAAAATTGCAAGGAGAATTCGGGATAGCATCATATTCTCGAAAATAAAAATATCCCAAAAAATTTCAAAATAATGAGCTCAAAGGAAGCTACATAAATTTTTGTCATCCTTGAACAAAAAGTACCAATGCTAAGCGGCTTTGGGGAGTTCTCTGATTCAGCGTGTGAAAAATTAGGGATATGCTCAAATTATCATCAAATATTCCAATTTAATTGCCACAAGGCTTATTAGATTTTTGTTAACTACGACCAATTAAAATTTTGATTACAAAAGGATGCTACATCTTGTTGCTATGCGGCTTCGGAGAACAGTTTCCTCTATTTTAGTATTTGATTAATTATTAAAAAATCTAAATTTTTAAAAATCGTTCAAAGATCTATTAATATTGGAATTTTAATAAATCGTCAAAGCGGGGGTTTCGGCGCATTTTTTTCAAAAATTTGTTATAATCAATTATTTTTGTGTTTGAGATATCGAGGGCAACCTACATAATTAGGGTTGGTTATTGTTCAAAATAAAAAAAATTTGACAAAACAAAAAATCCCAAAAAATCAACTTTTATTAAATATAACAAAATTTATAAATAAACTAAAATAAAAAACTAGCCAAAGCCGATTAGCATTAATCTTTTTTGCGCAAGAATGACATAAAATTATGTGGCTTCTGTTTATGTTGGGCGCTTTATTTTGAATTTTTGTGGGATTCTTTTTGGGATATTTATTTTCGGGAATATGATGGTCTCGCGAATAATTATTAAAAGACACCAATTTTTGAAAAAAGTTCTCAGTTTTTAGAATGTTGAAATTTAAAAAAAACGTCAATAAGGGGGTTAGGGGTGGTAGCCCCCTTAAAATAAATTCCAGGGGACCTATCCCTGAATTCCACATCCATTTTCCACATGCGGATGTCTGTCAAAATTCACAAAAAACTATGGAATTTTTCGGAACTAAGGAAATATTTCCGAATGGGTATAAGCTGGTAAAAAAAAATTATTAATAATGGATTTCCAGCTAAGTATGATGGGCATTCTTGTTCAAGGATCTCTTGCGTCTTTTTTTTTTTTTTTTTAATCTATGCAATCTTTTCTGGGGCTCAAGGCACTCCCAACTCTTTCGCAGTTAATTTTACCGTCCTACTTTACGCAGTAGTAGCCAAATTGAGGACGTACGACTATAGACCCGATTAGTTAAACCACCTGCACATTACATTCCTTCATGCCAACCTATAGTGCTGACATGAAAGGTGGGTCGGCCGATGGATTCTGCACTCTCAACAGGGGGTCATAGATGTGTTCATCGTCATCACCGATCGTAATCAGATGATGAAAAATCCCTTTTGTATCCCGCCCCTATCGGGATTCGAACCCAGTACCTCCCGATCCAAACGCCGCAGCTTTAACCACTGCGCCGTTTTCTCGGTATCTCTTGCGTCTCATATCCATGTCCCACCAATTTAAAACAATCTTCTACCAACCCAAAATATTCCCTCATTTTCATCAGATTTGAAGGTAAAAAATTAATTCATATACGCAAAAATTAGAGATTTCGAGAAAATGTTTAAGCTTAATTTAGCAAAACATGAAAAGATTCTACATGCGGAACTATTAAAAATTAGATGAAGCCTAACCTAAGGCCTTTAACCTAAACTAAGGTTAAAGCTAAACATTTTTGAGCTTACTATTCTAAATTTGTCAAAATTCAATTTTTGCACGTTTCTCTAACTCGTCTCCAATCCGACCCGTATTTGATTCGTTTTTAATTTTGTGTCAAATTATTTCTACTTTGGTATGGGGACAGTTCATTAAGTCCATCATAAATGCAAAAAGGCAATTGTTTTTTGACCAACCTCATTTTATTTTTCAGCATAGTCACCTTTTAGCTTGAAACACTTAGTCCAAAGTTTTTTTCAATTTTCCGATCTTTTCTACAAAATAGGACTTCGGCAACTGTTCAAAATATGTGTTTGCTTCAGAAATCACCTTATCGTTTGAGCCAAATTTTTTCTGCCGAGCTATTTTTTCGTATTCGGAAACAGGAAATAATCGTTGGAGGCCAAATCTGCCGAATATGGTTGCTATACATTGTCATTTGATTATGTTTGTGACCAATTGTAAGCAAACGCGGCACTAAAGGCGTGGAAAGCATTTTCATGCCCAAATACGTACTTGCCCTCATTGAAATTTGTGTAGAAAGAAATTGTTCTGTTTATTAGAGATATTAAGGTGAGGTTTGAAGGCTCCTTGGCAACAGCTCCATGTCCCCAAAGTTTGAGAAGCTCTGCTCTAATGTTTACAATGAATTATAATAGCTTTTCAAAAATAAGTTTTGTTAAATAAACGTTTGTTTACATTTTTTTTTCTTTTTGGTGCAACGATACCATCCCGGATAATTCCGGGGCCTTGCCTTTTCGATTTTTTTATTCTTCTGTCTTTTTGGCTTTAAACCTTTTTTTTCGATTTAATTTTTTCGATGTTTTTTTTCGATCTGTTTGAGTGATACCGTTGAATGACATAGTCTGTCATAATCCCCAAAAAGCAAAAAATCTCGAAAATATAGTTTTTTTCATGAAACAAACTTTTTTTGAAAAGTTATTTTTATTCATTTTACACCTACCTGAGAGGACGGAGGTGGCCCAAATCTCGACATTGAAGGATATTCAAATTTCAACATTCTTACAAATAAGAACATTTTTAAAAATTTGCGTTTTTTTGTATAATTATTTACATTCTAAATTAGGGATTTCTCCAAATGCGCTTAGCGTTGGATACTTCACGCAAGGATGACAGGAAACCGACAAAAAATTTATTTACAGTTATCTGCATATATATTAATATTTACGTTTGTATTTAACATACTAAAATAAATAGCTCACCAAAGCCGATTAGCATAGGTCCTTTTTACGCAAGGATAACAAGAAATTAGGTAGCTTCCTCTTTTGTCCATATCGTAGTTAACCAAAATTTAATGAGAATGTTTTTGGGATTTTTATTTTCGGGAATATGATCGTGTCCCACTTGGTTTTGGAGGCGGACAATTGCATCTTCGGTAGATTTCTACTTCGATTGATTGATTGATTTTGATTGTTTGCGATGTACGATCAAGCATTAAGCAAGTCTCCCGTATTATAAATGCGAATACCACAAACCACTACACATACCCATGTTACACAACACGACACCATTCTTCATTAGGCCAAACCCCGTAAAGAAAGGTTCCACATTGATTAACCACATAAGAGTTGTGATATCCGCCCCTGGCCAGGCCGCCGTCGTACACTTTTTTTTACATATAACAAGATCGAGGGATGGGAAAGGAATGCTAGCAACAAAGACTCAACCCGGTTCCAGACACCTAAGTAGTTGATAGTTAGTAAATTTGTTAGTACACGGAAAAAAAAATTCATATGAATCATTCTTATACGCATAACAAAAAAAATATAACAACCCTTCTCATAAAATACAAGAGCATTCATTAAATTATTATAAACATTTTAATAAAAATCACATCCGTTAATATATAGAATAATATTGTGTATTAGTTTTATTGGAAATAAATTTATATAATGAGTCTCCTAAATAAAATAATATTTATTATTTTTGATTTAGCTGTTCTGTAAAAATAATAGAAGAGTTATTATATAATTTTTTACCAGCTTCTCATGCGAAATAGTAGATTTTCATATGCAAAACCCTAAACTTTATTACATCAATGAGACCGTCTGTTACAAATATTACAGACTATTTGTTAATTTCCAACAGATACTTTCAATATATTGTTAGTCTTTACTTTTTTCTGTAGCTTATGAGAACGTTTATCATAAACATCGGATTCGTCGCTAATGTGAAAGAGATACGATCCTATATTCAAGTTACGATTATCCGAGGAAAGAAAAAAAATTGTTTCGGCATCACATCGTTAACCTACGAGTATATAGTGTGTTAAAAATTGTTCAACAATGTTTTGGTTTTCAGTTGCTCGCCATTAATCATTTCGTTTAAACGTCAGTATAAGTGAATAATATAAGTTAATAGTGCAATATAATTACATGTTTAAAAATAAACTATATTTAATAGATTAAGGTTTGGCAGCGTACGTAGTCTGAAAGGATAATGGACATAAAAAATGGCATATCATTTCGAAAATTATTAGAAAATATTCATTATTCTTGGATTAATATTAACAACAGAAAAATTAAAATTAATTCAGTATTGAATATTGATTCGGACGGAGTTAACCCTATATTTTTTATAGTGAAAGCAATTAAGTATGATTGTTCTAATAACTTGATAAAATTTGTTCTGATTGGATTAAAAAACAATTTATTTTGATTATCACCTTTATTCTTTTTGTGTTGAAGAATCTAATTCTTTAATAGAACGTAAAATGAATTTTTTGCTAAGATTTCTATGACAAAATTAAATAAAAAGATTTATATTGTATGAAGTTAATCGTGATATATAAATATATATTTAATTAATAGATTATATACAAGTATATGTAAAAGTAAAGTTAAGTAAATTATGTTATAAGTAATAAACTAATGAATTAAATTAAAATTGTTGTTTTATTTATTTAAACTACTATCATTACAAAGCTACATACGATTATTTAATAAATTGTATTATAACGAATCCTTTATAATTTACGAAAAGCTACTAAAAAATATATGAATCTATCATGAAAATTTTGAAACTGCTCCATTTCATAATATTAATTATTAATATGTTTAACGCATCAGTTTTATTATTTTTATAATAATTTCTCCTATTTAAGCTTATTAGATATTGCTATAGTATATATGTAAATGTGTTATGAAGTCAGCTTATGGTTTCTACAAAATGTGCTAGTCCCTATAATAGCAACATTTAACTATCATGATCATGTTTCACAAAGGTTATCATTTATATAAGGCGTGTTGATATACTAATATGAAAATAACCTATAGCTATGAAATTCAGTCTTATAAAATTATTAATTTATGTAATTTACATGGGAGTATTTACCATTTAAACAACTAATATTTTATTATATCATATATTAAAGGTTCTCAAATATTGGCACGGGGGCAAATATTCTCATGTAGATGAGAGTTAATATACATAAAATATAACAACCTTTATTAAAGTGTTTTTTCCGTGTAATATATTTTTTAGTAATTTATTTAGCAAAAGACAATACAATTTTAAAGCTCATTATCTACTGCTCCAACCTGTAAGAAGACACAATGACAACACAAATTTCCTGGTACCGTTAACTCATTTTTCTGAAAAGCTGTAAACAACTATTATTATTCCCCTCCACCATTTTTTCCATCGGCGGTTGTGAGAGGGGGGCGAGATTTCATTCCATCATCATGTTCCCATGCGGTCACCCAAATTTGTACTAACTGTAGGTAGTGTTGCTTGACGTTGTTGTTGAAATCGTTGCGTCTTTGCTGTCCCTGCTACTCGCCCCTTGTTCGGTAGATTTCTACTTCGGAAGCCAAATTGTTTATACGAAAATAGCATACATTGCTCAATTCGCAGATTTATCCGATAAGTGCTTCTATTTTTTGTGGAGCCTCTATTTTTTTGTGAATCCTCAAGAGCTTATTATTCCAGACATTAAAACTTGTAACAACTATGGAGCAAGTAATGTATCGTTTTCTGCGACTGCTTCAAATGTTCGATACATTGTAAAATCTTACAGAGTAAATATCTAAGATATTATAAGGTAAGCGGCGCCCGTAACCGTCTTCTGCTTACATCTTTCCTCTTTTCAAAAAAACTAATAATCTTCATCTGAAGTAGAAAAATTTATGAAATACGAATCGTGAATGATATTTTCAACAATTTGTGTTTAATAACACGGGCGTAAAAGTTTGTACTTAAGATGAAAAAATCACTTTCCATGCTGTTGTTGGTATATTGTGTGTAACATGCAGTTGGTCCTATTTTTCTTTAGGTACAACCTCTATCCGTTTCACATATAATTTTATCCAGAATTAAATGAACTATATCCTGTAGAATCACTTTTTGGTTCAATATTTTTGTTTTTTTTAAGTATTTGTGCCAAAAAAATTAAAAAAGACAGCTTAAAAAGCTTTATGCTCGCTATACTGGGCAAATATAACACCAATTAGATGTAATTGAAAAGATAATTTTAAATACTTTTCAAAAAATGAATGGGAAAATGAAAATCGATTAAACCGTTCTTAAGGTACAACAGTTTAAAAAAACGGGGGTTTTAATTTATCTCCAATTTGTATACAGTTTCAGGCAACTTGAACAATGTGCCATTCTATCACTGTTTTAATTATGATAGTGTACATTTAATTCTCCAAAATTGATGGAGCCAATATTAAAAATCATGCCTTTCAATTTGTCATCCAATCACATTTTGTGCTTAGGGAACCATAGTACCAAACGGATAAAGTCAGCGATCATTAGCCACTCAAGTTCATTCGGTATGTTAACATCATAAAACAAAGTGAGATCATCAGCACCACATCAACAAATATATCATTTAAGGTAAATATCAAATATCATCTGATACTTCAAATAACTGTGGAACCAGAAACTATTTTTTCAGGTTAACTGAGACAGTCCTAAATTCTTATTTGCTGAATATGATTATACAAGTATGATATAAACCGCTCGTTCGCAAGCAAATTCGCGGAAACCTATATTCCATATTTTATCCAACAGGTATCGAAATCTTTTGAAATTACAATAAAAAGAATGCAAACATGATTTAATGACTCTTGAAGAGATGTTTAAAAGTACCATCGTTTAAAAAGTAAATCCTTTGCAAATAAGAAAATAATTTATTTAAGTAGAGCGATAATTTTTCATGTGCAAGCGAAATGCTTAGAAATTCAATGTATTATTTTATATGGCTTTAATTTCGGGGTTTTAAACAGTCTACTACTAGTACTTAAAGCTCAGCCCATAATAAATGCTGTAAAAGATAATTTAAGTGAACGTAATCTTTACTAAAACGTATTCCGGGATTTACGTTCAGTAATTTTCCGTAAAGAAATATTCGGAATATTAATAGAAATACATAATGGTAGATGGCCAATTACTGATAGTCGAAATCCAAAAAATGTATATGATCAATGCATATAGAACTCGTATTAACATTTCGAGTTGGGACACAAATTAGTGGTTGGAGCCCTAAGGAAACAGAGCCATTCGATAGTTGTCTATAACTGGATCAATATTGAAATCACCACGGATAGAGAATAATACTGATTTACAGAAATTATTGAAGACCGGCATAAGATCATTTACAAAGCTATCATCTGAGTGTGCATGGTGCCTATAAACATATCATAAACTCGTAAATGGAATATTAATATTAAAAGTTAACTGCATACGGCCATTCTGATTAATATGTTACATAAAAGCATGATTTTTTAACAAAAGCAGCCACTCAACCAGTATACGCATATTTTCAATACTACAAATATAAAAACTATAACCCGAGATTTCGTAGAATTTAGCTGAATTCAATTAAATTCATATTTCTGATAAATAAAATTATATCTGGTATTTTAGGCAAACTTACCGATGTGAAGGCTAGCTCGTAAAGTTAGCACAAAAAATTTCAGAATGTATAATTCATAAATCATAATTAAGAATTTGTAACGTTTTCATTTAAAAATTTGTCTTAGGAAAAAAGTTTGGTTTTTTCCTCGTTTCTAATTCCATTATAAAAGCTGTGTTTTTTAGACTATGGCTTTGTATAATCAAGGTTGCTTTGATAGCAGCGAAAATACGGCTCATTGGTTAAAGCTGCGCCGTTTGGATCGGGAGGTACCGCGTTCGAATCCCGATAGGGGCGGAATGCAAAAAGGATTATTCATCATCAGATTACGATCGGTGATGACGATGACTCCCTGCACGGGTCAGCACAAGTCAGTCAAACGGCTCTATAACCGTACGTGCTAGATTTGGCTGTTACTACGAATGGTAGGACGGCAAAATTGAACTTCGAAAGAGTTAGGAGTGCCTTGAGCCCCAGAAAAACATTGCATATATTAAAAAAAAATGTTGTAGGATAAGTATTTCTGGATTTTGAAAGAATATTTAAGACTAAATTATGATTGATTGATTGATCAGGGTGTACGACGAAGCCTAAGCAAGACTCCTGGATGACGCCTCCGTGCCCCCTTTAGACATAACAAAACCGAAAGAAAGGAAAGATATGTTAGCAACAGAGAGAAAAATTAATTTCACTAAATTTAATTTCATTTAATTTTAATAGAAATTAAAGCTAAAACCTAATTTACTTTACCATTAATTCTTTATTTAAAATCAGCCCTTAACGTCCTTAAATAAAATAAATTCAATTCAGCATCTAAATTGAAGGACAGCAAATTAAACACTAACTAAATAACCTGAAATTCAAGATGCATTAAAGATTTGTATTCTATATTATGAATTTTAAACACTCAATATCTGTTTTTTTAAACTAAAATTCTAAAATCAAAAACTAAAAATCTGAAACCTTATAAAATGTAATTTCCAATTCTTTAGCTTAACTACCTATTTACTCCAGAAATAAATGAGATTAATTAACTAATTCCAGGAATACCACTAAAACCAAAATTAAATAATTAATTGTTTATTACTTTGTTCTGCTTAAGCAGCTCTTCAAAATAGTTTAAATTAATCTGAACATATTACATACTAATAGTTCAACGTTTCGATACTGAATTGAATTAAATAAATCGACTATAAACATAAAAAAATAAAAAGCCGCGCCCGGTTTCTCCGCTCTAGAAGTCCAATAATAAATAATTAAATATTGAACAATAATAGATAAACATTGAAGCCGCGCACGCTAATTATCAATTAAATTCCAGCACAACAATTTAATTTAATTACTTAATTTTTTAAAAATTCCAAAATTCTAATTTAATCTAATCGTCTAGTAGCTGAAACCATATAAATTTTATTACTAGATTTATAACTTAATTAGCTAATTCCAGACATACCTCTAAAATCAAATTAATAAATAATTAATTGCTTATTACTCTATTCCGTTTAAATCTCCACTGCACAGTAATTTAAAATAATTAAGAACACATAAAATATTAACAGCTTAAAGTTTCCATACTAAATTATATTAAATAACTCAAATATAACTCAAAAACTATTATTTTCCTATTTGTATTTGTAACAAATTGCATAAAATCTATGATTTGACTCATAAACCAAATTAAAATTGAAACCGAAATTTTTTTTAACGAAATTTAAATTCAGATTCAATTTGGTCCATGAACCCAAAACTTTACCAACCTTGTCCCAAAAAAAAAATCGTTTGAACAAACTACTATATTGAACTTACGGAAAACTCCTATATTTTTAACGATTAAATAAAATAAAACAAAAATATAAATTTTGTCAACTGTTTTCAACCCATGCCCCATCATATCTGATTATTTTGTGATATACATGCACTGCCATGAGTTCAAAAACAACATGCATCTATCTAACTAGAATTACAGTTCCTATGAAAGAACATTTAAGACCAAAATTAGGAAATTACTACTTAAAAGATTATTAAGCCTAAGAATTCGAGGAGAAAAATTAAATTGGTTTAAGCAATATTTTATAATAAAATCGAATCAACGGCATTAGAAAATCAATTAGAGGTTCCACAAGGCTCAGCTCTCGGACCAATTCTTTTTATATTGTGTATAAATGATGTGTCGGCTACGGAATTTGGATCAATGATGCTATTTGCAGATGATACACTTTAACAATGGATGTGAAGTTTTCCACACTTTTTTCCACATAATACGTATACAAATCATATTTGAAAAAAAAACAAATCATATTGGATTGAAACTAATTTTTCATGTGTTGGTGCGTATTGTACACTGTTAAGAATCCGTATAATATAATTTTACTAAATTTCGATTTAAAAAACCGAATAAAATCAATGCAATATAATTTTTGTTCAAATAAATTATTATTAATGCAATATGTAAAACTAATTTAATTTGAGATAACGATATTTAGTATTTGATATTACTATACAACGGTGTTATCTAATGAACTGAATTTTTTATTCTCAATTATGTAATAAAACTATTATAATATCTATAATAAAAACAGTTTTTAAGCACAGCAGTAACGGAATGTTAAACTAATTTAATTAAATTTATTTAAGTAATTATATTCGCCAGTTCGTTAATATCCGCTAGTCAGTGTACAAAAACGTTTGTTTAGTTTTTTTATATGAAGTTTTGCTAAAAACAAATGCCACGATATGAAGTTTAAAGTAATAATAATAATTTACAATAGATTGATGTCATGTATTTTGAAAAGGGAATAATCCATAACCCTTTAATATCCAGGAAAACGATATTACGATAAAAGGCGCCCAATTCGGAAAATAGTTAAGTTTGCCTGCTAATGGTACAGAAGCGAAGGCGATACAATTTTTTTTAAGGGAGAAAAGAAACAATTGAACAGATTTGTAAATAGACAAATAAAACGGTTTAATTAAATAAATAAAATAAAAGCCAATTGTGGAATTTTTAGTCGCGTACGTCACAATTGATAATCTGGAAAATTAAAATTTTCAAAGAATTTAGGGACAGCAAATTACAAAATTTAAAAATTGTAACATAAAGATTTTATTTAGTACAATGATTAGTTTTAATACAAGGTTTAAGATCAAATTTTTAAATTTGATTATATTTAGAAATTTCTACACTGAAAAAAAATCTTACATATTATTAATGAACGCCGGTTATTAACTGAAATTCATGCTATTAATGTAAAAATCATTCGAAGCAAGTACAATTCTTCAAATAAATATAAAATAAATGTTCGTAAAATAATTGGTTCATTAATACTATGTATATGATCGATCATTAAACTAAATTTGTATCATTTTTAAATTAAATATTCTGTAACGTTGGGTAATTCGCAGCAAAATTTGCCCTTCATTGGTATATTTGACCAAATCACTCTTTTAATGTAAATATCTTACTATTTATGTTCCATGAATTTAAAAAATGATGATACATTTATTATTATTGATGATGCTTACATTAAATTTCGCATTAATATAAATGTAACATTTTATATTGAACTGATTTGTTGTTGTAAAACAACAAATCGGTATTGTTTTTTTTGTTTTCTCTATTTACTTTCTCAGATCGAAATTCTAATGCACAGACTATGTACATATGCACTCTATTTTAAAAATAAAAAAAAATAGATATGGAATTGGACCAAATTAATGATTTTTTGAAAGTGAATACATGCTATTATCCGAATGAAAACTGTATGCAATAAGTATGACTTTAATATCATTTAGTCTACTTTTAATTATGTATTGAAAGGAATACAATTAGCAAAAATAAGTTTCCTTGTTTTTTATAAGTTAAAAATAGTTTTAGAACGAAATTGAGTCAATTTTTTTTTCTTTGCTTAACTGTACCGAAAATCATATGCAATATCGGCTTAATAAATGGCTAATTGGTTACCCTATAGTTTCACAAGTAAGTGAACAAAAAAAAATATATATTACGGGAATACTAAAATATGTACCACTATTTTCATAATCGATATACGTATTGGTTTGTTAAATCAAATAAATTAAGTCTAAACATTGTTTAGACAAACAATGAAAAGGCGACCGATTTTTTGTGTATAACAAAAACCGACTCGTGTTGGTGCAAAATAGAGAATAAAGTCGTAAAAAAAAAAAAATACAAAAGACAGGAATCTCACGAATTGCGCAGCATGTGTTTACCTTCCATAAAATAAAACAAATTTGGATTTTTATCAAAGTTCGAAAATCTGATTTCCTGCAGACTGTATTTTTACATAACCAATTTTTGCAGAAACATAACCGCAATTACGAAATAAAGGCACAGACAAAGAAAGTTTGCGAAAACGTAAACGGATAATATGCGTAAAGCTAAGGTTTCCTGTACACTGTTAGGAAAAAACATTAAAGAAAAGTTTTACCTGAAATACGTATATGTTTTGAGAAGAGTTGAGTGATATGACATTTTTTTGGTCATAAACCGAGTGGCTTCTTTGTGAGACGGATGTGTCTATATTGATTTTTTTTCAATTTCAAGTGTTTTTTTAAAATAAAAATTCGGTAAGTTATAAATTTAAATTAAATTAAAATATCCAATTTATGTGAGCGCTCGTAAATATATTACAATTGTGTATTTGTTCTCTTGTGTTTTGTAATAATTATATAATTGTATCTAAATATTTAAAGTAATTTTAAATTTATTTGTCGCAAAATAAATTTTAATCTAAAAATGGCGGCTGGCTAGTGTTTTGTGTTATTTCGCTTAAACATTAGTTAAGAATTTAACAATTGTAATATAAAATATTTAGTAGAAAAATAACTTTTAGAACGAAAAGAAAACGTTTAGTTGAAATATATTAATAAATTACTTTTAAGTGATGGTTATAGTGTAACACGATGGTTATAGTGTAAATTAAATAGGACTATTCTCACAAAGCGCGTACAGCGAATTACCAGTAAACCATTTTTATAAAATTATGGTTAATACATATATAGTTATGCACAAAAAATTGTATCTATTTATAATATTATCAAAACCTTACAACCAAATTAGTTGCGAGTAATTACATATTACATACGAATTCTATATTTTGTCTTTTTTTAAATTGATTTTTGGTTTAATAATTTTACAAATAGATAGGCATTTTGTGCTCGTACCACACCAAGTGCGAATAGCGGATTACGAATTATGATATATAATAAACGTTTTTACATAAATTTTCTTTATTATATTGTAATAATATATGTAACTTTGAAATTATGTACTTTGTAAAACGCAAAATATATCAACCTCCATAATACAATAATTTTGATCTTTTTCAAGTTAGAATTTTAAGGTATGTTTAGGGTATATTTTTATTTAATTTGATTTTAATTTAAGCATAATACCATATTATAAAATTAATGAATATTTTTCGGTGCGCTCGAACATTTTAATCAAATTTTAATCAAAAGCAACTTTAATTAGATTTTTAGTTGCAATAAATAATTTGTATATTTATTTATTCCATTCACTATTTCCCACAAATGTAAGACGCAACTTCGTAAACAAACAAAAATGATTTCAACAAATTAAATAAATTAATAAATTCAATTAAAAACATTTGTAACAAGAATGTCTGAAATTAAAAATTGAATTGAAGTTTTCCAATTCAATTGAAAAATTGAAGTTGTTTAATTCGATTTCTAATATAGGATAAGTAACTTTTTAATTTATAAATTATCACCTATTAATTTATATTTAATTGAAATTTAATTATTATTTAATTGAAAAATCTAATTAAAGCCACCTCCAAGTAACGATCCGAGCTCAACGAAAAATATTAAATAAAAACGATTTAAAAAAATTAAAAAAATAAAATTTACTAGGATTATTAAAATTGGAAAAGTTTACTTTCGCGCTTAGTATGAATAGCCCTTAATTATTAAATTAAACTTTATTAAAATAAAAATATTAATACCGTATTATACTTTTGTTAGTTATAATTATTATTTTGATTAGCTCTATCATTTTCGAAATTATATTTAATGAGATAGAGATCAACCAATTGTGAATTATCCTTATAAACTCAACTTTTCTTTCGCAGATTTTGCCCACCTTCAAATAAATGAAACAGTTATTAAAGTAAATAATATAATTTTTGAGTCTTACGAAATTATACGGAAAGAAAATGAACTGTTTCATTTGCAAACAAATATTTAAAACCATTAATGAACTTGCTCATCATTTAAAAGAAGAAGAGGGTCTAAAAACCAACAGTAGTTTTCGGTGTTTTGATGATTCTTGCCGACAAGTTTTTAATCATTTTCCTAGTTATAAAAGACACATATTACGACTCCATTTCAATAAAGATATCCCACAACTACAAGTTGTAAATCTTAAACATCCAGCAGTTCCAAAACAAATTACTGAAGAATCCAGTCCACAAGCTCAAGTGTTGAATGTATTAAAATGTTCCAATCCTACGAGTGAAAATTCAAATAATCCGGAAGATGAGCTTAGTATAGATAATTATTTGAAAACAATGTTTCAAAATGCAATGAGGTTTACATTAACTTTGCATGCAAACAATAACTTTACCCGCAAAGATGTTTTTCAAGTTCAGGATAATTTAACCAAGTTAATAGTTAACCCCTTACTTGAGGTTTTTCGTAAACTGGCGAATAAACATTTGGAGTCTACCCCTATAATTTATAACAAATTTATCAACATTTTAAATATCTGTTCGAATCCGTTTCAAAATTGTGATACAGATTATAATTTATTTCAAACCATAATTCGTTCCGGACAAATTGGTGATATCAATGATTTTATAATCAGCAATGAGTTCAATTCAACATTTTGCAAAGGAGAATTGACATACGGCGAAAATACGGTAAAAGCCTCTTTTCTTCCATTACGCTTACAGTTTCGTTTGCTGCTTGAACAAGATAACGTGTTTAAGGAAATGCTTGATAAAATGAATTATCTAAATAATAACAATAAACATTTTGTAAACTTTATTCAAGGCTCAATTTGGAAGGAAAAATGCAAGTTACATCCAGGAAAAATATTAATACCTTATTTTTTATACGCCGATGATCTAGAAATCAACAATCCTCTTGGATCCCACGCATTGACTCATTCAATTTGTAATTTTTACTATTCATTTCCATGTTTGCAGTACCATGAATCAAAATTAGATAATATATTTCTAGCCTGTGTAATAAAATCGCAGGACCTCAAAAATTTTGGAAATCAAAAATGTTTACAACCTTTAATAGAAGAACTAAAATTCCTTGAAGAGGAAGGAATCTAGTTAAAATTAAAGGATAGCAGCTATCATCACGTTCATTTCTTATTAGGACTTTTTTTGGGCGATAATTTAGGAGTAAATTCGATACTTGATGTTAGCAAGTCTTTTTCCAGTAGTTCTTTTTGTCGGTTTTTGTAAAGTTACTAAAGCTGATTCAACTAAATTGTGTATGGAAAAACCCGAACTAATGAGAACTCGCGACAATTATAACGATGATGTCATTTTGCAAAATTCACAGCTAACAGGAGTTTTGAACGAAAGTTGCTTTAACCAAATAAAATTATTTCACGTGGTAGATAATTTTGCCGTAGATGCCATGCACGATATTTTCGAAGGGGTCTGTCATTATGACCTGCGTCCCATATTCTTCTTTATTGTATAAATGAAATGAATTATTTTACTCTTCAAAATCTAAACATAAGAAAACAGAATTTTGAGTATGGCCCAATTGAAATTGGTAATCAATCTAAGGAGATTAAACTTTCTCACCTGAAAAACCATCATTTTAAAATGTCAGCGAGAGAAATGCTTACGTTTGTTATGTACTTACCCTTAATGGTTGGTGATTTGGTTCCCGCTGAGGATGATACTTGGAAGTTTCTTATCATCTTAATTGATATCATAGATCTTACTCTATCGTTTAAAATAACGGATGACTTAATAACGTCGTTAAAACAAAAAATTGAGCTTCATAATTCCCAATATTTAAAATTGTTTAAAGATACGTTAAAGCCAAAATTTCACAATTTGACTCACTATCCAACTATATTACAAAAATCAGGACCACTAAGAAAATTTTGGAGTTTCAAATTTGAGGCCAAACACAAACAGTTTAAGATTTATGCACATGCAATAACATCGCGCAGGAATATTTGCCTTACTATTGCAAAGAAGTATCAACTTAAATTCGCTCATCAAATATTGAACTTCCAAAATAAACCTATTTTCGAAACTCAATTAAAAGATAAAATTGACAGCATATTTTCCGACATAATCAGAAATAAATTACATGTGCCTGATGAGCACGAAATCGAGATGTTTAATAAAATTGAGTATAACGGAACCATATTTAGAAAAGGTTTTTATGTTGCGAAATGTACCAATGACTATATCATATTTAATATCATACTTATAGTAAAATTGAATAGCAAGGTACTGCTTTTTTGTCAGCAGTTAAGAAACGTATTATTTCGTTCACACTACACAGCTTTTGAAATAGACCTCACAAATTTGGGAGAATTTTCTATTGTCGATTTTGAAGATTTAGTTGGGCCTCCTTTAACTGTTATTAAAACGGCACGAGGACAAAGTATGATAAGAATAAAGGAATATGCTTTAGAACTTTCTAATATGTAAAACATAACAATGTGGCTTCTATATTTGAATAGTTTACTTACATACGTCTTTACAGATAAATGGCTACTAAACAAAACAGCTTTGCTATTACACCATTACAGGCCAACTGCGATTATTTAAATAATTCATACACTTTTTCCTACGAACCACTTCCATTTGAGGCCAGAAGCGAAGCAGATGAAAGAACCTTTTTTGATGGAACTACAATGGACGCAAACATTGAGTTGCTTGACCTATTAAAAGTGTGGGACCAAAAAAATCTGTACAACGTTTTAATTAATGGAGGAATAGAGGTTTCAACTTTAAAAATTATTAAACCCCATCATACAAAATATTTTCTGTCTAAACTGAATGTCAAATTAGGAGATATAATACGTTTTGAAAATAAATAGGAGATTTGGCGTCTTAGTATAGGACTACCTTATTATGATTATACACATTCACAATTCGGAACAAACAAATCATCAAATAATTTTAATACGAATTTACCGGACCGCCAGCAACATTTAAGTCCTCCAAAATCAACAGACTTTGAAAAACATAGTTCTACAATGGACCCAGTACGTGAGCTTTGCTCGGTTACTTTAGGGGATATTTTGTTAAAAAAACCGAATGGTCAGTCAATACAGCGCTATTACTGTGAGCACAAATGTTTAGAGCCTATCCATCGAACCACGTTAATAAAGGTAATCGCCGAATATTTTGATGAAAATGAAATACACATGTCGCTGGATGTCAGCTATCGTCTCGAGCGGGAGATATGCGAATGGTTTGACTGTGAAAAACCAGAATACTATAGAATAGGGAGAAGAGGAAAATTGTACGCGAAGTTCTGTAATTTGAAGAGCACTAATAGGAAGCTAAAACCAAAACAACTACCACCACCAGTAGCAGATACTTCCGATAATTTACAATTACGTAAGTATGGCTATAATAAGCTGCCAGTTCAGATTGCTGCAAATTCGCACGGGCGACCAAAGTATGAAAAGTGTGTTTGAAAAGTGGCCACAGTACAAATTACCATCTGGGAGTCGATTGGTAAGTTTAATGATCTAAATTTGATTACATCGTAACATATCTACATATTTTACACTAAAAGAATACATTTTTTTCAATTTTTGTTCTATATATTACATTTTCAGATTGATAACGACTTTAGGGCTCTGCGCCCTGAAAAAGAGGATATACTCGACCACTGGCCCGAAAATTTTAAAAAAATATTGAAGTTTTTGAAAGAAGAGAATAGGATAAAATCTTCTGAAATCCGCAGTGTACTTACAGACATTAAAGAAGAAGATTATGAAAAAGGTATTTATTTATACTCCCCACTAATTTGTATTTTGGAATATTATTTTAAAGTTATTTTCTCTATGTTTCTCCTTAGAGGAAGCAATTGTTAGACTATTATGGTGCATTCATGGTTTTTTAGTCCCAACAAAAAAAATATTAAGAAAGGACAAATGTGGAAAGAAGTCTACAATAAAATACACCATCAAAGATTCCCAAGAAACATTTATCTACGTAGGTGGCAACATTCAACAAATAAATGATCACATTCAATTCATACAAGAAAGGGGAGAAAACATACAACCCTTTATCCTAGCCATTGGACATCCAGACCTTAAAAATTTTCAACAATTTTATATTTATGTTGATGGAGTTAAACTTTGTTTTAATAATATTTTAAGATCAGTAGATATTTGCTTTAAGATGTTTTACATTTTTAATCTGCAGTATCCTGTAGCTGGCGAGAATTTCTGGATTTTTATAGAAAAATACTTTTACAAAATTAATAACAAAGGAAACGACAAGTCAACGAAAGTTTTTTTTATGATTGATGAATTAAACAAAAAAAATGAAACTGTATTCTAAAATAATTTAAGGAAATCAGTCCAATTCCTTTAGTGGTATCTTTTGCCACGACAAATAACAGTTCTAATATTCCTTCTATAAAACCTAGATGACTGCAATAAAAAAACTCGTATTGCACTGCATTTTTACGATTGAATTCATTTCAAATGACTTTTCTTGTAATGATATATTTTGAAGTGCGCAGCAGCTGTGCTAATAGTCATTTGAAACAATTATAATAACAAATCAGGGGCGAAATGATTAAATCCGGATAGTAAACCTTAGCGGTAATAGGCAATTCTATGAAAAATTTAGAACAAATTCAAAAAATCGTCAAAGTTACCCAAGTTATTTTGTATCAAATCGCAATTAAATAAAGGTTTAACGAGAAATTTCTGATCCATAATGAAATATTCGTCGCACAGAAATTTGTCGATAAACCTTCACTTAATTTCATACAAAACAACTTGAGTAACTTTGACCATTTTTCGAATCAACTCTAAACCCTTCATAGAACTGCTTACTAGCGCCAACATTCACCGCCGGATTCCATGATTCCGCCTCAGTGCAAAAGATCTTTTTCGTATCAGCCGCCCAATGTTTATACAAAGAATTTTCAAACTTGACTATGACGACTACGGGAATTAAGGCTCATGTGTTTAGTATATAGGCCAGATATTGAATGCTAATTGGTATTATTTTATTTAAGTTTATGAATTTTATAGAATTTTTAAAAAAATAATTTTAAAAATAAAAAGTTCAAATAATATTTTTGATTATGCGCAGTATTATAGAATACCGAAATGATTTCATAATTTAATTTTTTTCTTTATCATTTTAAAAAATGCTAAAAAAACAAAATATTAACGTAGTTGCTTATTTTAATAAATGAATTTACGTAACGCTTATTATTATTATTATTATTTGCGTAATAGTTTTTAAACAACACATAGTTGAACTACTGTGTTATTAATTTAAGATAAATACATTTGTTAAAGATACAAATTTACATGGTATTATTTACAAACAATTTATATATCAATATATATATATATATATATAATTATATATATATATATATATATATATATATATATATATATATATATATATATATATGTATGTATATGTATATATGTATATATATATATATATATATATATATATATATATATATATATATATATATATATATATATATATATATATATATGTATATGTATATATATATATATATATATATATATATATATATATATATATATATATATATATATATATATATATATATAAATATATATATAAATATATATATATATATATATATATATATATATATATATATATATATATATATATATATATATATATATATATATATATTAATATGTATATATATATATGTGTATATATATATATATATATATATATATATATATATATATATATATATATATATATTATATGTATTTATGTATATATATATATATATATATATATATATATATATATATATATATATATATATATATATACACATATGGACTAATACGTGTTATTCTTAATATTAATTACTTATGTCATTAATGTTACCACTATTAATACATATATTTTAATGCTAACACAACATTTATTAATATCACAAATTAAAACATTAAATAAATAACTGATTACATGAATAAAATTATTTCTTACATTGAATTCTAAGCTTACAATATTATTATATCTAATTCATAAATGTTAATTTCGATTTCATTGTTATTAGAAACCAAAACATTAAAAGCGCGAATCGTTTCTCTCGCATTTTATGAATACTACATTAAAGTTTAAACTTTAGTATTTAATATTATGAATATAATTTTAAAATTTTTTCATATTATTAATGACCAAGGTTTCCTAATGGTAATGTAACTGTTCCTTGGTACAACTTTAATGTAGTAATTTTAATATTAATATTCATTTTCATAGCATAAATGTAATTTTTTTTTCAGTGTATACCATGTGAAATTGCGAGAAATTCAAAACTTTTAACGCTCTCAGAATTGATTTAGTTTCGGATTTTCTTGAATTGTTTGAATAAGCAGAATGATGATTCAAAATTTTGTAAATTGGTAATCTGGAAAATAAGATTTTCCCAGGAAATGAGGAAGAATTGGTTATAAAAAAAAAAAAAAATTAAAATTAAAATATTTTAACGTAAAGTTTTTCAGAACTTTGGAAATTTCAAAATTTACATTATGCTTTAAACTTTTTTCTTAGATTAATAATTGAAATTTTTTAATTTCTAAATATTCAGATTTGAATTTACTTTCTGATAGTACATGTAGTAGCTGACCTTCTAGAGCCCAAAACCTACACTCTATCCAGGAGAATAAATTAGCCTGGAAACATTTTATACCAATTGAGATTTTAGTTGAAACTGATAAATGGGCTTTAGCATCTCTTGGAAGTGATTTGAATTGACTTCCGAATAGATCATATAGAAGCTGGCCTGCTACTCCATTAATCGAGTCTAAAAACTTCCCCCTATCCAGGGGAATAAATTAGTCTGGAAACTTTTTCTAACAATTGAGATTTTAACTGAAACTGATAAATCGGCCTTAGCACCACTTGCCAGAGATTTGAATTCACTTTCCGATAGTACATATAGAAGCTGACCTATACTACATCCATCTACCCCAAAAACTCCCCCTTTTCCATGGGAATAAATTAGTCTGGAAACTTTATATACCAGTTGAGATTTTAGCTGGAACTGATAAATGGGCCTTAGCACTCCTTGCCAGAGAATTGAATTCACTTCCGGATAGTACATGTAGCAGTCGACCTACTACTCCATCTATCGAGCCCAAAAACTTCCCACTATCAAGGGGAATAAATTAGTCTGGAAACTTTATATACCAATTGAGATTTTAGCTGAAACTGATAAATCGGCCTTATCACTCCTTGCCATTGCCAGAGAAATGAATTCACTCCGGATAGTACATGTAGTAGTTGGCTTACTACTCAGTTCATCGAGCCCAAAATCTACCCCCTATCCAGGGGAATAAATTAATCTGGAAACTTTATATAACAATTGAGATTTTAGCTGAAACTGATAAATGGGCTTTAGCACCTCTTGCCAGAGATTTGAATTCACTTTCCGATAGTACGTGTAGTGGTTTGCCTACTACTCCATCTATCTAGCCTAAAAACTTCCTTCTAGCCAGGGGAATAAATTAGCCTGGAAACCCTATATAACAATTGAGATTTTAGCTGAAACTGATAAATCGGCCTTAGCACCACTTGCCAGATATTTGAATTCACTTCCGGATATTACATATAGTAGCTAGCCTACTACTCCATCTGTAGAGCCCAAAAACTTCCCCCAATCAAGGGGAATAAATTAGTCTGGAAACTTTTTATACCAATTGAGATTTTAGCTGAAACTGATAAATCTGCCTTAGCACCACTTGCCAGATATTTGAATTCACTTTCCGATAGTACATTTAATAGCTGACCTACTACTCCATCGATTGAGCCTAGAAACTACCCCCTATCCAGGGGAATAAATTCGTCTGGAAACTTTGGGTACCAATTGAGATTTCGTCTGAAATCGTTCATTGACCGTTAATACCTACTACTAGATATTTGAACTAGCGATCCGATAGTACATGTAATAGCTGCTTTAAATTGTGGTTCATTATGCCGATTATCTATTTCTTACCAAGAATTAATTTAAAGTAGACATTTTTTGAATGTCATTTACGTCACTACATTTATCGAGCCCAAAACACCGCCATTTCCAGGGGAATAAATTAGTCTGGAAACATTTTATACCAATTGAGATTTTAGCTGAAACTGATAAATGGGCCTTAACAATCCTTGCCAGTGAATTGAATTCAATTCCGGATAAAACATGTATTAGATGGCCTACTACTCCATCTATAGAGCCCAAAAACTTCCCCCTATCAAGGGAAATAAATTAGTCTGGAAACTTTTTATACCAATTGAGATTTTAGCTGAAACTGATAAATCGGCCTTAGCACTCTTTGCCAGTGAATTGAATTCACATCCGGATAGTACATGTAGTAGTTGGCTTACTACTCAGTTAATCGAGCCCAAAATCTACCCCCCATCCAGGGGAATAAATTAGTCTGGAAACTTTATATAACAATTGAGATTTTAGCTGAAGATGATAAATGGGCCTTAGCACCCCTTGCCAGAGATTTGAATTTACTTCCGGATAGTACATGTAGTAGCCAGCTTACTACTCCATCTATCGAGCCTAAAAAACTGACTCCTATCCAGGGGAATAAATTAGTCTGGAAACTTTATATAACAATTGAGATTTTACCTGAAACTGATAAATGGGCTTAAGCACTCCTTGCCAGAGATTTCAATTCATTTTTATTTTTACAGTAAAAATGGAGATTCGCCATTTTTCTTTCTTTTTGCCGTGACTTTTATTACGTGGATATTCGATTTTTATTTTTATTTTAAAAATAAAATAAATTAAACCTTTATATTAGTTAAACACGTATATGTATATATTTAGAAACAAATATATAATAAGTTTAAAATAAATTAAAATGTCTTTCTTTTCGTAATAATTTTTTAAAAAAATTATTACGAAAAGAAAGACATTTTAATTTATTTTAAACTTATTATATATTTGTTTCTAAATATATACTCGTATACGTGTTTAACTAATATAATTTATTTATTTATTTTATTTTTAAAATAAAAATAAAAATCGGATTTCAATTCAATTCCGGAGAGTACATGTAGTAGCTGACCTACTACTCTATCAATCTATCCCCAAAGCTACCCCTTATCCAGGGGAATAGATTAGTTTGGAAACTTTAGGTATTGAGATTCTAGCTGAAACTGATAAATCGGCCTTAGCCCCACTTGCCAGAAATTTGAGTTCACTTTCCGATAGTACATGTAGTAGCTGACTTACTTCTACATCCATCGAGCCCAAAATCTACCTCCTATCCAGGGGAATAAATTAATCTGGAAACTTTATATAACAATTGAGATTTTAGCTGAAACTGATAAATGGGCTTTAGCACCTCTTGCCAAAGATTTGAATTCACTTTCCGATAGTACATGTAGTAGTTGGCCTACCACTCCATCGATCGAGCCTAGAAACTACCCCCTATCCAGGGGAATAAATTCGTCTGGAAACTTTGGGTACAAATTGAGATTTCGTCTGAAATCGTTCATTGACCGTTAATACCTACTACTAGATATTTGAACTAGGGATCCGATAGTACATGTAATAGCTGCTTAAAATCGTGGTTCATTATGCCGATAATCTATTTCTTATCAAGAATTAATTTAAAGTACCTAGACATTTTTTCTGGCGATTAAGACTAACAATTGTTAAATGTCATTTACGCCACTTGCCTATGGTTTGGATTCATTTTTTTATGGTCCATATATTATTTTGACTAAATTCCACTACTATTGCCTCAGAATGGTCTTACTTTCACAGGAAATCATTTTCATTCGAAAAATTTTGTAATGAAATTACATTTTTAGTACTAAATATTTCAATATGAATCGTAATTTTTCCAATTGGAATTTAGTTTAGCAGTGTGAAACTAATACATATATAGAATCTGTGGATTTGTGGAAAACTTCACATCCATACTTCAACATGTAGCTGGAAATGAAGTGTACACCGATGTTGCGAAATTGTAAATGACAATTATAGATTACTGCGGTGTTACTTATTTGATGAAAGTAGCTAGATAGCACTTATCAAAAGCAGCTAAATTAATAATTGATAATGTTGAGATTTCTGATGTGGATTAAATTAAATATCTTGGAGTAACGATCGACAATAAATAAAAAGTTGATAAATATTTTAAAGTAGTGGAGAAGAAATTCGGAAAGAAAGTTGGATTTTTAAGTTGAATAAATCACAAGTATCTCGAATTTTGATTTATAACTCGATTTGTCTACTACATGTAGATTACTGTTCTTCAATATTTTTTTAAGAAGCGAAGGAGCCATTAAAAGATTACAGCTAATAAAGAATAGAGGAATGAGATCTATTCTATAAGAGTCAATAAATTATCTTCAATAAAATGAATACTAGAGACTCTAAGATGGATGACTATCAAACAAAAGAATTATTACAATACTTATACAAAACATAATAAATAGCAAAACTGCATCTACAAAACAATCTATGTGAAATAAATAAAGTTAGTAATATAGACCATAGACATGGAGGAGTCAAGTTGTAACTCGAAACTCTCAAGTTGTAACGAAATTTAATTTAGTACACAACAAGTTAAATTCAAATCATTTAAAGTTACCTTGTTTTGTTAAAGTATATTTCATTACGAAAATTAATATTTTATTAATATTAATAAATATAAATAATTAAAGTTTATTTTTTTTTTGTAAATATTAACTGTTAACTAACATTTAGGATTATTATTATTAGTATTATTGAAGGGCCATGTGAGCGACCCTACTTAGTTATCCGTCCAGTCAATATTCAGGTTCATGAACCTGATAATACTCGAGCCGGTACGTGATACATACTATTTGGGCTTATTGCTCTCTCTCCTAGATGTTTACTACATCATGTAGTTCCGCTAGAAAGACGGTAGCATTGGAGCCCAAGAACTTCGAGAGAGCTGTCCCACTCCCGTATATTCCTACCCCTGCCCCGCCTTCCGTTTGATTTTACTCTTGCGAGTTGCTGGGAATTGCAAATCGCCTGTAGGTCACCCAGCTTTTTTACATGAAGGCTAAATAAAACTGGAAGATGCCTGGTATCCAGAATCTGCATACTTTGGACTGATTAACCTATCAGCCATTCATCCATCGGCATATGCTGTTCCACCTTAGATTAGGGTTTTTTGTCAAGGGTTTCTCCTTTAGTGCCGTACTTTAGGCTGTGCCAAATGGCCAAAAATGTGTCAAATGGCCTTAGTTACGAGTGGTTGCCACGAGGAGGCAGCACGCACACTTGCGAATTGTGAACATGTTACCCCTTCCACAATTGTACCCATCACGCAGCTGCCTAATACATGACCAGAACAGCTCACGTGATGCGCACCCTACTTGAAGGTTACGGAGCTGTAGATTACTCTACTCCACTTTGGTTCCCCCCTCCAGTAGACGCTAAAACCATCAAATATTTAGGATAAATAAAGATATAAAAAAATCCTATCTACGTTCAATTGACCTTTTTCCACAACTTTATTTATAAATCATTTTAGAATCCCGTTTTCATCGCACATTTTGAATTTCAACAAAATCTGTTCAAAAATGATCAATTTGAATAAGGCCACCGAAATAAGAGCTTCCTGAACATGAACAATAAATTCGATGTTTATTCAGAAACATGAACAAGAAAGTCGATGTATTCTATCTCTTAATTCTTGTTGACACATGCTTTAAGTAGACAGTCTGCGATGTGTGAATATACCTGCTCTGTCTCCTCCCATACCTTAAAAGTGTTTGCCACTGATATTTTATATTGCGCGGTAAATATTATTATGAGGTTTCAGGGAGCGGTGGGTATATGTTCTGATGTATGAATATGTTTAGACTGGTGCGGACGAATATCTGGACGAAAATTACACGGGAGTGTAAGTCTAATTAATTATAAAACAAAAATACAATACAACAAAATGTGTTTAATATAATACTTCCTTAATTGATAGCGATCGATCCTTTTCTATATTTGTCATCTATCTTGGAGATTGGTTAATGGAAGCTACTCGAAAATTGGGAAATTAAAAATCAATAAGGATTATATTGTGTCTAATTCTCATTATATTACAAAAAAAAAATTTTTTCTTTTTGTGTAGAAGTCAAACACAAATATCTTTTGATGTTATCTTAAAAAGAGAAAAACAAAATTAAATAGAAATAAGCTTTCTATAATTAAATTTCTTAGACGTATTTAATTAACCCATAGGCATCTTTAAATGTCTGTTCCTTTTGAAAACGACTGAAAATACAAAAAGCAAAATGAAATAAATTAATTGAAATAATTAAAATTGGTTTTGTTTCGAATACAGCACAGCAACCTCAACAAAAATAAGATTTTGCGACACCCAAATTAATTATTTAACTTGGTTTATTTTATTTTATTGTTTTGATTTTGCTAATTAAATTACCCATCATGTTGTTTTAATGTTTTTTATTTTTATACAAAGCATAGTACTATAAGGCTATTAACATTGATGTAGGTAGTTGTTAACGTAAATGAAGGAGTTTGTACATTGCTTTAAAATTGGCCGGATAAGGGTGTACATCACACCAGAAATCCCATTTTAGAAAATTAAGATTTCTATATATAATTTGGACCATTGGGATTGTGCAATTTTGTGCCTCTAATTAGAAAATTTGTGCAAAGCGTACTTTAGGAAATAGGATGGGATTTCTCACGTGATTATCACACCAGAAATCCCATATATTCCGTTTATATAATAAAACATATTTTTCGGAGTATGACGATTGTGCAAAATTGTGCGTTACTAAACTGACCTGGAAAATAGTTTATATTGGCCAGAATCGGCCAAAGAACATCCACAATTGATCAAAATCGTGGTTTTTCGAAGAGGTTATATGGGCGATTTCCAGAAATCCCACCTTTTATTAACATTCGAATTAAAACAAAATGCGGTTAGTATTCTGGCCCAGTTTAACTTGGCCAGAATACTAACCACACTTTGTTTTAATTCGAATGTTCACTGAGAATGAAAACTATAGTAAAATTGCCTAAAACAACTTGGGTTAAAAAAAAATACACTGAAATTTAAAATCATTTGGTTTTCATACAAGTTTTTTGTCATTTTATAAATTGTTTTAAACTGAAAACTTCAACAAATCATCTAAAAAAAATTTAATTAACTTATACAAGTATAACAATTGTAAACTTAACTAAAAGCTTGTAAAAATTAATAAAGCTTCTATAAAATGTGTCTACATTACTATCAAAGTTGCTTATAGGAAAAATGTATACACAAAAAAGTAATTTTTGGTAGTTTTGCTTTTTATGAGCAAATCGTTTATGTTTAATTCTGGAAAAAGAAGCATAATTCATATCCGCATCAACGGCGGTCAATTATTCAGCAGCAGTCAAATTGTTCCATTACAATTTATGAATTCCAGTGTAATGATGACATCCAGGATTGTAACCTAAAATCAAAAAAAGAATACACAAAGAATCGTTTGATTATAAATATAATTACCATTTATACTTATCTGAATTCATTGTACATCAGACGCTTCTTTATTCCTATAATTTGTTAGCTGAAATTGTAAGGATAATATTTAGTTTAAATTTAGTTTTATATAGATTCATTTAACTTACCACCACCGCTTTTATTTGTTTACTTATTGTTTTGACAGTTCCAATTTGGGTACAAGCCGTGAATTATTATATTAGGTATGATGGTACACGTTCAAAACTTGTACTAAAATTGTATATTGGTCAAATAAGTTTATAATATCTGTCACCAGATGCACTTTATATAGTTTTTAGGAAATTTTCCGAAAAATCATTGCATTGTATAAATTGTCACTCTATAAAAACGTTTTATTCTGTAAGCATCAAAAAAACATTACCTAACCTAAAAATAAAATTATTTATGTGAAATAAAATTAAAGTGAATAAATTATTTTGCTTAAATAATTACCTATTATACTTACCGTGTATAATTTTGGAGAATATACTTACCGTGTATATTCTTACAACCAAACCAAGTGTAATTAGTCGCCAAACGATAATTACCACCTGTATTTTTGATTACAATCAAAGGTACAACAAAGGTAATTGCTTTGTACCTAAAAGTAATTACACATAAAATTGGTCCTTCGAGCCGGATCTTTCGAGATTCAACCAGTGTTCGCCGAAGAAATACAAACACGCTCAACCAAAGCAACAATTTGAGATAAAATCCCGCAATTATAAGCTTAGTAATTCCGATTATCTAACGGGATACGGGTTACATACCGTATTTGTTCCAGAACATTTTAATCAAGGTCACACGTGGTCAAGCAGACATTTTGATATTCTGGGAGTTTGCGAGTGAATTTTTTTTTGTTTGAGTGTTGTGCTATAATAGTGAAATTGTGAAACCAAATGGAAGCGTTATTAAAAAGGAAGTCTGTCATCAAGGGACAATTTACTAAGTACGCTACTTTCATCAACCTAAAAGGGAAAGATGCTACAGTAGAAGATCTGAATGTTCGCTTATCAAAAACTCTAGAAATTTATAAGCAGTTCGTGGCCGTAGAAGATCAAATATTTACGATTGATAACAGTGTGGCATCTGAAATGGATTTAATTGATGAAATGTATTTCCCGCTTGTATCCAAAATCCAAAGTTTAATTAGGAAACAAACTTTATTGCCAATAGCGCAAGCAGATGGCGAGGATGCAGCTAATGTTACAGCCAACACAAGCCAATATTTCCGATCGGATTTTAAGTTACCCCGTTTAAATCTTCCTGTGTTTGATGGAAACGTGAAGCAATGGCAGTCATTTTATGACATATTCGTGTCAACGGTGCACGATAATATCAGTTTATCTCCAGCACAAAAATTTAAATATTTGCTTGGTCAGTTAAGAGGTGCCGCATATACTTCCCTCTGCCATTTTCGGGTAGATGATGCCAATTATTATGAAGGAGTGAAACGGCTTGTACAAAAGTACGATAAGAAGAAGCCAATAGTCGAGACATACATTCGTGATTTTCTAGCAACACCGAAGTTCAATAAGGCAACAGCTAACAACATAATGAAGTTACATGATACCATAGACGAAACAGTGCGCGGATTAAAATCGCTTGGTCCAGATGCAACAAATCGGGACCCATGGATACTTCTACTAGCTACCGACAAACTAGATGAGGAAACAAGACGTATATGGAAGTATGAAAGCGCAAACGTAGATTTTCCAACAATTCAAATGCTACTCGAATTTTTAAATAAACGAATGGATGCATTAGTCGATACAGTTGCAGATCATGTCCAGATGAAGAGCAATTACAATAATCAAAGGTACCCCACAACCAAATCGTACCACACTGCAGTTCAATTACCTAGCTGTCCATTATGCAACAGTCAACATAAACTATTTGATTGCATGAAATTCCGAGAATTCTCTGTAACGGAACGTCGAGATTTTATATCCAAAGCCAACCGATGCTTTAACTGCCTCAGCCAAGGGCATGTTGTAACAAATTGCCGAACCACCAAACATTGCCAGAAGTGCCCAAGACGGCATAACACGTTGCTTCATTTTGTACCGGAAACACCTATTCCAGTGGCTAACCATATATGTTCATCCCCAGTCGAAAGTGCAGTAACTACAGAAAAGGTTTCAACCGCAGTAAATTTGCATCTAATCGAGAACCCAAAAGATGTGTCAACTTTTCTGTCACCATCGTCAACTAATCCAACAGTACCTATTCTACCAACAGCTTGTGTTGAGGTAGAAGACAAATATGGCAATTGGGTTAAGGGACGAGCATTGTTGGACTCAGGCTCAACACATTCCTTCATTACCGATAGTTTTCTCAATTTATTGAAGATTCCACGCCATAAATCGGACATGAAAATCCGCACGCTTAATAGTACTGAAGCTGGATGTTCAAAGGGAGTGTGTGTGTTAAAACTTAGATCAAATATCGACCATGATTATCAGATACCGATAGAAGCATTAATTATACCATCCATTACGTCGTATTTACCAGTTCAACCTACAAATCTTCGACTTGAGGAAGTCGATAAGTATAGACCGTTAGCTGACCCAACTTTCAATACCCCAAGCAAAATTGACCTGTTATTGGGATGTGAACCATTTTTCCATTCACTTGAGGTCGGGTCAAAGCACAGTGAGCAAAGGAGCACCTTTGCTATAAAGTTCAAATTTGGCTGGATAATCGCAGGCAATATACCAGCAAATTCCAAAGGTACCAAACCTGTCGTCAATGCAATACAGCCAATAAACTCCGTTGAGATGAGTGATACATCTCGTGTTGAAGCACTAATCGAACGATTCTGGAGAATCGAAGAGATTGTAGCTGTAAACCCGCTAACGTCCGAAGAAAAGGAGTGCATTGAATTATTCAACAATACAACAAACATTGATGATAATAAAATAACCGTTTGTTTACCATTCAAGCATATACCACCAACCATCGGAGAAAGTTATTCACAAGCAGTCAAAAGATTCTACGCATTAGAACGTCGTCTACAGGCGGACAGTCGATTAAAAGCAGCTTACCATGAATTTTTGGAAAACTATTTGAAGTTAAATCATATGGAACTAGTACCGAAAGATGAATTGGATAAAGCACATAATTTAATATTTTATTTACCTCATCACCCTGTGCTGAAAGAGTCAAGCAGCACAACAAAGGTGCGCGTAGTATTTGACGCCTCCGCCAAATCAAGCAGCAGCCACTCTCTCAATGACAACCTGATAGTTGGACCGACTATACAAGATAATTTAATAAACATACTCATCCGATTCCGTAAGCACGAGTATGTATTTTCGGCCGACATTGAGAAAATGTTCCGGCAAATTTCAATTTCGAAGAAGGATAGTGATTATCATCGCATTGTGTGGAGAGCTGATCCCAAGTCAGAGTTAATTCAGTATCGGTTAAAAACCGTAACCTACGGTACCGCTTCAGCACCATTTTTAGCAACTGCTGCACTGCATTATTTAGCCGATCAGTTTGGTGACACATTTCCAAAGGCTAGTGCAATCCTGAAGTCGGACTTCTATATGGACGATTTGATGTCTGGATCAGACAATTTAGTTTCCGCGCTTATCTTACAAAAGGATTTAATCAGCTTATTGAAACTAGGCGGTTTCAACATTCGTAAGTGGTCCGCTAATCATCCTCAATTGCTCGAAAACATACCCATTGAGAGTCGCGAATTGTCATCCTGGGAAATCACAGATAGTGAGATGATATCTGTGCTTGGAATAAAGTACAATCCAATACACGATTACTTCTTCTTCAAAATCAATTTATCGTCAGCAAACCAATTTACCAAAAGATCATTTCTATCAGAGATCGCCAGAGTTTATGACCCGTTGGGTTTACTGTCACCAGTCACAGTGGGATTAAAAATACTGTTTCAATCTCTTTGGCTGCATGGCATTACTTGGGATGATGAGTTACCACCACATATATTAGACAAATACCTGCTAATACGTAACCAATTGAATCTACTAACCGAAGTAAGATTTTCGAGATGGTTGTGTATCACCGAGCAACAAATGGAGCTTCACGGATTTGCCGATGCATCCTTGGATGCATATGCCGCAGTCATATATTTGTGTTCAATTCAGAATGGCCAACCTAAGGTCAACCTACTTATTGCAAAAACTCGAGTTACTCCAATTAAAGTCATAAGTATTCCAAAACTCGAGCTAAACGCTGCAACATTATTAGTTCAATTATTAAAGATTGTACTAACATCTCTCAATTTGCCGAGAGAACCTAACATTTTTCTATATTCAGATTCTACAATCACGCTGCAGTGGCTATCCAAACCGCCAAAATTGCTGAAAACGTTCGAGGCCAACCGCGTCTCCGAAATAATGATGACAACCAAGCTTAGCCAGTGGTATTTTATTCCAACCGAAGACAATCCAGCAGATTATGCTACTCGTGCTATGAAGCCGCAAGAATTTGTAAATAACTCAACGTGGATTAATGGTCCAAAATTCTTGCACGAAGTCCAGATCCAACCTATAAAGTTACCGATAACCGAGACGTTAACTAATTTTGCAAAGGTCCAACCAAGTTTTGGCATTATCAGTAACCTAACCGCCAAATACTCTAATTGTCGTACAATGTCTCATGTTTTAGCCTATATTCTACGGTATAAAGAGAGGTTAACCAGAAAATCAACCCGAGTACAGCAGAAAAATTTAACATTAGAAGAGATTTCTAATGCCGAATCTATGATATATCGTTTCGTTCAGCAAGAAACATATAATGCAGATATACACTTATTGTCGAGGGGACAACCACTACAAAATAATTCTAAAATTTTAACATTTCATCCGTTTATAGATGACAAAGGTGTTCTCCGAGTGGGAGGACGTTTGAAATACGCCAACGTGGACCTAGATACGAAACATCCGATATTGCTGCCAAGTAACCACGTAATCACTCAGAGAATAGTCATCGAAACGCATTACAAAAATTTGCACTCTGGGCAAAAGATGACCAACACAATCTTGAGGCAAAGATTCGCTATACCACGAGCCAAAAACCTAATACGACGCATTATCCATTCGTGCTTCATATGTCGACGCTACAGGGCTCAACAGCAGCAGCAGCTGATGGGGCAGCTTCCCTCTTGCAGAGTTAATCCATCTGTAAGACCATTCATCGAAGTTGGCATCGACTTAGCAGGTCCATTCTCACTAGAAACATTTCGAGGTCGGGGAGCGAAATCGTTTAAGTCCTACATCGTGATATTTGTGTGTATGGCTACCAAAGCCACATCAATCGAGATCGCCACCGACCTGAGTACCGACACCTTTCTGGCAGCGTTGAAACGATTCTGTGCAGTGAGAGGCCTACCTAAACATATTCATTGCGATAATGGTACAAATCTAGTGGGAGCTAAGCGACAAATTCAAACGTTCTACAACCAATATCTTAATGAAATGCAGGAAAATCAACTTCAAGCTTGGTGTTCCGATAATAAAATAAAATGGCATTTTATTCCTCCGGCTACCCCTACATTTGGAGGTTTATGGGAATCGACCGTCAAATCGTGCAAACATCATTTACGTCGCGTGATTGGTGAAACACAATTAACGTACGAGGAATTCTTAACATACATTAAACAAATTGAATCATTGTTGAATTCGAGGCCACTAGTAGAGGTGCAAGATGACGATTGGAATCCCTTAACACCGGCACATTTTTTGATATTTCAACCGCTTACCATGATACCAGAACCAGATCTTCAAATGTTAAAAATATCTCATTTGAGTCGATGGCAGCTCATACAACAGCTGCTCCGAGGATTTTGGAAGCAATGGTCACAAGAATATGTGACTTTTCTCAAGAAATGTTACAAATGGCATACCGAAAACCGACAGTTCAAAATTGGAGATATGATTTTACTGCGTGACCAGAACCTACCACCTACCAAATGGCCGTATGCGCGAATATGTGACATACATCCCGGTGATGACAACATAGTGAGAGTCGTATCTGTAAAACTTCCAAACGGTAACATACTAAAACGACCAATCTACAAATTATGTTTAATTCCAAGAATTGACTCCGATGAGTCAAAGGCGGCGGAATGTTTAATTCTGGAAAAAGAAGCATAATTCATATCCGCATCAACGGCAGTCAATTATTCAGCAGCAGTCAAATTGTTCCATTACAATTTATGAATTCCAGTGTAATGATGACATCCAGGATTGTAACCTAAAATCAAAAAAAGAATACACAAAGAATCGTTTGATTATAAATATAATTACCATTTATACTTATCTGAATTCATTGTACATCAGACGCTTCTTTATTCCTATAATTTGTTAGCTGAAATTGTAAGGATAATATTTAGTTTAAATTTAGTTTTATATAGATTCATTTAACTTACCACCACCGCTTTTATTTGTTTACTTATTGTTTTGACAGTTCCAATTTGGGTACAAGCCGTGAATTATTATATTAGGTATGATGGTACACGTTCAAAACTTCTACTAAAATTGTATATTGGTCAAATAAGTTTATAATATCTGTCACCAGATGCACTTTATATAGTTTTTAGGAAATTTTCCGAAAAATCATTGCATTGTATAAATTGTCACTCTATAAAAACGTTTTATTCTGTAAGCATCAAAAAAACATTACCTAACCTAAAAATAAAATTATTTATGTGAAATAAAATTAAAGTGAATAAATTATTTTGCTTAAATAATTACCTATTATACTTACCGTGTATAATTTTGGAGAATATACTTACCGTGTATATTCTTACAACCAAACCAAGTGTAATTAGTCGCCAAACGATAATTACCACCTGTATTTTTGATTACAATCAAAGGTACAACAAAGGTAATTGCTTTGTACCTAAAAGTAATTACACAGTTTATTTTATTTTTATTAGAATAATAATTCTCATTCACGCACATGTACACATTTTGTAAAAGTGTTAGGTGTGGTTGTGTGTCTGTAATCTGTAAACACTTTATTAAGAACACATCCAAAATCAATTTAACTGTTTTTTCTCTGTAAAAGAAAAATTCGTAAATGTCCAAAAGAGACAGTGATATATGTATATTATACCATGCAATCACTCTTATAGGACTAAAGGAGATGATACACTTATTCGTTCTGGGCGTTCTGGCATATATTTTATTTACACAATAAATAAATTGAAACTAGTTCCCGTTATTTGAGCAGAAAAAATAATTATATGTAAAATTCTCTCTGTATCAATATATAAATGAATCTCGTTGCAGTTGGACTTGTACCAATACAAAATAGTTTAAAATATTTACTCAAGTGCTAAATTATTAATTAGTGGTTTTATTAAGTCCGTTCGTATAATAATTAGCCGTGTAAGGTAAGTTTGAATACATATTTGTAAATAATAAAATCATTTTCGTTTATTCGTTGTGAAATTTGACTCCAGCATTTAGTCGTAATATGATTATGAAATTTGAGGTTATGTTACAATTGGTTGACGGCTGTATACGACTGTAATAGTGTTTTACCCCATTTGAATAGTATTATAAATTGTAATAGTGCATTGTAATTTGAAACACAAACCGTTGGTACTTAGAAGTATATTTTTTAATGTAGTTTAGTATCACTCGAAAAGTGTAGTGTTCCGCTATGTGAATCAGTGCTGCCTATAATAAAGCCGCAATAATCCGCCATTTAAATTATTTTGACCGATCTTTTCTAGAGATACATTTTTATTAATTTCCATATTAATTTTTGTTAAGATGGGATTTTAGTTTTAAATTCGTAATTGAAAATGGACAAATTCACGGTGGCACAGAAATTTCAACTATCTCATTTTCAAGGTTTATAAATTCTCTACCAAGTGGTTTAGTTGGATTTGCGAATAAAAAATCCGGAATGTTCGTTGGCTGTCTTGAAGTTAGCACTTTTTTTCGTTTAGAAATCTTTTTTTTGACTAAAAAACATATCATAAACAAAATAAAATAAAAATGAACCCCAGCATCAGAAAATATACTAAATTTCTTTTATTTAGAAAAAAAAAAAAATATAATTATTTGGATATTTGACCGATTTTTGGGATACAAGCGTTCAAAAATAGGGTATGTTTTCGAACAATTTTCCTGTTGCGTTCTTTTTTTTGCGCAGCGTATTTCACGAGTTAGATTTGTTACAATATGTTCTATAGAACCATTTTTTTCCCCTATGCACGGTCAAAAACGGTATATACGGTCATAGCGGATTTGCGGCTCTATTCTACATACAGCTTTCATAAAGAATTAATTCGTTAATTTTTGATTATTTTGCTAGATACTTGCCGATATCGCGATATGTTCGCCTGTTCAGAATGTAGATGCAATTTAAATACGCCAAAACTATTAATATTGAATATTAAAATTAAACATGGTTTGAATAATAATAGCACAATTAATTCAAAATTTAATAAAGCGTGATGAATTTGAAAAGCCAGCTGAGTTCATAATCAATAAAGAAATTTCTATGTTACATATACGAGGTACCGTAACTTTAAAAGAAGTTACCGATAAAGGAATATTATTGCCACTCGATTTTCAGTTTCGCAAGTTGTTTGAAAGAGAGTCAGTGCTAAATAATTGTATTGCGAAAATAGATGAGTTGAGGCATCGTGATTCGCAACTAGCAAATTTCGTTCAAGTCAAGTTATGGAAAGAAAAATGTAGCCTTTATCCAAATAAAATATTAATACCCTATTTTCTGTACGTGGGTGACTTTGAAATTAATAATCCCTCTTGGATCACATGCAGGTTCGCAATCTGTAACAGCAGTATAATATTCTTTCCCTACATTGGCGGGCTCTTCAAAATGTAGCCAAATATTTTTAGCGGCACTTTTTAATGCTAAATATATTAAAAAATATGGAAATGATATGGTTATAAATACGCTAGTCAATAATAATATTACATTAGAAATTAATGGCTTAAACATTAACGTCACAAATGGCAACACTAAGTTAGTACATTTTGTGCTAGGTATAGTTCTGGGTGATAATTTGGGATTGAATCAAATGTTGGATTTTACAAAGTCTTTTTCTTCAAACATGTACTGCAGGTTTTGTAAGGAAAATAAGAGAAATGCTGCGAAATTGACAATTGAAAATTTATTAAGTCTTAGAAATGAACAAAATTACAACGAAGATATTTCTCTTGTAAATGTTTCAATAACTGGAATTTACAAAAATTCTCTATTTAATGAAATCCCATCATTTAATGAAACGAAAAACTTCGCTGTTGATATTGACATTTGTTTAAAACAGGTTTTTTTTAACAAAAACATTTTATGATGAAACGGAAATATATATTATTATAGAAATTGTAACACCTAAGGGAAAAGATGAAATATACGTAATTTGTAGCAAATTTCACTGCGAATATAACGGCTACTTTGTTTCATTTGAGTTGCAACCTCTCACAAATAATAATGTCGCTTTAGTTTTACCGATATCTTTCTTTGATTCTCCTCCAATACAAGCACATAAATTGTCAAGTGGCCAGTCAATGGTTAGGAAGAAGCAGTATTTTGTTTAACATCACTATACATAACTACATATATACAGCACCATACCAGGTGGCGTATTATCTAAACTTATTTTTCTGAAAAAATATTAATTGATTTCTTAAATATTTTATTTACTAGATATTTCCGAGCACAATACAATATGGATGATATCTCAGAAGTATGTTCTATATATTACGATAATAATGGCAAAACATATACTTATTTAAATAATTCTGGTGGTGGCCATCAAAACACGCAGCACACATGTGAAATCCAGGAACATTTTGATGATGGTACTCTTCATAATCAAGCCCACCATAATCAAGTCCCTGTTGACAATGTAGCTTTAGATGAACAAACTGACATGTACGATCTATTAAAGAGCTGGAACCTCCCAATAGTAGTTTTCAATATATTGCAATGTAAAGCATCAATTTAAAGTAGTAATTTTCCGAACACATTCTTAAATCTTATATTTTTCACAGCAAAAAATGTTTCAAAAGAAACTTTAAAAATCATGAAGGAAAGACACATAGAAGAAATATTTACATACATCAGATAATTTTGCTGCTAAAGTTTTGTTTGAACATAAATTGACCGTGTCAAAGTTCAAATTTTTCTTTTACTAAGATTTTTTATAAAATTTTGTTTTTATTATCAATTATATTATAGAATGAAGCTAGTACTCTGTCAATGAATTCATTAATTTCTGATTGGATAACTAAACACAGGGCATGTTTTACAGCTTCTGGTTCTTTATCTCCAAAAAGAAAGCATTCGAATAACGAGCCGAACAAAAATTTTAATGCCACACTATCTACTAATCATTCGGAAGAAGTAATATTAATTTACTGTTACACAATACTACCTTGATCAACAAGTTCTCGGAATAACCACCGTGTGGCGCTCCCATTGTTCCGATTTGAGTTCTGTTTTTTTGTTTAGTTTGTACATCTGTTGTTGATATTCCCTCTAAATCTTAGCGTCATAGCTTGACATTTGCAAAAGTTTCGTAGTCAAGAGTACATCTACTCTGTGTGTGTTGGCGATTTTTCCATTATTTCCTCTCAAACACAAAGAAATCACAGGGAGCCAAATCAGGTGAATTCGGTGGCTGTTGGATGGTATTTGTTGCATTTTTCGTCAAAAAATTACGAATAATGATGGCACTGTGCGACGGTGCGTTATCATGGTGCAAAATCCACGAGTTTTCTGCCCACAATTCTGATCTCTTTCGGCGAATTGCTTCACGCAAACGTCTCATAACGCCCAAATAATACTCTTTGTTTACGGTCTGGCCTTCTGGCAAAAATTCATGATGCACTACACCGTTGTAATCCATGAAAACCGTGAGCATTGCCATCTTTTTTGACTGAAAACGACGTGTTTTTTTTTGGTGAACGCCATTCACTTGCCTGATGTCTGCATTACGTGTCGTACTCATAAACCCACGTTTTGTCTCCAGTAATGATCCTTTTGATAAATGTGGGATCGGATTCAGCCTCGCAAATCATGTCTAAAATTGTAACTAATTTCCAAAATTGTAAATAATCGCCAACAAACATAGAGATAGATGTACTCTTGACTACGTAACTTTTGCAAATGTCGAGCTAGGACGCTAAGATTTAAAGGGAATATCAACAACAGATGTACAAACTAAACAAAAAAACAGAACTCAAATCGGAACAATGGGAGCGCGACACGGTGGTTATTCCGAGAACTTGTTGATCAAGGTAGTATTTATATAAATATATATAAATATATATATTGTATATATATATATAATATATATATATATATATATATATATATATATATATATATTATATATATATATATATATATATATATATATATATATATATATTATATATATATATATATATATATATATATATATATATATATATATATATATATATATATATATATATATATATGTATATATATATATATTTATATATATATATATATATATATATATATATATATATATATATATATATATATATATATATATATATATATATATTATATATATATATATATATATATATATATATATATATATATATATATATATATATATATATATATATATATATATATATATATATATATATATATATATATATATATATATATATATATATATATATATATATATATATATATATATATATATATATATATATATATATATATATATATATATATATATATATATATATATATATATATATGTACATATATATAACATATATATATATATATATATATATATATATATATATATATATATATATATATATATATATATATATATACATATATATATATATATATATATATAAGTTAAGTTTATACTTGTAGTTTAAACTAAAAAAATATTTTTTAGGACTATGTCCGCTTTATTTAATAACCAACTTATATCTAACTAGTCTACATTTTTGCTTTACTTTATATAGTAATAAAAATATGCAAGTGTATTATGTTTAATACACGTGCATTTACATATTTGATGATTTGACTTAATTAATAAAATATGCAAATGTATCACGCGCATTTATATATTTGATGATACGGCTTAATTTATGTTAGCCGTAACTTGAACCTTTGATATATGCGCATTCCATATTTTGCTGATGTGATTTCCCATAGAATGCAATGGCATAATTTGATGACATGGCTCTATCTTGTACTTAACTCCTCCCCCTTTAAAAATCCTCGTCTCGTGGATTAAAAGTTTAGTTGAATTGGTTGTATCCCTAGTGGTGTCGTTGTCTGATTTGCAGTGCCTTCTTTTGGAAGCCATACCATTTTCTTCCGTTTTTTGTATCCAATTCGTGCAATGAAGATGATAATTGCCATTGTAATTGCTGTTATGATCCCTATATCTGTTGCGTTATTGTTCCGGTAATCTACGGCGAGTTTGTCTAGTAGACCTATGTTCTTTTGATGTAGATTGTGTAGATACGCCAGGTTAAGTTTCACCCCTCTTTGTGTGATATTTGTTTGCAACATAGGTGGAAGAATTTGTGATGTTTTTATCTCCTTGTTGGTGAAGGTCCATCCTTTTATTTCTAATGTTTCATTTTAATACTGAATCAAGAAGTTTCCTTCTAGATGTTTGTCCGAACTATTGTGTGTTATCGTACCGTTGAAATTGTTTAAAAATATGGTGTTTTCGTTTACAGATTCGATTATTTCTTTCTCGTTAAATGAGAACTCACATCCTGCATTGAACCCTTTCATTAGCTGGTTTATACAGTGGTCTTCTTTTAATTCTTGTATCTGGTTAAGCCCACATATTGTGACTTCTCTTCTATTTTTGCATTTGTCAATCATGCCATATACTTTATGTTGATTTATTAGAATTTCGTTATATTCTAAGTGAATCTGTTTATTGTACTTGATGGTAGACCTTAATTTTACATGGTGAAATTCCTCTCCGTTTGTTTTTGGTATGGAGATGACGTATAGGATTATCGTGTTCCTCATTAGCATAGCTGGTTCCGCGTGTTCTATGGCTTCAATCTCATTATAATATGGTAGGGTTTCTATTTCACTCACTAATCGACTGATTTCTTCTTTATCCAACAGATTTGAATTAATTATACCTCCCTTGGCCAGTTGTGCTGCTCTTACTATTTCCTTCACTTCTTCTTTTAGTAATTGAAGGCGGTTAAACATTGTTTGTTGGAATACTTCATTGGTACTTTCATCTAGGTGTAGCTGGATTTCGTTGTGTTGTTTGAGGATTTGTTGAATCTTCTGGGTAATGGCTGTGTTTATTTTATATTGCTCGTTGTTGTTCTCTACTATCCTATTTTGACTGTTGAGTATGGTATCCCAGTCAGTTGCATCTGGTGAACCTGCAATCCATTTCCACGCTGAGCCAATCCAATTGATTGAACGCTTGGTTTTTTGTTTGTGGTTCTTAAGTTCTCCTAGTAGTTTATTGATTTCGTTAATCTGATATGTTAACTGCGGTTTAAAGATGCTTGCAGGGCTGATGTCTTTTATTTCTGATTGTATTCTGGACAGGATATCTTCGTAACAGCTAAGATCAATTTGGTGGATTATCTTGAAATTGCCACTGATTATGTTTCCATTCCCTTCTCTTATAGAAATTATTGGGGTGTCGTAGTGATAGATATTTAAGGACGTTACCGTAGTCCAAAGGCTCAAGCTGGAAAGAAATGAGCTTTACTTAGTTATGTTTTTTATATGTGTTTTGTGTATTCTTCTTCCGGAGTTGGTAGTCACTGTAACTTTATTGTCTTTTGCTACAGTTTCCTTTTTAAATTTAGGTTTATTTTTGCCTTGGATTTGTTTTTTGGCTGTGAATATTGTTTCTCAAACTTTGTATGATTTAGGTTCACTCTTCTTCGTGTTCTCCCTCTGTAGTTTAAGTTTTTGGCTATTTTTTATCCGTTCCAGAAGGTCTTCGTTTATTTTTTCTTTGTAGTCCAACAAGTTCTGGTAATTAATGCGTTGTACTCTTCCGAGGAATATGTCGCACGGTTTCTTCCCGATAACCGAGTGTATCGTGTTATTGTACCTGTCGACTGCAATGTTAACCAGTTCCTTTATCGTGAAATCCTTGTACTCTGATTGGAGACATCTCAATATTTCAATGATGGTTGAGTGGACTCTTTCAACTGTGCCGTTTACTTCGCTTTTATTTGTTGGCGTTAAGTACACCTTTATCCCGAGTGTTTTTATGTAGTTTGTTATGATGGGGCTGATGAAACTTGGTTCGTTATCCATCACTAACATTTCTGGTGCCGTGAAGTAGTGTAGTATGTTTATTAATTTATCTCGCAAGTGTAGAACCGATCGATCCTTAATATGAAAAAATTTTGCAAATTTGGAAAATTTATCCACACATGTGATAAATTTTTCGTTTTTTATTTCCATAATATCGATGTGTAATATTTCCGATGGGTACGTCGGTATTGGCGTTTCCTGTAATTTAGGCTTGTTTGGGTGCCGATCGTATTTGTTCTCGTTGCAAGTTTCGCACTCCTTTGTGTATTTTTTTATTAAACTTGCCATCTGTGGGAAGTAGTATTTTTCGAGAATCTGTTCTTTATTCTCTTTCCAATTTCGATGAGCTCTTCTGTGTTCCTCCTCGATAATTCTGAATTTGTTTTCCTCGTTATTTATGTCTTCCACTATTCTTCGCGTTAATCGTATCTCGTAGTTAACGAAGTCTTGTTGGTAGATTTCCTGAAGCATTTGCATATATTCTTCCGGGATTTTTATACCATTTAGTAGTGTCGGGTGTAATTTTTTCTTCAAAATTTTCCTTAATATATCCTTGTTTATTTCGGGTAATGCGATGTAGTGCCGATGGTAGTTACTGTGAGGTTCTTCGTAGATGTACATATCGTCGCCTCTCGTGAATATTATCTGAGTTTTAAAAACGTTTATTGGCGATTCGCAGTGTTGGATCAGCTGCGTTCCATCTTCTTCCGCACTGTGTATGGTATCGCTACTTGATGATGAAATGGTGTTCACCTCCAATTTTAGCCTTGATAAAGCATCTGCAACCTTGTTAGTGATGCCCGGCTTATACACTAGTTCGTAATTATACTCCTCAATGCGAGCCTTCCATCTCTTCAATTTATTGTTATTATTTCGGTTACTCAAGGCAAATGTCAGTGGTTGATGGTCGGTGACTATCTTAATCTTCTTTGCTCCGTAAAGATAGTTTCGGAGACTGTCCAAGGCCCAGACGATTGCCAACATTTCCTTTTCGTTCGTTGCGTAATTTTCTTCTGTTGAATTTAAGGCCCTTGATATGTATGTGATTGGACGATCTTTGCCCATTTCGCCTTGCGACAGGACTGCTCCTATGCTAGCATTTGACGCATCCGTCGTTAATATAAAGGGTCTATTGAAATCTGGAAATATGAGTAAATCCGATGATGACAATAAATCTTTCAGTTGTTCGAAAGCTTTTAGTTCTTCGTTGCCTAATTCAATTTTAATTTTCCTTGAATTACTGGCTTTTACTTGAGCATTTTCTCCTCTTGTTAGATTTGTGAGGGGTTTTGCGATTTTTGCAAAATCCTTGATGAACCGTCGGTAATATGAGGTTAATCCGAGGAATCCTTTTAATTCCTTGAGGTTCTCCGGTGGTTTGAGTCTCCTAATTGCTGCTACCTTGTTTGGATCTGCCTTTATGCCTGAATTGGTTATGATGTATCCCAGAAATTCTGTCTCTTTTTTTAGAAATTCTGTTTTGTCCAGGTTGACTCGAAGGTTGGCATCTCGTAATTTATTGAATATTTTCTTGACATTATCTAGATGTTCCTCCTTTGTATTTCCTCCAAAGATGATAATATCGTCAATGTAGACGTAGCAAATCTTTCCAATAAATTCTTTGAGTACATCGTCTATCATTCGTTGAAAGATAGCAGGCGCGTTCTTTAGTCCAAATGGTAATCTCAGGAATTCGTATTTTCCGTTCATTGTGGAAAATGCGGTTTTCTAAATGTCACTTTCCCTCATTTTTATATTATGGAAGCCGGATGTTAAATCAATTGTTGTGTAATATTTAGAGTTTCCCAAACTGGCGATTGTGTTGGTTATGTCCGGTATCGGATATGTGTCCGATATAGTTAAAGCATTTAATTTCTTGAAGTCTATCACCATGCGGTATTTTTTTATTCCTGACGCATCTAGTTTTTTCTCCACGATCCATATTAGTGAGTTGTACGGACTCTTTGAAGGTCTGATGATTCCATCTTTCAGAAGTTTCGATATTTGTTCGTCTACTTCGGCCCTCATGTTTATTGGATATGGGTAGGTTTTTGTGTATACAGGTTCCTCTGTTGTTGTCTTAATCTCCGCTCTCACATTTGTGTCGATAATTTGTTCATCGTTGATTGATCCGAAAAGTGGTAAAAATTCGCTGATTATAGCTTTTAATTTTAGCTTTGTTTCCTTGTCTAAATGGTTGTCTCTGATTTCAATGTTGTTGACTTGGGTTGAAATTTTCTCCTTCAATGGGATGTCGATGCCTGGAGAGATAGTTAAGATATTTTGTCTTCTGTCTATCATCGCCTCTACTTTTTTTAAAGTATCATCCCCAATTATACCGTCGAATGAGGTGAGGCCTGGTAGTATAAAGAAGTCCACTTGAATATTATTTCCAAATTTTTTGAATATAGGTGCGGTTATTTTCCGTTTTATTTGTATATCACCCCTGGCTGATTTAACAGTGAATGGTTTGTTTACGGGCTGAGCACCTTTAGCGAGCTCCTTTTTTACGAAGTTTTTGTTTGCGCCCGTATCTATGAGGAATTTTAGTGTTTTATTATTGTGGCACTGGTACTCTAGGTAAGGTAGGCTAGAGAGGCCTCCTCTATAAAATTTATTTCATCATCTGCATCTGAGTCTTCGTCCTCATTGTCATCGTAATTTCTGATATATTCTTCATACGGCTCTTCATCATTCTCTTGTATCAGGTGAAATATTCTTTGTTGTTTCTGAGCTCTTGCGTTTATATCAGAGCTTTGTTCCCTCTTGTAGCTTGGGTTTGGATAATTATCTGGTCGGTTCATGTAATTGATCTTCTTGGTTTTCATTGATTCATCCACATCCATCGGTGTTGGTGGCTTTGGATGTTGCGGCCTTTGTGGTGTTCTAATGTCTTGTTGTTGTTGATTTATACCGTATCCAATGTTCTTTTGTTGCAGGGATAATCTGGGAAGCGGCTTTGGTGTTTCTTGATGGTGTTTATTTTGTGAATACATTTGGTTAACAGGTATTGTGACCATGTTATTGAAATTTCTGTTGTGTATTGATAGGTTCCGGAAATTGAGATTTTGGATTTCTAAACAGGACGAATACGCTTCAGGTAGAGTTGCCGGTCTTTGGATAGTGAGCATTCTTGACAATTCGGCTGATAACCCTCTTATAAACACGTCTAATGCACGGTTTCTATACATCTCGGTTAGTACTCTCATTGTGTCCATGTTGTAATTTTCTGTTTTCACCTTGTTTATTATAAGTGACAATTGATGATTTACGTTTGCATAAAATTCATCTATGCTTCTATTTCCCTGCGTTAATTTGCTAACCTGATGTTCCAGCGTACGTTGGTCTCTCTTATCTGCATAATGGAGTGACAGGCAGTTCTTAATTTCATTCCAATTTCCATTGAAGATGTTATATGAAATAAGCGCCGAGTCTGCGGTCCCTCTGATTTTCTGACGTATACTGTGGAGGATGGCGCGATATATAGGTTTCTCCTTTACTACTTCATAATCCTCTAGTATGCTTTCTACACTGTTTATCCATGATACGTAGTGTAGTGGATTGCCGTCAAAAATCTGTAGCTCCTTCACGCAATCGGGGAGTTTGCTAATTTCCTTTAAGTCGTTTTCGTTTTTTGGCCCACTTGGTGCAATATTGTTAACGATGGGTTGTTCCCGGGCTTCTAGGCGTTCCAATCTTTTTTCCATTTTGCTCATTAAATCAATGTGGGCATTGACTGCTCCGGTCAATTGAACAACGTTGGCTTGTAGTTGGTCGATCGTAATCATTGTGGCGTTATTATTTATCGGGTATATTTTAGATTATTTATGAGTTTTTGTATTATGTTTGGATTATGATTGATATTTATTAGTTTTAATAAATTTGTATTAAAATTAGAGTATTCAGGAATTTTTTATTATTAAATGTTTATTTTTTTAAACAAATTTTATGATTATTATTATTTATCGGTTTTTATAATTTTGTATTATATTTCGTACAAGTATTATAATATATTTATTGAATTTTTCACTTACAGTATTATGATTTTCATTGGTGAGGATTTTTCCTATGGTAGAAATGATGCAGGGATTTGAGTTTCCCTGGAGATATAAGCTGGAGTGTACACTATTTTTTGGTTCGGATGATTCGCAGGTTTCCTTTTTGGCTACAAACGTTGATCCTTGCCCGTGGCCTACTAATGGTGCGATTTCACTCACTTTACTCTATATATCACTTTTTATTATAAAATTACTATAGGGATAGTAATTTCTATGTCACTTTTTTTATTAATTTATTATGATCTACTGTTAATAATAAATTTTTTATTGTGATAAAAAGGATTTTTTATAAAATTATTATGATCGACTGTTAATAATAATTATTAGTTACACTTTTTTTTTATTATGATAAAATTATTATGATCGACTGTTAATAATAATTATTCTGTATAATTGGTTATACTTTTTTTTATAAAATTACTATGGGGATAGCAATTTCTATGTCCCTGTTTCGGCGCCAGTTAAGTTTATACTTGTAGTTTAAACTAAAAAAATATTTTTTAGGACTATGTCCGCTTTATTTAATAACCAACTTATATCTAACTAGTCTACATTTTTGCTTTACTTTATATAGTAATAAAAATATGCAAGTGTATTATGTTTAATACACGTGCATTTACATATTTGATGATTTGACTTAATTAATAAAATATGCAAATGTATCACGCGCATTTATATATTTGATGATACGGCTTAATTTATGTTAGCCGTAACTTGAACCTTTGATATATGCGCATTCCATATTTTGCATAGAATGCAATGGCATAATTTGATGACATGGCTCTATCTTGTACTTAACTTATATATATATATATATATATATATATATATATATATATATATATATATATATATATATATATATATATATATATATATATATATATATATGTACATATATATAACAGATATATATATATATATATATATATATATATATATATATATATATATATATATATATATATATATATATATATATATATATATATATGTACATATATATATATATATATATATATGTACATATATATAACAGATAGATATATATATATATATATATATATATATATATATATATATATATATATATATATATATATATATATATATTAATAAACAAACTTTTAATTACTTATAGGCTTCGGTTGCATATATTTTAAACAGTAATCAACAAAGAAGAGTACTAATAGACACATATCAGAAAAACAAACAAAAAATTTTGCGTCCAGCTGAGCGAACCAATTTTGTCCATAGAATTATTCAATATTACATAGAAAATGAGAGGAAACTATCGGTGTCAAAGGCAAAATCCGTTGCAGAGCAGATAATAGAACTTTTTCCAAGTGAAAATATGGTAAACAAATCAAAGTTCCTTGAAGTTCTATCTAGTTTTAATAAAATTTTGTTTAATTTTGCAGAGCACTTACTTTATCGGGCGTGGCAAGTTTTCTCCGAAGGGAAAACTATGGGATAGGTACCAATGTCAATTGAGATCACTGAAAAAATTAAATATTAATACTACACCACGTAACCCGAAAGTTTTGAAAGGTAGAAATTTTCCAAGAAGGATAGTAGAGAGTTTTTCGAGGGGCTCAGGTAGCTTTTAAAATACTTTTAAAATAGCGTACGTTTATTATTAAGACTATAATCCACATATTTTTGAATCTGTGAGGAAATGAAGAATTAGAGAAAATTGCATCTACATTAAAACATTTGCGCAATTGGGGTTTCCGAAGAAAAAAGATAGATCAAAGCACCGATTGCAATCTACACCAGATACTAAAAGACTGGCCGCTTTATAAGTACGCCAATGCACGAGAGCTGGTAACTATTTAGGCTAATTTAAAAAATATTATTAATTTTTTTACTAAGACAATAATTTACAGGTCGATACCGATTTCAAATTTATTTATTTAGAAAATGATTTATTATTCGTTAAATGGGATAACTTCGTCAAAGTTGTAGAAATTTTGTTTACAGAACGGATAAAAGACGGTTCATCTAAAACATTTTTCACTGAACTTCTAAATAGGAAAGATAATCTGACTGCCGGTATAAGTACTAAGACTGTTCAGGTTATTTTATATAAATTGTTTATATATTTATTTTAATAGGTACCATCAATTTCCACTATATGCAGCTTTTGCACTCTGTACTGGTTCCATCTTCAAAAACAGCCAACAAAAAAAGAATAAAATACAGTATAAAAGATTCGCAAAGCGCCTTTGCGATGGTGGTTTCACGAAGTTGCGAAATAGATGATAGTCTATCTGTAAAAAGGCAACATTGTTTGGAGTCAGGAACTTGTCTCCAACCATTTATCATAGCTGTAGGGGAAAAATTTAATTTAACTGAGTTTTACGTTGCATTGGACAACATAAAGTTCAAATTTTCTTCGTATTTTGCTGCACTACAATACTGTTTTAAAGTTTGTTACGTACTCCATCTGCAATATTCACAACAGTGCTGTTTTATTTGGATTTTTATCCAACAATTTTTTTTGGCATCCCCAATGAATATGGGAGAGGGGGGCGAGTAGCAGGGACAGTAGAGACGCAACGATTTCAACAATAACGCCAAGCAACACTAACTACAGTTAGTACAAAATTTGGGTGACCGCATGGGAACATGATGATGGACCGAAATCTCGCCCCCCTCACAACCGCCGATGGAAAAAATGGTGGAGGGAATAATAATAGTTGTTTACAGCTTTTCAGAAAAATGAGTTTGCGGCACCAGGAAAATTTGTGTTGTGTCATTGTATCTTACAGGTTCTTACAGGTTGGAGCAGTAGATCAACTTTAAAAAAATTTGTATTGTCTTGTGCTAAATAAATTACTAAAAAATATATTACTAACAAATTTATTAACTATCAACTACTTAGGTGTCTGGAACCGGGTTGAGTCTTTGTTGCTAACATTCCTGTCCCATCCCTCGATCTTGTTATATGTAAAAAGGTGTACGACGGCGGCCTGGCCAGGGGCGAATATCACACTATTATACTTATGTGGTTAATCGATGTGTGGCGCCTTTCTTTACGGAGTTTTGGGCTTCATGAAGTATGTAACTTGGGTTTAATGGTGTGGTATTCGCATTTATAATACGGGAGACTTGCTTAATGCTTGATCGTACATCGCAATCAATCAATCAATTAATCAATCAATCCCCAATGAATATGAGGAGTGCCCTACTGTAGAAACCTTTATTGGCGATGTAAAGAAAACTTTAGAAAATAACTTCTAGTACATGTCGTTAGTTTAAATTAGAAAATAAATTGTATTGAAATAATAAAATAACTGAAATTATTAACGTAAACACATTACAATATATAATTATAATATGGATTTAATAATTTTTAATATTGATAGAAATAAAACAAACATATAATTAAATTATTATTTTTTTTATTTATTTAAATTACCTTTATTCCAGAAGGAAGATTCAATTTTATGTGAATAAAGTATCGCGGCTACAACATACTTATAGCTAAATGTGAATTATCTAAGCCACCTCGATACTTTATACAAATATTTTGGTAATTTATAGAAAATCCTCTGCTAAATAAACATACATGGCTATGTATAAATTACTTAAGCCACTTAGTTGTCTTATACAAGTACTTGGTTACAGGTACAGTCCACTTTAATAAAGAATTATATATGGCCGTGAATGAATTATCTAAGCCACTTCGACAAATTAATATATCAAAAATGTTGTTTTATTCAAACAACTAATTGGATTTAATATAGCATGACTTAGTTAAAACAATCAAAAAACTTCATAGTGCTATGCATGTACTTACTACTTAGTAGGCTGAAAACTGCCGAAGCGTTGTGTATCGTATGCTGGGTTTTATACAATTTTACTATAGTTTTTTTCTCAGTGTTAATAAAATATGGGATTTCTGGAAATCGCCCATATAATCTCTTCGAAAAATCTCGATTTTGATCAATTGTGGATGTTCTATGGCCGATTCTGGCCAATATAAACTATTTTCAAGGTCAGTTTAGTAACGCATAATTTTGCACAAATGTCATACTCCGAAAAATATGTTTTATTATATAAACGGAATATATGGGATTTCTGGTGTGATAATCACGTGAGAAATCACATCCTATTTCCTAAAGTACGATATGCACAAATTTTCTAATTACAGGCACAAAATTGCACAATCCCAACGGTCCGAATTATATATAAAAATCTTGGGTTTTCTAAAATGGGATTTCTGGGCCCTATTGCACCAACTACTTATCACTTATTACTTATCAATTTATCATAATTTTTGATAATTTTCTGTTGTACCAAATTGAAATTTGATAAGTATTTAATTGAGTTATAATAAGTGATAAGCACTCACTTATCAAAATTAAGTTGCACCAATTTGCGAAATAATAAATGATAAGTAATATTTTGATAAGCGATAAGTTTGAGGTTTCTGATAACTTTTTCATAGTTCTGTTGCACCAAAAGTTTTAACTTATCAATAATCGACTACGTTAATGATAACTTATCCAAAATATCAATAAGAAAAATTTCACTACTCAGAAAAATTGATAAGAGCTACAAATTGTAGTGTTATGACGGAAGTCTGTTAAAAACGTTTTTTTTTGCTGTTATTGTAGGATGAGAACTATTGTTCAATTTTAAAAGAGTACAAACAAATTTTTCAACGAATTTTTTTTTTATTCAAATAATTATAAATGATAATGATAATGACAATACATGTAACAATGTGTTTTAGAAGAAAAAAGTGTATAATAACTTTAATTTCAAAATTTATACCGCTATTTTATTGTATTCTAATAAGTTATAATATTAAGTCAAAGTAAGAACAATTTCATTCTCTTCGACTTATCATAGAGGTAAGAGAGTTGTTTCTCGATATTTTAAAATTAATATAAAACTATCAAATTATCTAAAATTCTAATTATCAAATAATATAAAACTATAAAACTATCAAATTTCACTTTATTGTACAAAAACTGAAATTTTTTAAACGAAAAAATAATTTTTATAAATAAATGCGTCAGTTCGAAAGATTATTCGAGGACGAAAACGAAAGAAGAAATCGTGTAGTGAAAGCCACAGCCAAATATTCTCTTCGATGGAACAATGATTAATATAGATGCACCTACGGTCAATTAAGAACATTTTGCGAATCGACATGGGAAACATTCACTGAATGCAATAAAGGTGTGTAGCCCAGATCGCAGCTTCTATGCAGTAAATTCAAATTGGCCAGGTAGTGTCCACGACTCCAGAGTATTGCTATCTACAAGGCTATTTAGCAATTTTGAGTCTTGTTTTCACCCGTTCCCCGGTGCTGTGATTTTGGGTGACAGTGCTTCCCCTTATAGGTTGGCTTATCCCACCAATGCGAAGAAATCTGGATTATGCAATAGAGCAAAGATTTAATCGTGCTCATAAGCGGACGATACGAATAGTGGAAAAAATTTTTGGTTTGTATATGACGATTACAATTTTTGTATAATGTAGTTAAATTCAATTTATTTGTTAAAAGGAATTCTCTTAATTCATTTGTTAAACAAATAAATTGTTTACGTTTAAGTACTGCTGAAAAATTATTTACAGTTAGAAAAGAGAATTTATTTTAAAAGTAACAAAAGAAAAGTTTTACAATTATTTCTAAACACTGAAATAAGAACTCTCAATTGAGAAAGGTTTCTCTTCATGTATTATTATATTCATGTAAAATTGTTGTTATTATTAAATTACAGAATAACAATTTTTTAATTGTTTTGCTATATAGGTTTGTACCTATAACCATTGTTTAACATATAAAATGAGCGGAAAGCGTATGATTTTGCAAACACTATCACATTTATAGTATTTTTGTATAGATCATTACAACTTATCATAAAAATTTGATAATTCGTCAATTGATAAGTTATAGACAATCTGATGTGCAACGCTTATCACTTATCATTATCAAAATTTGATAAGTTTTCAAATTGATAAGTGAGTGATATTTTGTTATTTTTGGTGAAACACTTATCACTTATCATTATCAAAAAAACTAACTTATGATAAGTTGATAAATAATAAGTGATAAGTAGTTGGTGCAATAGGGCCCTGGTGTGATGTACACGGATAAGTGAACATACTATACAAAATATGCTTCTGTAGTCATAAAAGAAACTCATAAAAAAGTTTTTTTATGCTGCTTCATCTTTTAAGAAAGTTGTAGAATATTCCGAAAAGCCAAATTCAAAATGAACTTTTCCAAAAATCATTTATTTATTTATTTTTTACATTTTAAATTTTTAATTATTTTCTGACCAAAAAAAAAAAAAAAAAAATAAATAAATATTACATTTTTTGTTTTCGGTTCACTCTCTTGGAAAGTAAAAAAAAAAAAAATAAAAACTTTAAGAATTTGATTTACATTTCTGTTTGTCGGTTGGTTTGAAACACAATATGAAAATTTACAAGAACAACAATAATATTGTATTAAAATAAAAATTTTTTAGAATAAAATTAATTTTTATTTTTCTGTTTGACTTTTCAAATTTGGATAAAATAAAAATTGTATTTTGTTTTGTTACAACAGTGGAGGAAAGCTCAACAAAACTGAGGAATAAATAAAAATAAAAATAAGTTTTTCCGAATTAGCATTTTAATATGAAAAGTTTAATTTATTTAAATTTTTTATTTTTGAATGAAATGGTTTTAATTAGAATTTATGGAATCATGAATGAGTGTTTGTATTATACACAGACATATGTATGTATGGATGAAAGATTTGTAAAATTTTGTTGCTTTTGAAATTTTAATTGTTTATTTTTACCAACTATTAATTTTGACATTAAATTTATGAATTCATTTAGTTTTGATGAACATATATTTTATGTTTGGTTTGTTCTTTGTATATATGTTAACAATTTTAACCTAAAAGTGATCTCCTATTTACATTTTGTTATGACTACAATGTAACAAAGTCTAAATTGAAAAATGTTTCCATGGAAGATTGCATGCAACTTACGTCAGAAATATCTGTTATTTTTTGTAAGTTGTATCGTTTTCTGCGTTAATTGAGGTTCGTTACATTAGTCTGTGGGAAACAACGAGTTTCTTGCAGAAGTTTCAATGTTAATCTTTTGAAATTTGGTACAGTCTGGCAGTTTTGATTTTCTAAGCTTAAAAACTTTAAAAGCATTGTGTGGTGTTTTATAGCTAAAATAATATTCAGCGGAACTTTTAAAATCACAAGTATCTGAAACTGTTGACAACAACAAAATTTTATACTGCAGTTTCGTTAAACATTTGGTATATTATGTAATGTTAAGAAATATTTTTTTTTTTTTTGTTTGCTTAGGCTTGGCTCCTACATACAATAGGAGAATACCATATTGCCAAAAATCCAAATTTTTCTATTTTACGTGTTTTTAATTCATTATTCAATTTTACTAATCTAATTTTTAATATTTAAAATGGATCCGAATTACTCCGTGCATATATTCTGCTAGCTTTTATTTATTTCGTATTAGATATGCCTTCATTCATTAAATCACTTAGATTTCTTGCATTCCGTAGGATAGTGAATTTAGATCTGCATTTACAGTTAGTTTAATACCTTCAAACATTCCAATCAATTCAGCGTTAATTAAACAGATGCTGACCAATTTTCCCACATAATTTTGGCGATAATTTTTTTTAACATTATTATGATTATGTGTTCGCTCTAAGCCTCCATTGGCTTGAGGATGAAATGATGTAGAATTTTATTTTTTTATTTTGAGTAATTTAGAATATTCAGATAAGAATTTGTGCCATATAAATATTTGAAATATTTGTTTAATGAACCATTTAGCAAGACTTTCCGCTTCTTGATTTTCCATAGGTATCGCGACAGAATATTTTGATATTTAAGTCATCCTGAATAGGCGTAGTCGTTTTATAGTGATCCCGTACATAATATGTCACTATCACTATTAGTAGATCGATTATTAAACTGTTCTTCTTTTGTATTAGAAGTCTCTGATGGTAACTTATTAGTTAACGACCGAGTTATCACTTTGATTAGATTAGAATTAGAATGTATTGCGTTCTTTTCACAATAGGAATTTTCTGTAACATCTTTTTCTTGAATATTATTTGATAAGAAATTATTTTCAATGAATATATTAGAATTTAAGGATTCAAGATTATTAGAGTAGCAGTCGACAAGAAATATTAAAAATTTAAAAATTCTTCTATATTGTTAGAGGCATGATTAGTGATTTGCGAAATTTGAATGCGATGCGACTGACAGAATCGACATTTTTATTTAAAGCTCCAGTTTTATGAACAACTTCAAAGTCAAATTCTTCTAATTTCAGCTTCCATCGCATTAAGAGAGATGACTCGTTATTTAGGGTTTTTACAAATGGTTGGAAATGATACATAGCCCACAACATAGCCAATAGTTCCTTTTCGATAACTGAATAGTTGGTCTCGGCCTGAAATAGGAAGATCCATTCCATTAGACTGTTGGGAAAATATTGCCCGAATTGTTAATTCACTTGCGTCATAGGTTAACGTAAATTCCTTTTGAAAATCAGGGAATTGAAGAATTGGATCTTTCATTAAAGAGGATTTTAATAATATAAAGGCTTCGTCACAGAAAGGTATCCAATAGTAATGATTATCATTTTCAAGCAACATAGTCAAGGGTTGAGCAATCTTAGATAAGTTTTTAATAAATTTGCGGTAATAGCCGATATGCCGAAGTCTTTAGCCTTAATAAATACATTTTTGAATGTTAATAAAAATTTGATCAGCAAAACAGGCAAAAAAAAAATATTAATAATAAAAGAGAAGGGCCACAGCCCTTTCAAATAGAATTAACAAAGAACAAGCCAAATACTTTTTTCTGTATATAAAATTCTCTTTATTTTCTCTTTTTTCTTTGCGAAAGGCGATCATAAATAAATAAAAAAATTAAACCAACGAATCAGGAAAAATCTTTACGGAATTTAACGAAATTATTTTCTTACATAATATTTGACACATCGGCCACCGAATCCGTAACAATTGACAAATACAGTATTAAAATTGTAATGTGAATAGCAAATTTTATAATTTTTAAGAAAAGTATATGCTGTGAATATTTTGTGTGTCTTTAAGACATTTAAGTAAGAATGGGAACACAGGAACATACAAGTTACTGACCAGCGAAGCTTTAAGAACTTTTCGTTCAGTTTCGTTAAATTTGAATTGTCATTTAACATTCTTTAACAAGAGCGAAAATTACCTCCCAAACTGAATGAAGAAACTTCAAACAGTGAAACATTGTCTATTTATGTTTTATTAATTAAAATAATGTTTTATATACTCAATTACGATTCGCTGGGCGATCTGTCAAAATTTCCTTAACAATACATTTTCGTTAAATTCTCTAAGGAAAGCTCTTAAAAATTCGCTGATCAGTAACATGTATGTACTTTCTGTATATCGAGTTCTTACTTAAAGTTGTTACTGACTAGCTGGTTCCCCATAAGTAGGGTTTTCAAATTAAAATTTTTCATCGCTTACTCTTGTTAACGCACCCTGGATTTTTTTATTTACAATTTTTAAATTATATTTATAGTACGAGTTAACTTGATATTGTCAAAATTCTTTAATTTATTGTTCTTTGATAAAACCCTTAATCCATAGGAAAACGAAAACAAAAACTTTTCGTTTTTATTCACAATTATTTCCAAATTTTGCTTTATTTGAGCTAAATTCTTCTGGAAATTTATCGAATCTACTAGAAAATGGGAGTTCCATTTTTTCTGTACCAAATATGTTTCTCTGAACGAAAAAATTAAAATTCAATTTTCTGGGACGAGTTACAGGTGTTTTTGATTAAACATTCCAAGGTTAAGTACACCAATGCACAAGTTCATCATCAGCTAAGTAGGGGGTAAGGGGCGCTGGTTTAGATGGTCTTAATATACTAGCCCAAATGTCAACCTCACCTGCACGTGGTACTTCCTGCTAATTAACTAACGAGGCTCTGGCGACCGAAATACGGCGAAATAACTGACTACCGAGAACATAGCAAATGATGTTCTCTTCAATGATCCACTACCAACTTGTACTGGTTAGGTTGGTAGTTGATACATAAGCAGTTTTTAAGCAATGAATACAACACAAAAAGGAAATAATACCCCAGGTGGTAAACCAACTACCCAGTTGGCTAATCCACCCTCTTACGAAGCTGGCTCAATGGATTCTAAGGTGAGCTAATCATTGCTAAACCCATTCGACAGAAGTTGAATGTTGTTGAGATCACCAAACAATCATACTAACTCTGCAAATCAGCAGAAAGACGAAAACGCTGAACTCTGTCGAAAACTCAGTGAAGTAGAGGTACTTTTAACCCAACTAGGAAGCGAAATTGAATAACTAAAAAGACCAAAAAACCAATGGAGATTTCTGAAAACCCTCTAACTTGTTATAATGAAACAAGTACTCACACCAGTTATAACAATGAGTTCCATACTGATGAAGAGGATCTCATGAGAGAAACAGATTGGGTACTGAAAAGGAAGAAAAGACATACCAAAAAACGAAAAGCAGAATTCTCGCCTGAAGTTGGAGATCATTATCAAGCTAATGTATTAGTAACTGGTGATACTAATACCAAACGAGCTCACCAGCAACAGGAACAAAATCAGCAACAAAAGGTTGTACCGAAAGAAAAGGCTCCTCCGCCAATTAATGTAATCGGCATAACAGAATTTGCTAGTATGCAATCTATAATGAAATCAGTGACAGCTAAGGAATATAGAGTAGTGTCACTAAACAATAACGTGTGGGAAATCAATATGTACATCAGATTCCGATACATATAGAGCTCTAGCAACAAAGCTCTTTGCGAAAGGTAAAGAATGGTTCACATACGAAAATAAAAACGAACGCGCAATTAAGGTTATGGCCGGAGGCCTTCATCCAAAATGTAAGTAGGACGACATAATTGAGGACCTAAAGGCAAGAGATCTGCAAATAGAAGATGCAGTAAACATCCTAAAACGAGGGAGAGGTGAGAACAATCAAGTCAAAAAAGGAGGCTTCCACTCTTCATGCTTACGTTTAACAAAAAGGAGAAAGTTGAAAACATCTTCAACATCAAAGCAATTCTCAATAAGAGGGTTGAAATAGAACCGCTTATGAAAAACACGAGGCTAATACCTCAATCCAAAAAATGCCAAGGTTTCAATCACACGCAAAAATATTGCAGACGGGAGCCAAGATGCGTAAAATGTGCTAGAAAACACAACGCGAAAGAGTGTACAGAAAGTAGAAACACCCCTGCAAAATGTATAAACTGTAAAGGGCATCATCCTGCAAACTATAGAGGCTGTGAAGTAGCCAAAGAACTTCAAAGACTAAGAAACAAAATGCATCAGTTTCCTCAAAACCCTAGGATTACCTGAGAAGAGAAACCAACTAAAACCCAAGCGGAGCCAAAACCACCAGGTATAGGTACAGAGCAGAAAAGTTATTCACAAATTGTACAGCAATCATCTAATGCTATGAATGATAACCCCCATGAAAGGATTTATCGAAGCATAGAAGCCATAAATATACGGCTAGCAAAGAAAGAACGTGGTCTATAGAAGCTTTATACAAGCGTCTAGATATGCATCAAACCTTGAACGAGGCAACAGCCCTCATATACTAAAATGAGCAGAACATTAAGAATTGTCACCTGGATCGCGAACGGACTAGCTCAACATGTTCCAGAGCTAGAAATTTTTCTAAATTTAGAAAAAATAGATATATGCCTTATATCGGAGAGCCATTTGACAAAAACATCATTTATTAAAATACGTGATTATGAATGTTACCATGCTGTTCACCCAGGAGGAAAACCCAGAGGAGGAACAACAGTAATTGTGAAAAAGAATCTCAATCACTATGAAGAACCTAGTATAGAAGAGGAAAGTATGCAAGTTAAAACAATAAAAGTTGAAACTAACAATAATAATGAATACAGTATTTCCTCTATCTACTGCCCTCCACGCTATAATCTAAACAAAGAAGATTATAATAGGCTCTTTAGATCAGTAGGATCCAATTTTATTATTGGTGGTGACTTTAATGCAAAAAACACCTATTGGGGATCAAGACTTACAATCCATAAAGCAAAAGAGCTATTCGAAGCCGGACGAATAAATAACTGCGAGTTCCACTCTGGAGGTAAACCAACATACTGGCCTGCTGATATAAATAAAATACCAGATCTCATTGATTTCTATGTAACGAAAGGGATCTTCGAGGATTACATGTGCATCGAAAACAGCAAAGGGATATATTCCGATCATACACCAGTTATCATGACACTCAGCACAATGATAATTAATAAGGATAACCTGCCTAAATTAACAAATAATAGAACTAACTGGGACCTATTCCAAGAGCTAATTGAAATGCAAATAAATCTACGATTGCCGATTAAAACACCGGTACAGTGGGAAGACGAACTAGATATATTTGACAGTACTATTCTACAAGCAGCGTGGGAAAGTTCTCATGCTAGTCACACCGAATCCCGTAGGAATCAAAATTATCATATTGAGGTCAGAGAGTTAGTTAGAGAGAAACGGAAGGCAAGAAAGACCTGGCAAAGGACACGCGCCCCGGAAAACAAAAAAAAATCCTCAATTTTCTATGCAATAAACTTAAACAACTTATAAAAGAAATTAAGAACGAAACTATTAACAAGTACTTAAATGGTCTCACCGAACATAAAGATACTGATTACTCTCTTTGGAAAGCAACAAAAAGATTAAAAAGAACTAAAATGCATGTGCCGCCTATTAAAAATGGGGAAGGAACCTGGGCCAAAAGCGACAAGCAAAAAGCTATTTTATTTGCGGCTCAATTGGAAGACACCTCTCAACCGTTACCTAGGCAAACAGCAGATGAAAACATAATAACAGTTAGCAAAATTGATGTATATAATATTCGATGTGTAACATTACAGGAATTCAAAAATGAGATCAAGTGTATTTTGAACGCAAAAAAAGCTCTAGGATATGATTTAATTACTGGACAAGTCGTAAAAGCCATTCCAGAGAAGGGACTACGAAAATTGGTTCAAATTATCAATGCTGTCTTCAAACTAAAATATGTCCCACGACAATGGAAGGTTGCTGAAGTAATTATGATCCCCAAACCAGGCAAACCAGCGAAAGATAAAAAGTCGTACAGACCGATTTCACTGCTTCCTGTAATTTCAAAATTATTTGAAAAATTACTGCTCAAGAGATTCAAGCCAATAATAGAAGAGAGAAATTTGATTCCACCACACCAATTTGAATTTAGAGAAAATCACTCTACGATAGAACAAGTTCACAGAATAACGGACATAATCGAAGATGCACTTGAGAATAAGAAGATATGCTCCAGCGTCTTCTTGGATGTAGCACAAGCTTTCGACAAAGTTTGGCACCAAGGACTTGAATTTAAATTCTATCAAGATCTACCTAAGCAGTTCTATCAAATTCTTAAATCTTATATCGCAGACCGACATTTCCGTGTAAAATATAACGGAGAGTACTCTGAACTAAAGAGAATATCAGCAGCCATACCACAGGGTAGCATGCTGGGTCCTATATTGTACATCCTGTACACCAGAGATATGCCAAATACAGAAGGTGCCACCATAGCAACATTTGCAGACGATACAGCTATTCTGGCGATTGGAAAGTGTATATCAGAAGCAACGACCAAACTTCAAAAACCAACCGACACAGTGAGTAGTTGGACAAAGAAATGGCGCATTAGTCTAAACGAAGCCAAATCGTTTCACGTAAACTTCACAAACCAGAAAGTTAACTGGATTCCAGTGGAACTTAATTTAAGGCCTGTTCCAAATGCAAATACAGCAGCCAAATACCTCGGCATGACTCTCGATTGCAAGCTTAGATGGAAAGAGCATGCTAAAAAGAAAAAAAAAAAAATTGAACATCAAATATAGGAAAATGTATTAGCTAATAGATAGAAACTCTGAGCTTACAATATATAACAAATTGCTATTATATCAGCAAATACTTAAACCAGTATTGACCTACGGTATTCAACTTTGGGGTTGTATACCAAGAAGACAAATGTACAAATGATTCAATGTTTTCAAAACAAAGTGCTGCGTGGCATTGTAAACTCATCATGGTACATTAGAAATGATAACCTCCATAGGGACTTAAACATGAAATACCCTATGTAAGTAACCATAAAAGGTATGTAAGTGAAGAAATACAAAATCATGCGAAGAAACACATTCAGCGGATATCTCAGCACCAAAATGCAGACATACGAAGTTTGTTGTATACCACCAATGCAATAAGAAGACTTCAAAGGCACAAACCTTTGGAATTGGGCAGTTGTATTTAATTAGGATAGAGAAATAATTACTATGTAAATTCAAGCGGGAGTAACCATTGGGCTACTGCTCGTCAAATGTGAATCTTCATTTACGAAAGATAAATTACTAAATGATTTGTAAATCAGTTGTAATATTAAATAAAAAATAAAAAAAATCAGCTAAGTACCCGATTTAAAACTAATGACGAAAGTTGCGAACAATATGTTTTCAAAAATGCGTGAAATTGCCAAAATGGGGGCTATAGAAGACGAGTCGCTAATCCAATATATCGTTGACGGAATAAGAGATTTAGAATTCAAGAAAGTAATCTTATATTGTTGTATGACGTTAGACGAATTAAGGGAGAAGTTAAAAATTTATGAAAACGTTAAAGTAAAAGCTACCAAATCTACTATATAACAAATTACAAAAGTAGTAGTAAAGTTAGACAATTTGAGAAAAAACAGGATATTACAAAGCCTGGAACCAGTAATAGCAGCTGAAGATGTTTTAATTGTGGTCATGAGAGGCACGAATCTAAAAGTTGTTCAAGTAAAAATTTGGGACCGACCTGTTTCAAATGTAAAGGTGTAGGGCATATAGCGCCAAACTGTTCAGATAAAGCAATAAACATTAAACATGAGAAAGCGCAGAAATGGTTATTTGAAAGACAAATGTATATAAAGACATTATGATTTTGAATAAAACTGTGAAATGCACGTATCGACATGGAAAGCGATATAACAATAGTTAGAAAAGATTTATATACAAAACTGGGATCGCCAACACTAGAAGATGATAAATTAGCAGTGTTGGGTATTTGATCGTCAGAAGTGAGAAAGTTTGAAGCTGAAGTAAAAATTGACAATAATCAATTTAAACTTGAATGTTATGTTTTTGGTGAAAGGAATATGAGTTTGGAGATGATTGTCGGAAATAACTTATTACTAGAAGGTGCAGATGTTCGTCATAATCAAAGTGAAGTAACAATTTCAATTGGTAAGGACGAAATTGTCATAAAACAAAACGAAGACGTTGACGATGACAAAGAATCGAAATGGTTGATCATGATTGAGATAAATGAAACAGATGCCCTACAAGTGCATCCAAAGTATGCCGAAGTCGTGGAGGAGATCAAATGAAGCTATAACCCTAAACAAATTGATGAGACAGAAATAAAAGCAAAAATTATAGTAAAAGACGATATTCCCATATACCAACATCCTAGAAGATTGGCTCCGCTGGAAAATGAAATAGTTTCAAATCAAATTAAAGATTGGTTACGTGATGGTGTGATACGTGAATCTGATTCTGAGTATGCTAGCCCAATCGTTATTATGAAAAAGAAGAATGGGGCTTCGAGGTTGTGCGGAGACTACAGAAAATTAAATCAGAAAATTGTGCGAGACCGATATCCAATTCCGATAATTGAAGACGAATTAGACAAGTTGGCTACAGCTAAGGTATCTGGTACATTGGATTTAAAAGACGGATTTTTTCATGTGCCAGTAGATGAAAATAGTAGGAAGTACAATTCGTTTGTATCGCATAACGGGCAGTATGAATTTTTAAAAGTTCCGTTTGGATTGTGTATAAGTCCTGCGATTTTTATGAGATATGTTGTTTATATTTTTCGACCGTTTCTAGAAAGTGGGGATATTGTTTTATATATGAACGAAATTATAATTTTGAGCCGCTACCTATGGTGAAGCTGAGCTGAAGTTGAGAAAAATTATAAAGCGTGCCGAAGAGTTTGGATTGGGAATAAATTGGAAAAAATGTCTATGGTTTCGTCAGTAGAGTATTTGGATCACATAATTGAGAATGGTAAAATCAAGCCGTAAAATATGAAAGTGAAAGCTGTTGAACATTTCCCGGAGCCGCGAACTAGTAAACAGATTAAGAGTTTCTTAGGATTGACGGGTTACATGAGGAAGTTTATACCCGAATATTCCAATAAAGTACGGTCGTTGAGTGAATTGTTAAAAAAAGGTGGCATTTGTGTTTGGTCCAAAACAAAAGTTTGCTTTTGAAACGCTAAAAAAAAATTATGTCAAGGTCCAGTGTTTAATTTATATAAATAAGATGCGGAAACTAAACTATGCTGCTAGTAAATATGCTTATGCTGCGATATTGATGCAGAAATCCAGGTTTATTATATGAGCCGTAAGACGTCGCCGGCTGAAGAAAATTATCACTCGTACGAGTTGGGGGTCCTGGCGATAATAGAGGCTGTTAAAAAATTTCGAGTTTACTTATTGGGAATTAAGTTTGTAATCGTTACAGATTGCAAAGCTTTTAAGATGACAATGAATAAGAAGGACTTAGTAACTAGGGTCGGTCCTTGGGCATTATTTCTCGAGGAGTATACGTATGAGATTTAACATCGCAGTGGAAATAAAATGACTTATGTGGATGCTCTGAGCCGTAATCCTGCAGTGATGATGATACAGGAATCGATTGTAGCAAGGATAAAGAAGGTTCAAACGGATTACGACAATATCAAGACTATTACAGAAGTGTTGAAACAAAGTCCAAATTATAAACATTTTTTGATTAAAGGTGGTATACTTTACAAAAATTTTGATGGGATCGATTTATTAGTTATACCAAAAATAATGTAGAATGAAATTATACGTACTGGCCATTTTGCTGCTCGAAAAATGATGGATGTGATTAACAAAGAATTTTATATACCGAAGCTGTTCGAAAAGATTGACAGCAGTTGCAGAAAAAAAATGTGTGAAATGTATTTTGGTGAATAGAAAGGCAAATAAGAAAGAAGGTTTTCTACATTCGATAGATAAGGGAGACGTACCATTAATGTAGATTCATGTAGATTATTTAGGAGCGATGACGAAAACTGGAAAACAGTATAAATATATCTTTACGGTGATTGATGCATTTTTTAGGTTTGCTTGGTTATATCCGACGAAATCGTGTACATCCAAAGAAGCAATAGAGAAGTTGCAATTTCAACAAATGGATTTTGGTAACCCCGAAAGAATAATAAGTGGCAAAGGATCTTGTTTTACTTCTGGCGAATTTACAACCTATTGTTAAGACGAAAACATTAAGCTTAAGACGATTATTAATGTGTTAATAAAACTAACCATAGACGCGCCCGAGAAATGGTATATACATGTCAGTAATGTACAGAGATGTTTGAATAGTACTTACCATCGAAGCGTTGGATATTCTCCATTTGAAGTTTTAATGGGGAAACCAATGAGATGGAAGGAAGATATTGAAATAACGATATTATTGGAAGAAGAATATTCAAATTTTATAGGACAGCGAAACCATGCAAGAGCGTTAGTTAACGAACAAATCTTGAAGATGCAGGACGAAAATCAAAGAACATATATCACAAAAATAAGAAGAAACCAGTCGTATATGAAGAAGGAGATTTCGTCGCAATCAAACGTACCCAATTTGGCTCAGGTCTTAAGTTATCACCGGATTATGTTGAACCCTACCGAGTCATTAAGATAAAAAGAAACGAAAGGTACGATGTTGAGAAAGTCGGAGGTCACGACTAATCGAACTTCAACTTCTGCTGATCTTATGAAGAAATGGGAGAACCATCCGAGGCGAATAGTAATGTCAGGAAAGGCCGTTTAGGATATGGATTACCCTGTTTAAATATAAAATATAAAAAAAACAACAAAAGACAAAGAAAATAAAACAAAACGAATGAGGTGGTAAGCGATGAAAAAAATACAATACAGCAGTCGAATTGAGGATAAAAAAGAATAAAACGTTTGTTTATTTTGTTCATGAGGAATTAAAAATAAAAGATATTTTTTAGTATACTATATGTAATTTCATATAATATTGTTCATTTACATTTATCTTTTTATTAACTTACCATTTTAATTCCTTTAGTGATAAATTCGTTTCAATTTAAATGTATGTATGTACATAGATGTATATACAAGCAAAAAAAAAACTTTACATATACATACTGTTAAAGTTAGCCGAAAGTTGCCAGCCGAAAGTGAAAAGTCGATAATGCAGATTGTGTTAGCCCAGCCGAAATTATAAAAATGGTAATGTAGGTTATATAACCCCTGCCGAAAGTTTCCAGCTGAAAGTAAAAAGTCGATAATGCAGATTATGATATAACATTCTAGCCGAAAATAAAAAATTTAGTAGTTATCAGCCGAAAGTAAATAGGATACATAGATTTAAATAAAAATTTTTGTAAATAAATTTACGTGTAAAACTTTGCTTCGTAGAAAATATCGGAAAATCAGAAGAATATACAAAATTAGAATTATTAGAAAATTTGTATAAAATCAGCCTCTAGAGTATTATGCCTGGAGATGGATTGCATTGATGTAACTTGTCAATAGCTATCGCAGGAAAAAAATTCATTTCAAGTTTCCCGTGGGAAACCTCGGAAAATTCAAAAAAGTTTCCAGCCGAAAGTAAGAAATGGATGAATAAAATCAGCCTCTAGATTGTTATATCTGGAAATGGATTGCCTTGATGTGACTTGCCAATAGCTATCGCAGGAAAAAAATTCATTTTAAGTTTCCCGTGGGAAACCTGGGAAAATTCGATTTTCCAAAAATCATTAGAAAATTTGTATAATATCACCCTCTAGAGTGTTATGTCTGAAAATGAATTGCATTGATGTAATTTATTAATAGCTATCGCAGGAAAAAAATTCAGTTCAAGTTTCCCGTGGGAAATCTCGGAAAATTCGATTTTCCAAAAATTATTAGAAAAATGTATAAAATCAGCTTCTAGAGTGTTATGTCTGGAGATGGATTGCATTGATGTGACTTGTCAGTAGCTATCGCAGGAAAAAAATTCAGTACAAGTTTCCTGTGGGAAATCTCGGAAAATTCAAAAAAGTTTCCAGCCGAAAGTAAGAAATGGATGAATAAAATCAGCCTCTAGATTGTTATGTCTAGAAATGGATTGCCTTGATGTGACTTGCCAATGGCTATCGCAAGAAAAAAATTCATTTCAAGTTTCCCGTGGGAAACCTAGGAAAATTCGATTTTCCAAAAATCATTAGAAAATTTGTATAAAATCAGCCTCTAGAGTGTTATGTCTGGAGATGGATTGCATTTATGCGATTTATTAATACCTATATCAGGAAAAAAATTCAGTTCAAGTTTCCCGTGGGAAATCTGGGAAAATTCGATTTTCCAAAAATCATTAGAAAATTTGTATAAAATCAGACTCTAGAGTGTTATGTCTGGAGATGGATTGCATTGATGTGACTTGTCAATAGCTATCGCAGGAAAAAGAATTCAGTACAAGTTTCATGTGGGAAATCCCGGAAAATTTGATTTTCCAAAACTCATTTCCCACCGGAAACTTGAACTGAATTTTTTTTCTGCTATAGCTATTGACAAGGCACATCAATGTAATCCATCTCCAGACATAACACTCTAGAGGCTGATTTTATATAAATTTTCTAATGATTTTTGGAAAATCGATTTTTCCGAGATTTCCCACGGGAAACTTGAACTGATTTTTTTCCCTGCGATATGTATTGACAAGTCAGATCAATGCAACCCATCTCCAGACATAACACTCTAGAGGCTGATTTTATTCATCCATTTCTTATTTTCGGCTGGAAACTTTTTTGAATTTTCCGAGATTTTCCACGGGAAACTTGTACTGAAATTTTTTCCTGCGATAGCTATTGATAAATCAAATGAATGCAATTCATCTCCAGACATAACACTTTAGAGGCTGATTTTATACAAATTTTCTAATCATTTTTGGAAAATCGAATTTTCCGAGATTTCCCACGGGAAACTTGAACTGAATTTTTTTCCTGCGATAGCTATTGACAAGTCACATCAATGCAATCCATCTCCAGACATAACACTCTAGAGGCTGATTTATTTTCGGCTGGAATTTCAATAATATAATCTGCATTATCGATTTTTCACTTTCGGCTAGAAACTTTTGGCTAACTTTAACAGGGTTACATATATATACTTATACTGAGAAAAATGTGTATTGGTCTTAAGCAAATAAAATATAGAAAAATATGATTTAGGGTATTTTCCTAAATTTAAAGAAATGTTTCCAAGCTACAAGACATAATTTCTAATCATATTGTTGAAAACGAAATAGTCTACAGGTAATTTTCCATTATATTTTGGATATTCTAAATAAATTTTTAGTTTGGATAGGTATTACATTATTTAGATAAAAACCCTATTCGATATTGGTTGTATCGCAATAAATATAGTAAGTTTAGACAATTAATGAGCTCAAACTAAATTATTAGACATTTTACCTATAAATATAGTTCCGCTAACGCTCTTTTAAAGTGCCATTTAATAGTTATTGAAATATACAAATTTAGTGTTTTATTTTGGAACGTAGTTTAGCGCTGTTTATTTTAAATAAAACAGTACAAATTAAGCGAGAGAAGTTTAACTACAATTCGCTTAAAGTTATAATCAAAATATATGTGCTTCTACGCAGGTAAGTAAATTAATTAATAAAATTATAAATTAGTTATGTATTTCTAATTTAATCAAACGCGATATTTGCAAATTTCGTCATGCCATAGAGTCCTCTGCAAAATTTCATAAACGCAACATTTATTGTGAGGTGGTTCATTATGGATACCCCAACAATCTATATTGGTCGGCCATCTTATTTGGTAGAAGAAACCGAATTATTATAAATCTATAAAAATAGTAATATTACTAAACTTATTGGTAAAAAGTAATTAAAGTTAGAGTCATTTTTCATTATCTATTGGTACTTCTCCTGTAATGTAGGTATATGAATATTGTAAAGGTTTTTATCTAATTGAAAACAAATGCTTGTTGCAGCATAGTTTTTATTGTGATTTTCGATCGAATAGGTGCACTTGTGTCTTTTTTGGTTGAGTTTTCAAAATACATTTTTTGCATATAGATTTGTAATTTCATAGTTCGACATTTTTTAATAACAAAAATTTTAAAAATAGTGAATACATATAAATTTAAGAAATATATTGTGAAATATGAAATATCAAGTTGCAGTAGGTTTAAATATAACAAAACAATATTTAAATTAAGAATAAAATAACTAGAATCTATTACAAATAAACTGAATCATAATATTTAATGTTTGAAGTAAAAATGAAGATATCTTGGCTTATGAATATAATTTGTTGGAATGCCTAATTTTGGTAAAACTTAACCTCACCCCTTCTGTTTTTTTTTGTTTGCTCTACTATTTCTTTGCAGAAAAAGAAAAAGATGGCCTCTCATTTGTTAAATTAAAGCATTATCAAAAAGCGGATTGCAGAGCACAACTGTTGTACTACTGGTAAGAGCTGTTTCAACCAAACTCAGTGAATACTGATTTTGTTTGCAAAAAATCCCACCGGTCAAATAAAATTTGTTAATCTTCTTTTTAATTTTAGATATCGTAACAACACCATCGGAAGTCGGCAATTCTGACGCAGTCATCGCCATACGTCAGAATAGCTCAACTTTTGTGCAGCTGTATCACTTTCAAATATTTTTTTTATCTTTTCCAATTAATGTTGAAAATGATATTGATTGAAGCCATTTGTTTGCCTATTACTTGCACGCTTACGATCAAACGGATGCGAGGGCAATAAAGAATAAATAAATGTTAACAGCTTTAGTTACACGATTTTAATTTATTATAAAAAGTTGTTTTTGTATTTTATTCATGTGTGTATAATAAAATAATATAATATTAAAATGAACGTATACGCGATTATATTCAGATTTATACTAACAAAATTGAGAAATAAATATCCACCTATCTAAATAGGTAAGTGAGTCCTACAATTACTCGTTTATAGGTAAATCACTTAAAAGTTTTGGCATACCACCTATAATATTCCTGAGAGTATAGTAAACCTACCTCTTTGTCGAGACTGAGCTCCAATATTAACTGGATATAAATATGTGCATTGGTCCTTTTTCGTTAAATCTGGTGACAATCAGTATATACTTGTTGGCAGAGTAAATGGGATTTCTATCAATAAAATTTGTTGCTTTTACGGCTAAATTATTTTTGATATTGCCAAACCTATAGGAGTTTTATTTATATTATTAGTAATTTATTTCAATGTGTACTGCTTTTCTCTCGAATGTGTTAAGGAGGATCGCCAATAGTCTATAGGTAAAATTCCACACAATCTGTTCCATTACATTTTTTATAATAGTTTAATTTCCTATATAATCAGAAATTTCGTCCATTTGATAGTTTAGAAAAATATAGAACATCTAACAAGAATTTCTTGTTGTCCCAAAAACGCCTATAACTATGGTTAAAAAACACGTCAAAAATAGGGAATTTTACTCATAGTTTTTTTTCAGTGATATACATATATAATATATAAAATATGTACGGCGAACCCCTGTATTACGTTAATTCCGCTATGTGCGACCAAATCTCATTAACTTGGGTTTTTCCAATTAAATGATTATTAACTTGCATACAGTTATGAACCCTTAGGAATGAATTATACAATATTTACGAAATGTTGGTTTCAATTTAAGACAATTTCACTAAACGATGGAATCTTTTGGTTTGTTTTGTAAATTGGAGGTCAATTGATAATTTCATATAATAATTTTGTACAAATTATAACAAAAGAATTTTTTTTTATTACATTTTCAGCGATTGCAATTCATAATGATTTATATGTATTTTGATTGCCTAAATTAAGACTTAAAATCATGCTTAAGAAAATCATTCAAAATGCAGTTTCGATTTTGGTTTTGAGAAATAATTAATAAATTCGGATTGTGTTGTCATTGTATTGTCTTAAAATACTAACTATGGGCTATACTTAGATGCCTGTAACCGGGTCGATGTTGTTATAACTAATGAACCTTACCTGTCCTGCGATATTGTCAAATGTAAAAAGCGTGTACGTTGGCACCGGCCATCTCAGAAAAACATGCTTAGGCTAGACCATCAATCACTGTAATTACATAAATAAGAACTTGACAAATTTTTCATAATTGGAGCACAAAAATTATAACATATACATACTTAAAGGTACATACTAATTATGCTCTCTATTAAAATGTAACATAATATTTATAATTATATAAAATTTAATTTTCACATAACAAATTTGATTACTGTTTATGTTTGTGAATTAAACATGATAATAACATAAAAAATTGTTAATTGAATTTTATTTATGGTTGCAAATAAAATTCTAATTAAAGCGAACTTATTGCATGTATCGTGATGGTGCGGTTATTTTTTTTGCTTTAATTTAACTATTATTTATAATATAGTATATACATTCTAACGTCAAAAATGTTGTACCATCCACAATAATAAATTGAAGTAAAAAAAAAAAAAAAAAAATTGCGTGGAAAACGAATTTCCAAGTACAGTTTATTATTCACATACACTCGTAGATAAATACGTCTATAAATTTCCAATTCAAATACCAATTTTCATCTCGTTCAAGTGGTTTGAAACAGTAATTAATTTTATTGTATACAGGTTTTAGTTTATTTAATTTTTGAAGAGTGAAAACCAATTTGGAAAATTCAATATTTTTATTTGATTTTTTTTTTTAAATGTAATTTAGTTTTTATACATATTTGCGTTGTTATCAGAAAGCGTCATTTAAAAATGAAAAAAAAAAAACATAAAAATCAATTGCTGTTATGTTTGTTTATGAAATCATAACACAATTTCAAAAAAGTATAAACTCGTACATATTGTATATGGTATGGTACATACATGCTATAGATGGATATGTAAAATAACTATAGTTGTTTTCATTCATGTTGTTTATATTTGAATTAAGTATTTGTCTTTTTGATAGTTTTCGATTTCTAATATGTAAATTGGGGAAAAAAATGACATTCTTCTCAATTCACAAAATTAGAATAAATCGATCACAATGCAGAATTTGTAAAGAATAGAAACATATTAGATAAACAGTTATGTAACTATGCATAGTTTTATGTACAGGTAATAAGACAACACATTTATTTGCCTTCGTAATTCTTTCTTTAAGTGACTTTTCAAGTTTAACCTTTTTTATAATTAAACGAATTCAACTAGCACAAGCACAATTTAACTTTTTGATAAACAAACAGAGTTACGGTGGTAAATCGAGCGTCACTTCTGCCAAGTGGAATTATGGCAGTGGAATTGTGTATAGAGGAATTGTGCTGGTGGAATAGGCCTAGAATCCTATTATTACTACCATAAGCATTGTCAATGAAACTGGGAATGTAAATAGGAAAATTTTAATTTGATGATTTCTCGCATTGATTTTTTTCTAGTTTTTAACTGTTTGTTCCGTGATTCATGGAATATTTATAAATTTCTGCAGTTTAGAATTGATTCCGATATTATTAAGTGGTTGAACCAATGTTTTTTTATGCTTATGAAGAATTTTATTATTTGTATATCCCGTGTTATTTAACAGTAATCAAATAAGCGCGTGTCTTAAGCTTATACTTTAGTAGATTATACTAATTTCCGCTGGTGATGAAGCTAACAGGCATCCATCTTTTAGGGGTATGATCTTCAGTTTTCTCGATTTGTTGAGAGGTGATGCTGGTATTTTTTTTATTCAGTAACTCAGGTATGCAATTTTCATATACCTATTCTTGGAATTTGACCGAGTTAGCACATGTATGTTTGTTCCACCATTGGACAAAGGTTATAAATTATAATAAAATTTTCTGGATTCAGAATATTGTGCTTTTATGATTGACTTATGATTTGATTATTGACAGGATAAGTTTTTGTCTTGTAAAGGTTGAAGGTTTGCTTATTAAATTTAACTTTTATTTTCAAAAGAGAATAAATTTGCTCCTCAGAAGGAATTTCGATTCCGTCTTTATTAATTTATTTTGAGTTTTAACAGATCGTTTATTATTTGGTCATTTAATTTATCCACAAACTCGAAACGTCCGTTTACTAGTTTTTTCATTCAATTTTATAATTCCTCGTAGTCTTCCTGATCCACATTTCCTAATATGGCCTATGGGACATATTAGATCAAAAAATATTCCAAATAATCTTTCTGAACAGTCGGATGATTATTTGAAGCAAATATGAAGAAAGTATTAAGAAGGAACTACCATCGTTTCAGATACAAATCGGCTAACTAAATCTAAGGTTGTTAATGGTCTGAACGGAAAACGCCAAAAGCCATTAAAGAAAATTAAAAAATTATTGGAGAAAACTACCACCAGAAATAAACTGGTCCCGAAATACAAAAAGTACGTGCTAACTAAAGATAATGACGTTATGTTTAATATGAATAAACGTAGAGTGCATAAGCGGAGAATAAGAAATTGTAGGAACGATCTAAACCAGAAAAATAACTTGTTACAGGAAGCTTCGGACGAATCAGCTGCAATATCTAGAACACTTCGATCTAACGCAAAGGAGCCCTCAGTTGCACAAACAAAGAGCCAACGTCCAGGCTAATTAAGTAATATTTCCTATCTTTTTTTCACGGATTGACATAAGCAAGTCGCGGCCGCATTTGTTTTGTGTCTGTTTTTGAAATCTGAAATAGTAAAAAAACGTACCAAGTAACAGGTACGTAAAAGGGCACAAACGAGAAATATGAGACATTGAAGGTGGCGCAAATCGAGTGTAACTCGTTTTCAGAGGAACGAAAGTTAGAAAGTTTATTGGAATGATCGGATATAGTCGACAAACGACCGTCTGAGATACTCAGGCAAATTCGATCTTTAGCCGGAACTTAGTTTAACCCGATAGTACATACGTTTGGCATTAATTCCACGAGGCGATGAAAATACCATCGACGAATTAGTTAAAACCGCACGTCCGTAGATCGTCAATCAAGACTCATCAACAGGCAGGAATATCTTCCACCTTTTGCAATCGGGTCAACATTGGAAGTCACGTTCACAAAACTGACTAACGAGGTGGATTTTTTTCTACAAACAGGTTCAATTCGAGAAATCGAAGTAACAAGCAAGGCGTTTCCTAGTACCATTGTAAGTTCGGTGGACAAGCACAAAAATGTGCAAAACTACGCACTTTTGTGTCTGGCAGCACTTTTGTGTCTGGATAGATCATATTGTCGGTTTTTCTTATTCTGTGAAGTATAGTATAGTTCATCACAATTGAATAAGGTTGACCATGTAGACCGGCACATGGTCAAGTTATTCTTAAATTTAGGCAAGACGTTGTGGACATCGCTGTGATCGGAGGTGCAACTATTTTTAAAACCATCAAATTTGTAGAAATTCTAAATTCTGTGAAGTATAGTATAGTTCATCGATCAGGTTAGCCACGTAGACTGGCACAGGACCAAATTATCCGAAAATATAGGCATGACCTTGTGGACATCTCTGTGATCGGATATACAACAATATTTTAAACTATCTATAATTATTAAAAATTTTAAATTCAGCGAAATATAGGAGACTGGCAATTGGCCAAGTTATCCGAAAATATGTGCTAGGATCGGTGCTAAATAATTAGTTAAACCATCAAAAATCAGTCAACTTTTAAATTATCTGAAATATAGTAATGTTAAACACAATTGGAAGCTTTTGGTTAACAACAGATGGTCCAGCTATTGGAAAATGATGAAAAGAACCTGTTTGGTGAAAAATCCAAAATTAACCAAAAATTCCAATTTGCAAAATAGCTAATTTAACAGTGTAATTTGTTGTTATTTGTTTAATCATAAACTTCACACTCATCACACAATAACCTACTTTCATATTTTCATTTTTGAGTACTTCGTAAATTGGTTCGCATACATCAAAATTAAATGAAGCGATTGTGCTTTTTGGAATCCGAGACATGTATCATGCAAAGCAAATGCATCACCAGTTGCTAGAAAATGTAACGTGAGAGCCAATTTTTTTTCAGCTGGAATCGCTTTCCTCATGCATGTATCTTGCTTTGTTAGTAGTGGGACAACCAAGCTAAGCAAGTAATTGAAGTCTTCAAATGACATACGCATTCAATTTTTGCACGCTTTGCGATGCTCAGTCTGCAATTCTTTCAATCAATTTAAATAGCAGCCACTTTTATCACGACGCCTATTCTCGGACCCACTTTCTCCGATTTTACCATCGCAATATTTTTCTTTTTTCCTTTTCTGGTCCTTGGTCTACCAACTTTGTACAGCAACAAATCAAGCAACACAAAACATCATCAGCAAAAATAAATTGCTTTCTTTTTTATTAATTTTTATTATAATATAATAAACGTCTCGATCATTATTTGCCGCCAAATATTTGCCACCGTATGAACTAGAAGAAAATATATTTGCAACGAATGTGGCAAATATATCTTTGCTGCTGCTTTACCATATGGTTGGGAGCCAACAACTTTTGGAATAAATGATGTTTGCCGCCGTGTGAACGACCGAGCAAAGAGCTTTGCCAAATAGATCTAACCAAGCAAATATATGCTACGTGTGTACTTTTTAAAAGGAAATGTGAACACACATCCACACACTGTTAAGTTCCTAAACCCAATATTTACATAATCACAGTGGCTCGGTCGTTAAAATATTTCCCTACTCCAATCATGATTACATCATGCAAAACGGACAATTAAATAACAGTAAAGATAGCAATTTTCATGGCAATTCTTAATAACTAACTTTTATTATTTCTTTCAAATATATTGTTTTAATAACACTCCAAATCCTCTAAAAATAGTTAAAATGCTAAACACTAACGTTAAAAAATGTGTTTAAAGCTTTAAAAAAAAATTGGAAACAAGAGAGAAAATTTCAAAAAGTACAGAAAAAAATGAATCGTGAAATGAACATTTAAAATAACATTTCCGTTTCGTTTTTTTTTTATGATTTTATTTTGCTATTGTTCAACACGAAAATTACAATAAAAAATAATAATTCCAAAAAAATAAAAAAAAAACTGGAAAAATGAAAATTGCATATATATATATGTATACGTACTTATGTACATAAAACAATGGATTGCATAAATTTTTAAATTTATGTTGAATTTTTAGTGTATTATTATCAGACTTGGGGTACAAAGTTTTTTTATTTTATTTTTATTATGCATTCGAGAATTGTAATTTTCCTAACTGACTATATGTTCGTTCTTCTTCTGTTCTATCTTAATTAAGAATGAGTGTTTCACAACTAACAACAGTTTTTTTTTTTGTTTTGTTAGTGTGTTGGTGAAAAATAAAAACTTTTCCAAAACTGTTGAAAAAAATTATTTTTTCTTTTCATTTTTCCGTTTGCTGCTGTAACAAACAAACAAACAAAAACAAAAAAGTAAAAAACTTAAAAAATTTAAAATTTACGAGATGCCTTAGGTGCATATTTAGTCTCTGGAATGATTTTTACATTTAAGAAAATATGTTACAATTATAGTGTTTTTTAGTGTTTCATTTTTAAGAATTATTTATGTGTTTGTTGTCATGAACGGGAACTTAGGGGAATTCGCGTATAACTTAATTTGAATATAATCGCATGGGTATAAACATCGGGAGCGGAAACAGTGTTTAAATGTAGTTTACAATAAAGTAAAACTATCGCGTGATTATATTTTAGATTAGCGGTTTGCATGAGTAAACAGGGATACGGAGCGCCAGTGAAATTTGACAAACAATGGAAGTCTTTATCACTTTAGCTGAGAGTTTGATAAAACTATACACATAACTATGTGAGTGGCCTTCTAATTTGCCTGGTGAATGTTGGTACTTTTTCGTCTCTGTTGAACAGTCTATCTACTGTTCCAAAAGACCGACCTAAATGGCGACGTGATTTTCCCACCAGGTTTGAGTAAACCATACTTTTAATGTAGTACCTGTATTATATTCTTAGACGGCATGCGATTACATACTGTAATGGCTTTTGAAATAAAGTTTACTTTAATACTTTAGAAAACTTTCAAATTGAGAAACTTAAAGTTTACGGTGAGAAAAATTTCGTTTAGCTGAAAAATGATGTACACATTTTCTTGAGTTAATCCGTTTTTTCTTCATATTAGCAATTATTTTTTTCCGTGTGTAATTTCAGAAGGTAACGTATATATTTGTGCCTATATATGGTGTTCGATTAGCTTTTAAGTTTAGAAAAATCTAAATTCCACGATTAAAATTTATTAAGTAATTCGGGTTCATATAGTTACATTTTTGAAAAATAACCACATCACGTCGAAACCAGTAAGAATTTTTGGTTGTTGTCGAAATTTGTTTATGAGACGTTAGTCCAACTCCAATTAGGGTTTATAAAAGAAATAAATTGGTTAAAAGGATTTTTTTAAGCTGTGTATATTTTCACGTAGATAAAGAATTCTTTGAGCTTGTACAACAGAAGAAAACGATTCATTTCAAACAGGATTAGTACGAGTTGGTGGAAGATTATATCCAATGCGCCCATCACATATAACGTAAAACATCCAGTAATTCTGACAGCCGACGAAAATCTTACCTGCATGCCGGGCTATCACTTATGATAGCAACCCTACGTAGAAAATATTGGATTTAAGGTTGCAGAAATTTAGTTCGCAAAATAGTTCATACTTGTGTCAAGCATAGAACTAATCATATTACGAAGAATACAACTAATACGCCCTTTCTACAAATTTGGAGTAGATTATGCAGGTCCGTTTCCAATCCAATTAAACAAAGGAAGAGGTCAGAAAACATGCAAGGACTAACATGTGTATTTTCGTTTGTCTAGCTACCAAAGCTATGTGCATATTGAGTTCGTCTCCGATGGGCGAGGTAGGGGCAATGCTAAATTCGAGGACAATTTGCGAACTGTCAAGTGAGGATGCTGATTACTTAACACCAGTTTATTTTCTGATTGGTCGAACTTCAGTACAGCTACCTGCTGAAGGTCCCTCCGATGTCAAAATAGAATAACTACCAGTGGGGCCCTATTCTGGCTTTTCCCTGGGAATTGGGAATTGATATTCTGGCGATTGGGAATTTTTAATGTAGGAAAAAAATAATTCCATTTTATGTAAGTTTTGACGTTTATTTTGCCCAAATTTTTTTTTTTGGGAATTGGAAGAAACTGGTTGTTTTGTATATTTTTATTATTTTATTTACAACGTAGTATCGGTAAAGTTTTTATTTTATATGTAGAAAATAGAATTTTTAAATAATGGCCGCTGTTAAATTTGGAACAGTGTTTTTCCCATTGGATGATTTCCAATTACGCTAGAATACACTTTTGGGAATTGGGGAATAAAAAATTGGGAATTGTTGAAGTTTGAAAATATAGCAATATTTTCCCCAATTTCCAATTTTCAGGGAATAGTCAGAATAAGGCCACAGATGGCAAATGGTACAACATAGGAATCAGCACATGTGTAATAGATTGTCTGTAGAGTACGAGCTTACAGCACAGAAGCAAATGGCACAGAAAACAAAATAATGTGGAAGCTAGCATATTGTTATCACCAAAGAAAATAATATACCCCCATCGAAGTGGTTATTATGTAAAATAGTTGAGCGACATATAGGATCAGATAATCAAATCAGAGTTGTGACACTTAAAACTTCATCAGGAAATATGAAACGTCCAACACACAAATTATGTTCACTCCCGGTGTGTTGAATTAACCGAGTCAAGGCAACCGGTATGTTGAAGCCACCAGCAGGAACTGCATAATGTTAATTATGTACTTATCTTTACATTTTGAATTTGTATCCATTGTTGTTGTTGTTGTCAAGCCGTAATCTGAAATCAAATAAGAAAATGAAGCAAACGGTTTGCAATTAGAAAACAATTTAAATTCTATAATAATCTAGCATTAATTAATATTTATATTTAAATTTATTATTATTGAATTTCTTACCTTGTTTTATATTGTTTACAAAGCTTAAGTGACTGTGACAATTAAATTAAAAAAAAACTTACAAAATTAATTTGAAACCCTACAAATGTTAAATTTCGTTCGGCATGTTCAATACATTTATGGATTATAAATACGTTTGGCCACCGATCATAATTAGTATAAACATTGTACAAATTTTCATAATTTGTCAAAAATAAATTTCTTCTCAAATCATCTAGCAAGGCGATCAGATCGAAAATAAAAATTAATAATTTGAATTATTTTGTAAAATTGTTTTTATTTCACTAAGCGTCATCATCAACCGATACATTTTGTTACTGCACAATCATTTTTTAAGTCAAGCTTTATTATATTGTTCATGGCACCGAACATTGGTGTAAAACAAATATATTTGGAAAACTAATCAACCAAAACTAAATAATTTATAGTTGAACAAGTGTGGAACCTCGTGAGGATCATTATTCTTTTACATTTTAAGCTAGGTACTTCTTACATATTCTACACTTTCCCCTATCCTCGAAATCTTGTTCCATCTTGTTCCAGGGTTGTAATTTAAAAAATTAAGTAAAAAAAAAATTTTAATAATACATTTAAACGAGAATGAATCATTTATTATTGAGACGTATGAATCATTTATTATTGAGCTTATATTTTGTAAAATAAACGTTTGTATAGTTATGGGTTGTGCCGATAACGTATTTATTTCTGGTTGTGGTTGGGAAACGGTTTTAGTTCCAAAATAATAATAATGCACAATAATTTAGTTTGACAATGTTTTTATTTCAAAAATATAAATTGTAATGAACGTCGCTTCCAGTTTTTGTTTACTTTTTATAATAAGTCATTTCCTGTTATGTAGTGGAATGACTTTCTGTGGAATTTCTTTATTGTTAAAGTTTGCTTATGCGATATTTTTACATTAATTAAAAATTGCTTATGCGATATAATGTTTGGCGTCATTGCACTACATGTCGCCAGTGGAATTTGCTTTCTTCATGGGTCGCGTGTTAGCTGATGTTAACTCCTCCCCTCTAAGTGTTGAGCTGTCCTCAGTGAAGAGTTTCCTTAATTTGAAAAATTTACTTTTGTTTTTCCTATTGATAAAGAATACAACAATTAGTATGGCTATTATTGTTAGTATTGTTGAGGATGCTATTATGTGCGTGTAAATGGTGGATTTGTGTTGATGATTTTGTATTTCCCGCATGTTTTTAATTGTGGATTTTGTTAAAAATGGTATATCTATAGTTTCAATCCTTGTTTCGTTTATGATGATTGTATTAAAGGGTTGTAATACTTTAAATTGATGCATTCTTCTTGAGACGTCATTGGTGAATGACTGTTCGTTGACTTGTATGGTACAGTCCTCGAATTTGATTAATTTAATTCCTTTTATGATTAATGTATCAGGACCACATGTTGTATAGATGTAGTTAACATCAGCTAACACGCGACCCATGAAGAAAGCAAATTCCACCGGCGACATGTAGTGCAATGACGCCAAACATTATATCGCATAAGCAATTTTTAATTAATGTAAAAATATCGCATAAGCAAACTTTAACTAATGTAAAAATATCGCATAAGCAAATTTTAACAATAAAGAAATTCCACAGAAAGTCATTCCACTGCATAACAGGAAATGACTTATTATAAAAAGTAAACAAAAACGGGAAGCGACGTTCATTACAATTTATATTTTTGAAATAAAAACATTGTCAAACTAAATTATTGTGCATTATTATTATTTTGGAACTAATACCGTTTCCCAACCACAACCAGAAATAAATACGTTATCGGCACAACCCATAACTGGCGCAGTTAAAAGTGAAAATAATATATTACATAATAATTAATAATTAATAAAAATTAGTAAGTGTTTTTAATAAATAATTGTGCAAAAATAATAACTACGCGAAAATTTAAATAAAATTATTTTTCTTCTTCTAATAAATAATTGTGCAAAAATAATAACTACGCGAAAATTTAAATAAAATTATTTTTTTTTCTCTTCTGATAAATAATTGTGTAAAAACACCAAAGTGCAATAATCTGTCAAGCGGGATTATTGTAATAAAACAGTGAAATAAATAAAATAAAAAAATTTTTACCAACATATCGAGCCTGATCAACCCGAAGATGTTCAAAGCCGTGTTACTAACAGCAATATTGGCAAGGTAAGAAATTTTCATTGTATTTTTTCCTACAACAATCATTTTTTTATTTATTTTTTAAATCAAACTTGCACTAACATTCAAAATTATTAAATATAAAATTGTGGAACCCAAGTACTAATTCACTACTTGTAAAATATTGAATAAACGCACTTGTGAATATAATTAAGTGTTAAAATTAGAACCTAAAATCGGGACTTTTTTTTTAAAAGAAAAAAACCAATTAGAACCTAAAATCGGGACTTTTTGGCATATTAGTGTCATCGGGGACACATAAAAACTTTTGTAAATTCGTGAAATTCGTATGACTTACGCAATCGATTCCAAAAAAGTAGATCAATTTATAGCTCAACATAATCGTGAATTAACAGTTAAACCGCCAGTAAAATTAAATCTTGGTAAATTAAAAATGGAAAAATTACTTCAGGAACAAACCACCATTCTCGACTCTTTTAAAGTTGACATCGTAACTAAAAATCTTCCTACATTCTCTGGAAAAAGGAATGAACTGTATCATTTCTGTAATTCGGTTGACCAAATAGTCAATGTCAAAGTACTGCAAACCTTCAATTAGAATTGTTCTCATTGATCAAACTCAACCTAGAGCCTCAGAAACTCTTTAGTCGAATTCAATCGATACTAACATTGCTCTCAAACAAAATCCAAATAGATGACTTAGACCAAGGTATAATAGATGCTCTAATCAAACAGCAACAATCCACATGATTGACTGTGTTTATGGCAAGTCTGCCAGAACCACTTGGTAGTGCACTACGTGCATCCCAACCAGTTGATTTACAAACTGCACACAGCTTTGTACAACAAAAACAAAGTATCCAGAGGTTGAAAAATATTCAACCCCAAAAGCAAAAATTTAATAATTACACCAAAAATTTTCCACCAAAAAATTATGAGGACAGAAAGCAAAACTTTGTCAATGAAACTATAAAGATAGAAGATAAAACTACCGATAATAGGATTTACACACCACAATATAAACAACCATACAGGAGTCAAAATAAAAAAAGTTTACCAAGACATTTTATCAAACAGGAAACTAACATTAATAACCTGGAACAAACAGTCGATGACAAGGATTTTTCAAACAACGCCTCACATCCGACATTAACTTCCTAACGAAAATCAAACAACAAACCAAGCTTCCTTTTATACTATTAACTATTAATAATCAGACTCTAAAAATTCTAATTGACACTGGTGCCGACAAATCTTATATCTACCCAAAATTCGTCAAATTGTTCTCAAAAATAATTAACGTACAATTCAAGGTACAATCAGTGTACTCCTCAACGGAAATAACACAAATGGTCAACATTCAATTCAAAGAAATGCCAACAAAATTAACATTTTTTATATTTAAATTTCATACATTATTTGATGGTCTCATTGGATATGAGAACTTACAAAAGCTTAACGCTAAAGTAAACACCATAAATAATACGTTGGAAACCCCTCAAATTAATATTCCCATAAAAAATGAATGTACAACAATTATTCCCAACACAGAAATACAGGTTTATTTTATATCTTTTTAATTTTTGTTTGAGTTTTAAGTAACATCGTGTTAGTTTGGCCGATTCACCATTAACTATATATGTATATTAACATCTTGCGATGTAACCACGAAAACTTTTCACAATATTTAAAAATAAATTTCCAAATTTTCTCAATTTTTGTAAAAACAAAAGTTTTAAAATTTATAACTTTCTTTTATTGTGAATATTTATTTTATTTGTAATAAAATAATTATAAAACTACTAGTTTCGAGCGTATGGACCGCTCATCATCAGGTTTTCTCAAAACTAAAACGTCGATTAAAAATTTTTTAAAATAAGCCAGATACTTTCTGTCTGTGCTACAATACCTATACAAATTAAAAAACGATATATTGTACTACAATTAAACAAATTAAAAATATTAATAAATAAAATAAATAAAATTGCTGTTATTGTAGAGATTGCGTCGATATGCAGATTTTTATATATTAATTATATATTCGTATATTTCGTTTCTCCTAATTCTGTCGTTCAATATGTGCGTGCTATCTTTGTGTCGGTAGATTTCCATTTCTTCCAATCTATCCATGGTTTTACATTTGTTGATTCTATGTATAATTTTGAGATTATTATCATAGTCCGTGAATGTGTGGCTCTCGTTTTTTATATGCAAGGCGTAGTTTGATTTTATGGAATATGTTGGTTTTTTTATTTATTGTATATGTTCGTTAAATCTTTTATGGAAGGTCCTTCCAGTCTGGCCTATATAAAATTTTTCGCAGTTGTTGCAATTCAGTCTATATATTCCGGCGTCGTTTGTATGTCCGATCTTCTCTTTGAGTTTATGTTGAATGTTATTATTTGTTTTAAAAGCTATTTTATAATTAAATTGTGAAAAAATTGTTTGTATCATTTTGCTTTGTGTTTTGTTATAGTTGGTCGATATGTATTTTGTAATTTCTCTGGAGTTTGGAGTCAGTGTCGTCATCAATGATAGTGCCATTTTTTGTTTTAGTTTTACATTCATGTTCTCGATTATTTGTGTGTTAAAACTGTTTTTTTGTGCTATAAATTTGATTGTGTTTAGTTCTCTAGTGTAATTGTCTTCATTCATCGGGATGTTATTTAATCTATTAATCATATGTGAATAAGCTGATAATTTATGACTTATTAGATGGTTCGATTCAAAATTGATTGTGTGGTCTGTATGTGTAGGTTTTCGATATATGTTGATATCGTGGTTGTTTTTTACGTTGGTTATAGTTAAATCCAAGAAGTTAATGCATTTATTATTTTCTATTTCCAAAGTGAATTTTAATTGTTGGTTGATAGTGTTGATGAAGTTATGTAGATGTGCCAGTTGTCTTTGTGTGCCATTAAATAGTATCAATATATCATCTACATACCTATGCCAATATATTATTTTGTGTCGTTGTTTGTTGCAGTTGTTAAATATATATTTACGTTCGTTGTGGTTTATAAATATATCTGCAAGTGTACCTGATAGGGGATTCCCCATAGCTAATCCATATTTCTGATGATATATCTTTCCGTCGTATTGAAAATAATTTTGGCTAGTTATAATTTCTATGATTTTAATGATTTCGTCAACATCTTCTTTGTCAACGTCACTGTTAATTAGTGTTTGTGCTGTGACTCTAATTGCTTCGTTTACTGGTATGTTAGAATACATGTTGACGATATCGAAACTTGCTAATTTTGCTGTTGATGGTATTTTTACATTTTGGATTTTATTCACCAACTCCAAGTGATTTTTAACAGAGTAGTTTTCATTAAGTTTTATGCGTTTTGTAATCCAACCGTTTACGTATTTCGCCAATTTATATGATGGTGCGGTTGTAAAGTTTACCAAAGGTCTTATATTGTTTTCTTTATGAACTTTAATTAGTGCTTTGAAGTTAGGCGTTGTGGGTTTAATCATTTTTAGGTGGAATTTCTGGTTTTGTCTAATTACTCTTTTGGTTTCGTTTATTGCGGTGTTAATTTCTTTTTGATAAGTTGACGTTGGATCATCCTGCATTTCGTTTATGTTGTTGTTGTTTATGTATTGAATAATTTTATTCGTGTAGTCTTCTTTTTTTATTATGACAACTGTATTCCCTTTATCTGCTTTTGTAATGACTGCTTTTTCTTGGTTAATTTTATTCTTGATGCCATTAATTGTTTTTTCCTGTTGTCTCTGTTACTTCGTTGTTTTGTTGTATTTTGCTTTATTGCGTTTCATTTGTTCTACTATTGCGTTTCTGATGGTGTGTTGGTGTTCGTCTTGAGTTTGGGTAATGGCGGTTTCAATATCCAGCATTTGTTTTACGTGTTCCGTTCTTGTTTGTCGTGGTGTTATATTATGTTTTAGGCCCATTTCTAGCATTTTTATTTCTTTATCATCGAATTGTATGTTAGTGTTGTTGTGAATTCTCTGGTAGAATTTGTGGTTTGTTGTTGTCGATCGGCTACTCTTATTCACCGAACGTTTTTGTTGTTGTATTAATTTATTTAATTTATTTCTGATGGTCTTTTCCTTTTTATTCGTCTCTTTTTTAATTAATTCGTCTATCTTGTGAAGTATGGCAACGTATTCTATGTGATGAAATGTCTAGATAATTGTAGTTGCGCGTTGTAAAGTTGCAATGTCACTTTATCGATTTGCGTGTAGATTTGCTTTATAGATGTTTTTAACCAGGTTCTTTCTGCTTTCTTTCTAATTTGATGTGCAATTCGCGATTTATTGTTAATTCTCACATTTATGTAGCTTGGTTTCTTACAGAAATACCCCACAAATCTAAAAAATTAATAGAAATACCAGTAACTATTTCAAAAGGAAACTTTTATATACAAAAAAGTTTGCTTTCACCAAACATAAACATCCAGGAAGGAATATACACTACTTGTGCACCCTACAAAGCTATTGTAGAAATTATTAACACAGGTCAAGACGAAGAATCGTTCCAATTATTGAGCCCAATTAATGTAATCGAATTCAAAAAGCAATATAATGAAATTAATTTTCATATTGCAAATCAGCATACAACAAAAGTAGATATAGAATCAAAAATCCAAACGGACAATTTAAATCCTGAGGAAAAATTCCAAATATTGAACCTATGTAAAAAATTCCAAAGTTTATTCTATGACGAGAATCAAAAATTAAGCTTTACCAATGAAATAAAGCACGAAATAAATTTACTCAAGGAAAAGCCGCATCATGTAAAACAATACAGGCATCCTGAGAATCAAAAGCAGGAAATCAGAAAAGAAATCGATAAACTATTAGAAAATAAAATTATTAGGCCATCATTTAGCCCCTGGTCTTCGCCCATATGGATGGTGCCGAAGAAACCAGACGCAAATGGGAATAAAAAATGGAGACTTGTCGTAGATTTTCGACAACTCAATTCGCAAACGATCAATGATAAATATCCTCTACCCAATATAGAGAATATTCTCGATAAAATGGGAAAGGCGATTTATTTTTCAACAATAGACTTGGCGGCGGGATTTCACCAAATTGAAATCGGAATCACTTATATTTAGTAAAATAAACGTTTGTATATTATAAACATTATTATACATATATACATGGTATACTTACCTGTTTATTAAATTATATATATACACACATATACGCATTTTGTTTCATGTTTGGCCAGTAAAGCAGAGTTTTTGTGAGAACTAAGTGTATATCTATGTGCCTGTCCAATCATTTCTTTTCGTAAAATAATAAGAACAATTATTCGATTGTTGAAATATTAGTATATCTAAAAATATTTCACTTTTATTGTTCTCAATATATTCTTATTTCACTACGAATTGCATATTTGGAGGTTCCGCAACTGTTTTGATACACCTGTAATAATTCAACTTCGTTAAGATTTGATTTGGTTTCAATGTAAGAAAAAATTTCTCTGGATCAGAACCTATCCCCTTTTCTGAAAACATACAAAATATTTTACTCGATCCGCGCAAAATTGCAAATTTAAATGTTTCTAAATAAACCCCCATTATAGTTTCCATATCAATTCAACCGAATCGTCCACCTCATATTATAGCGATCATATGCTGTTAAAATAACATTTGTTTAAAAAAATTCAAAGGTATAATGTATAGATTAGCACCAGAATCTAATTAAAAATGTATACACTAATTTTCGACCTTGATATTTTCTACCCAACAACTTTGATTCAAATTATTATTTACTATCATTAAATCTAGATCATCTCACTCAATATCAGTACAAAAGTCATTACCATGCAATTAATTTATTGGGCAATAATTACGATTATGACGAAAATTACATTTATGACAAGTTTTATTTGACCTATTTTCAAAAAAATCACGATTCATATTGCGCTACTATTTTTTTCACATTTTCTAGATAATTTTGTTTTTGTGACTCTCTTATATTTCACCTCTCCCCACGTTACCGCTTCTAGAACTTCCCTGTTGAACCCACTTGAGTTGAACTTAAGTAAGTTCTGTCCTGTGACAAAACTTGATTGCGGACAATGGTTTTAAATCATCTTTTTTTATAAGTGATTCAGTGAGCAGGATCTGCCGGACTCCCGGGCCCATGTCGTACACCCGTGCACATATAACAAAACCGAAGGATAGGATAGGATTATTAGTTCGGACAGACTGGACCCGGTTACAGACACAAATGCGATCGATAGTTAGTAAATTATTAGTACAATATATAGTAAATAGGTTAGCACAAGACAGCACAATCTAACTACATTACTAGATGATTATTTCTCTGGAATCCAGGGCCGGATACTCAGGACTCCCTAAATGTAAATCAAGACTTCAAAAATTATTAATGTTGTAATTCCCCATGTCCGCCTTTCATTAGTTTACCTGATAAATTATTTAAGAAAAATTTAAAATTACTAAGCTAAGATTACAAAAACATCGCTTATTTTATTTTTCATGGTCCGTCTATATCTAATTAATTAATTATTACAAACTGCAACAAGAATTAAAATAAACGGTAAAAACCATTTTAAACATAAAATTTTACTTAAATCTAATCATAAATTTCCTACCGATCAATTATTACATTATTATTTTATAAAATTATAATAAATAATTGAAAAATGATAATGTTACAACACCACAACAGCCTAAAATCATCAATAATTTAGTTACGTACTATATCAAGAATAACAAATAAAATTAATATACAAATTCCCAGGCAACTCTGAAAACTAATTTTAATTAATAAATCACCATAATACCAAACTAAAATTTAATTCTGAAATTCAGGATTAAATTTAATCCCATAATATTTAATTCTGGATCTATGTTATATTCTGAAAATTGAATTATTTATTAGCAAATTAAGGAAGAGAAACCTTTAAATATTCTTTAAAGTAAGTTAATTAATATATATTAATGAGCAAAACACAATTAAAAATTTTAAATTGTTAAGATATAATTTAAATTCAAAGCACTTGTTCCATTAGTTACAAAAATTGAAATTTGATTTTATGTACAATCCCCTTTCTATCTTCAAAAATTAAAACATTGCCTGACAAATGCATCCCGGTGAAAAATAAAAACATTGCCTGACAATTGCATCCCGTGGGATTGCATTTTTCAAAATTACACTTTAATTATTTTCACTACACTTTGATTATTATTACACAAAACTTGAATTTAATTAGAATTAAATTTAAAATTTAAAATTAAAATGTATATACATTGTAACTATTGGTGACTGGATTTAGTTTGACCTAAATCAAGTCGTTACAAAAATTACCTTAAGCAGGAAATGCTACCAAGGCTTAATCCCGGTGCTCGAGACGGTTAGAGGAATTTGGTCGTGGGGGTTGGTAGCTCCCCTTAAGATATTGTTAAAGTCGTGTTAGAGAAAAAAGTGGTTGATAATAACAAAAGGAAAAAAAAAAAATAGGTGAAAGAATAAAAGAAAATAAAACGGACCAACCACATGGTTAAAATGTGGCCTACCATTTGGAAATTATTTGCTTTGGGAGAAGAAACAAAGTGATTTACAGACTCATCCGTTAATCAATAAAAAAAAAAATAATAAAAAAAACGACAGAGAGAGAACAGTGCAAAGCACTTGCCGTCTCCCGTCCCATACGGGACAGTCCACAGACACCCAACAATCGGTGTCCTTTAGTTAGTAATCATGTATATAATTTTTTTTGTTATTTATACTTACCACAAAAGAAAACCCAAAAAAATAATTCAAAACTCCCGGTTAAAAGAAAAAAAAAAAATTTTTTAGTTTAAAACTTAGATTGATATTTCTACTTATTTTTTTTTATTTTTCATTTTTTTACGTGGAAGAAAACTTAAATCCCACAATCAAAAACAGCAAGAATCTTAATGACCACCAATAAAATATTGGCGAGGTTTTTATTCAATTTTTCTGCTGATTGACCAAAAAAGAAAAATTATTTTCCACATTGATCCATCAACAGAAAAACGCATTCCTACCCCCTCCAATACTTTATTGGTTATTAGCAATTATGCAAAAAAAAATTGCAAGCATCCGGCACGTTTTCGTTCAATGTGTAAACACAAGAACTGCCCAAATTACCCACAAAACAACAACAACAAAAAAAATTAAATTCAATTTAGTTTCAAATAGCAGCGTGAATAAACGCTAAAGAAACCAAAAAAAAAAAAAAATTAAAAGTGTTGTACACACGCTTGACAAAAATCGCGTGTGCAACAACAAAAAGAGGAACATTTATTTACGTTTATTTACTGTAACTTGAGTACACACTTTGGTGTGCAGAAATAAATTCATAATTTAAACGTAAATGAAAATATAATTCATATGGGCACGCGCCACTGGAATAAAAAGAATGTTAATTTGTTGTAAAATCAAATTTGACACAACCTCAACTAACGTAATTAGAATGGTAACTGCATCCGGACATTGTCATGGGATTTGATTTGTTTTTTTTTTTTAGAAGAAAATATCTTCAAAGGTGGGATGCAGTTTTTTTATTTTTTTAGTTTATTTTTACAACATATGTATATAAAGTATATGTATACATATCACTACATAAGAAACAAAAATAAAAATAAAATAAAATAAAATTTCTGAAGATGATACAAAAAACACGCTTATCCTCTTCGACGAACTCGCCAACCACTGAGGTGAAAAATGTGGAAAAATGAGTAACAAAGAAAAAAGCACTTGTATTTAACTACAAAAAACTTTCTTTAAATTAAAATCTATGCGACAGCTAAAATGTACCGATTGCAAGTTTAACACATGGAGAAGATCCCACGGTTCCCAAAGACTAATTAGCTGAGTGTATTTAAAAACAAAATATTATACATTCAACATCCGCCAGGAGAGCACAACATCAACATTTTTTATAGGATATTTTGTACTGTATAGGAATTGATTGTAGTTTCCTTAAGTTCCAGGTACCAAAACATTCATTTAGCGCGAGTTGCAGTTTATTAGAGTTACATACCTTTATAACGTAAATTTATTTTTGCTTAGGAAGCATGAACCAAGTAGTTACGTCATTGTTTTATAAAAATTATCATTGAAGAAATGAGTATTTTCTGGTATCAAAGTAAGAAGCTCTATCGAGATTTGCTTGAAAAATCAAATTAATTATGTGTCTTAAATTGTTAGGGAAACCACCTCGATGATTAACTATTTAAACTTTAACGACATGAAATACTAATATCGCATGAGTGTGAAGTTTATGCTAAAAAAAAATAACAAAAAATTACACTGTTAAATTAGCTATTTTCCAATTGGAATTTTAACTATATGAAAATTTAAAATTTTTTGTAATTTTGGATTTTTAGTACCACCAAACAGATTCTTTTCATCAGAAAACAGGTTCTTTTCATCTTTTTCAGATAGCTGGACCATCTTTTTATATCGTTAACCAAAAGCATCCAATTGTGTTGAACATTACTATATTTCAGATAATTTAAAAGTTGACTGAGATTTGATGGTTTAAATAATTATTTAGCGCCGAACCTGGAAATGACCCGAAGGCTTCGCACATTTCTTAAAATAGTTAAGCCATGTAGCGGTCAATGTCACCAAGCCGATCCAATTATGATGAACTATAATATATTTCACAGTTTTTGGAATTTTTAATAATTTTTCATTACTTTAAAAGTTTTACATCGCCGACCGCAAAGATGTCCACAAGGTCTCGCCTATATTATCGGATAACTTGGCCATGTGCCAGTCTATGTGGTCAACGATATCCAATTGAAATGAACTATACTATACTTCACAGAATTTCGAATTTTTAATAATTTTATTAGTTTTAAAATTGTTGTATCTCCGATCACAGAGATGTCCACAAGGTCTAGCCTATATTTTTGGATAACTTGACCATATGCCAGTCTATGTGGTCAGTCTTATTCAATTGTGATGAACTATACTATACTTCACAGAATTTCGAATTTTTAATAATTTTATTAGTTTTAAAAATAGTTTAATCTCTGATCACAGAGATGTCCACAAGGTCTTGCCTATATTTTTGGATAATTTGACCATATGCTAGTCTATGTGGTCAATCTTATCCAATTGTGATGAACTATACTATACTTCACAGAATTTCGAATTTTTAATAATTTTATTAGTTTTAAAAATTGGTATATCTCTGATCACAGTGATGTCCACAAGGTCTTGCCTATATTTTTGGATAACTTGACCATATGCCAGTTTATGTGGTCAGTCTTATCCAATTGTGATGAACTATACTATACTTCACAGAATTTCGAATTTTTAATAATTTTATTGGTTTTAAAAATTGTTGTATCTCTGATCACAGAGATGTCCACAAGGTCTTGCCTATATTTTTGGATAACTTGACCATATGCCAGTCTATGTGGTCAGTCTTATCCAATTGTGATGAACTATACTATACTTCACAGAATTTCGAATTTTTAATAATTTTATTGGTTTTAAAAATTGTTGTATCTCTGATCACAGAGATGTCCACAAGGTCTTGCCTATATTTTTGGATAACTTGGCCATATGCCAGTCTATGTGGTCAGTCTTATCCAATTGTGATGAACTATACTATACTTCACAGAATTTCGAATTTTTAATAATTTTATTAGTTTTAAAATTGTTATATCTCTGATCACAGAGATGTCCACAAGGTCTTGCCTATATTTTTGGATAACTTGACCATATGTGAGTCTATGTGGTTAGTCTTATCTAATTGTGATGAACTATACTATACTTCACAGAATTTCGAATTTTTAATAATTTTAATAGTTTTAAAAATTGGTATATCTCTGATCACAGAGATGTCCACAAGGTCTTGCCTATATTTTTGGATAACTTGACCATATGCTAGTCTATGTGGTCAATCATATCCAATTGTGATGAACTATACTATACTTCACAGAATTTCGAATTTTTAAAAATTTTAATAGTTTTAAAAATTGGTATATCTCTGATCACAGAGATGTTCACAAGGTCTTGCCTATATTTTTAGTTAACTTGACCATATGCCAGTCTATGTGGTCAGTCTTATCCAATTGTGATGAACTATACTATACTTCACAAAATTTCGAATTTTTAATAGTTTTATTAGTTTTAAAATTGTTATATCTCTGATCACAGAGATGTCCACAAGGTCTTGCCTATATTTTTGAATAACTTGACCATATGCCAGTCTATGTGGTTAGTCTTATCTAATTGTGATGAACTATACTATACTTCACAGAATTTCGAATTTTTAATAATTTTAATAGTTTTAAAAATTGTTATATCTCTGATCACAGAGATGTCCACAAGGTCTTGCCCATATTTTTGGATAATTTGACCATATGCTAGTCTATGTGGTCAATCCTATCCAATTGTGATGAATTATACTATACTTCACAGAATTTAGAATTTTTAATAATTTTATTAGTTTTAAAACTGTTATATCTCTGATCACAGAGATGTCCACAAGGTCTTGCCTATATTTTTGGATAACTTGACCATATGCCAGTCTACGTGGTTAGTCTTATCTAATTGTGATGAACTATACTATACTTCACAGAATTTCGAATTTTTAATAATTTTAATAGTTTTAAAAATTGTTATATCTCTGATCACAGAGATGTCCACAAGGTCTTGCCTATATTTTTAGATAACTTGGCCATATGGTAGTCTACTTGGTCAACCTTATCCAATTGTGATGAACTATACTATACTTCACAGAATTTCGAATTTTTAATAATTTTATTGGTTTTATAAATTGTTGTATCTCTGATCACAAAAATGTCCACAAGGTCTTGCCTATATTTTTTAATTACTTGACCATATGGTAGTCTACGTGGTCAAACTTATCTAATTGTGATGAACTATACTATACTTCACATAATTTAGAATTTTTAATAATTTTATTGGTTTTATAAATTGTTGCATCTCTAATCACAGAAAAGTCCACAAGGTCTGGCTTATATTTTTGGATAACTTGACCATATGCCAGTCTACGTGGTCAATCTTATTTAATTGTGATGAACTATTCTTCACAGAATTTAGAATTATTAATAGTTTTATTGGTTCCTAAGTATATGGTGTTGAGGCATTTTCATTTCTCTGCATCAAGTAAATCAAAATTGTGGACATTTCTGTGATCGGAGATACAACAATTTTTAAAACCAATAAAATTATTAAAAATTCGAAATTCTGTGAAGTATAGTATAGTTTATGACAATTGAATAAGATTGACCGAGTAAAATGGCATATGGTCAAGTTATCCTAAAATATAGGCCAGACCTTGTGAACATCTCTGTTTTAGGAGATACAACAATTTTTAAAACCAAAGAAAATTATTAAAAATTCGAAATTCGGTGAAGTATAGTATAGTTCATCACAATTGGATAAGACTGACCACATAGACTGGCATAAGGTCAAGTTATCTAAAAATATGGGCTAGACCTTTTGGACATCTCTGTGATCAGAGATATAACAATTTTTAAAACTAACAAAATTATTAAAAATTCGAAATTCTGTGAAGTATAGTATAGTTCATCACAATTGGATAAGACTTACCACATAGACTGGCATATGGTCTAGTTATCCAAAAATATAGGCAAGACCTTGTGGACATCTTTGTGATCGGAGATATAACAATTTTTAAAAGTAATAAAATTATTAAAAATTCGAATTTCTGTGAAGTATAGTATAGTTCATCACAATTGGATAAGATTGACCACATAGACTAGCGTATGGTCAAGTTACCCAAAAATATAGGCAAGATCTTGTGGACATCTCTGTGATCAGAGATATAACAATTTTTAAAACTAATAAAATGATTAAAAATTCGAAATTATGTAAAGTATAGTATAGTTTATCACAATTGGATAAGACTGACCACATAGACTGGCATATGGTCAAGTTATCCAAAAATATGGGCAAGACCTTGTGGACATCTCTGTGATCAGAGATACAACAATTTTTAAAACCAATAAAATTATTAAAAATTCGAAATTCTGTGAAGTATAGTATAGTTCATCACAATTGGATAAGACTGACCACATAGACTGGCATATGGTCAAGTTATCCAAAAATATAGGCAAGACCTTGTGGACATCTCTGTGATCAGAGATATAACAATTTTTAAAACTAATAAAATTATTAAAAATTCGAAATTATGTGAAGTATAGTATAGTTCATCACAATTGGATAAGACTGACCACATAGACTGGCATATGGTCAAGTTGTCCAAAAATATGGGCAAGACCTTGTGGACATCTCTGTGATCAGAGATACAACAATTTTTAAAACCAATAAAATTATTAAAAATTCGAAATTCTGTGAAGTATAGTATAGTTCATCACAATTGGATAAGACTGACCACATAGACTGGCATATGGTCAAGTTATCCAAAAATATAGGCAAGACCTTGTGGACATCTCTGTGATCAGAGATATAACAATTTTTAAAACTAATAAAATTATTAAAAATTCGAAATTATGTGAAGTATAGTATAGTTCATCACAATTGAATAAGACTGACCACATAGACTGGCATATGGTCAAGTTATCCAAAAATATGGGCAAGACCTTGTGGACATCTCTGTGATCAGAGATACAACAATTTTTAAAACCAATAAAATTATTAAAAATTCGAAATTCTGTGAAGTATAGTATAGTTCATCACAATTGGATAAGACTGACCACATAGACTGGCATATGGTCAAGTTATCCAAAAATATAGGCAAGACCTTGTGGACATCTCTGTGATCAGAGATATAACAATTTTTAAAACTAATAAAATTATTAAAAATTCGAAATTATGTGAAGTATAGTATAGTTCATCACAATTGCATAAGACTTACCACATAGACTGGCATATGGTCAAGTTATCCAAAAATATAGGCAAGACCTTGTGGACATCTTTGTGATCGGAGATATAACAATTTTTAAAACTAATAAAATTATTAAAAATTCGAATTTCTGTGAAGTATAGTATAGTTCATCACAATTGGATAAGATTGACCACATAGACTAGCGTATGGTCAAGCTATCCAAAAATATAGGCAAGACCTTGTGGACATCTCTGTGATCAGAGATATAACAATTTTTGAAACTAATAAAATTATTAAAAATTCGAAATTCTGTGAAGTATAGTATAGTTCATCACAATTGGATAAGACTGACCACATAGACTTGTATAAGGTCAAGTTATCTAAAAATATAGGCAAGACCTTTTGGACATCTCTGTGATCAGAGATATAACAATTTTTAAACCTAACAAAATTATTAAAAATTCGAAATTCTGTGAAGTATAGTATAGTTCATCACAATTGGAAAAGACTGACCGCATAGACTGGCATATGGTCAGGTTATTGAAAAATATGGGCAAGACCTTGTGAACATCTCTGTGATCAGAGATATAATAATTTTTAAAACTAATAAAATTATTAAAAATTCGAAATTATGTGAAGTATAGTATAGTTCATCACAATTGGATAAGACTGACCACATAGACTAGCATATGGTCAAGTTATCCAAAAATATAGGCAAGACCTTGTGGACATCTCCGTGATCAGAGATATAACAATTTTTAAAACTAATAAAATTATTAAAAATTCGAAATCCTGTGAAGTATAGTATAGTTCAACACAATTGGATAAGACTGACCACATAGACTGGCATATGGTCAAGTTATCCAAAAATATGGGCAAGACCTTGTGGACATCTCTGTGATCAGAGATACAACAATTTTTAAAACTAATAAAATTATTAAAAATTCGAAATTCTGTGAAGTATAGTATAGTTCATCACAATTGGATAAGACTTAACACATAGACTGGCATATGGTCAAGTTATCCAAAAATATAGGCAAGACCTTGTGGACATCTCTGTGATCAGAGATATAACAATTTTTAAAACTATTAAAATTATTAAAAATTCTAAATTCTGTGAAGTATAGTATAGTTCATCACAATTGGATAAGGTTGACCACGTAGACTGGCACATGGCCAAGTTATCCGATAATATGGGCGAGACCTTGGGGACATCTCTGCGGTCGGCGATATAAAACTTTTAAAATAATGAAAAATTATTAAAAACCCCAAATACTGTGAAATATATTATAGTTCATCATAATTGGATCGGCTTGGTGACATTGACCGCTAAATGGCTTAGCTATTCTAAGAAATGTGCGGGGCCTTTGGGACATTTCCAGGATCGGCGCTAATTAATTATTTAAACCATCAAAATTCAGTCAACTTTTAAATTATCTGAAATATAGTAACGTTCAACACAATTGGATGCTTTTGGTTAACGATATAAACAGATGGTCCAGCTATCTGAAAAGAACCTGTTTTCTGATGAAAAAAACCTTTTTGGTGGTACGAAAAATCCAAAATTACAAAAAATTTAAATTTTCATATAATTTAAATTCCAATTGGAAAATAGCTAATTTAACAGTGTATTTTTTTGTTATTTTTTTTAGCATAAACTTCACACTCATAATATCGCCTCCTCCCCTTTTGAACCATTTGATATATCTTGTTTTAAAAATCCACTTGGTATTTATCACATTGAAGACAAATTAATTTATCGATAATTTTAATTCTTCCAGCATATTTTGAATTTTTTTTTTTTTTTTTTTGTAGTTTTAACCAATCTTGTTACTGTTCTTCATCAAGACTTGTTTTCTCAAAATATTTTCTTTTCAGTGTAAGAGGAAAAAACCCATAACTTATAAACTACACCATCTAATTTAGATTTCACAGGAACAAAATTCTTATCACATTCTGTATACTGCAATAAATTAATTTAAATGTTTTTATCTTTTAAATGTAGAACATGCATACAATTTAGCAAAAAAAAAAAACTGCAAACTATACTGGTAACAAAAACTACAAATAGTTATAAATTTAAATTTATCAAATAAAAAATAAATTTTCCTTTATTTATTCGAAGATAACCATATGAATGTCTACATGCACATTGCACATACTAAACATATTTATGTATTTTAGTATTATATTTGAATAAGGATCTTTATTTTATAAAGGTACATAATGTACGAGTCGTATACTCGAAAAAGTATGTTGATATATTTAAAGAATTCTAATTTATATTTAAAATAAATTTTAAATTGAATAAAAATGTTTTTGTGTCACGTCTTTCCATGTATGTTATCAACACCTTAAATTTTTCCCTTTATTTATCGAAATTTTTCGTTTTTATAATCGAATGCAGCAAAGTTTCTCATTTCAATTTTTCAATATGCTTACAAGTGTTTGTGTATCGTTCCACACCAAATTTCAATAAAAAAAAAAAAATCGTTTATGTTGTGAATGTTATTTGGCAACATTTTGTTTGGCGATTACATCGATATTAGTTTATTCAATAAATTTCTTTTCGAAAGACGATTTATTTTCACAACGGTTAAAACAAAATGTTGAAAGATGCAGTTTTACGGTACAAGAATATAGGATTGGATAATGTTTTAATTAATTGTTGGTAGACGCTATAGCGGCAATCTGATCTAACCTACCTAAGTCCTAATTCAAACAAACATTTTTTAATGAAACCAATATGATTTGGTTGTTGTGAATGAAACCAATATGGTTATTATTGTACAACTAATTAAAATTGCAAACAAATACTTTTACAAGGGCACTATGTTAAAAAAGAACTTTTATAAAGGAATCGGAAACGAGCGAAAACTAAACATTTCATATAAACCATATGGGAAATAACTTTTTTTGCCTAACACAAAAATTACACCATCAAAAAAGCTTGCAATTTTCTTTATTCTAGCAGGCTTTGGTCAGAACCATCTTGATATGAATCAAAGCTTACCTAAATATACAAGCCGTCAGGTTCAGACCAATTTTAAAAGAAGCTTAATTTAAGGGGGATACATTTTACGTTTTCCCATAAGAACCCATGTAAAATTGAACATTTTTGATTAAAATTTTATAAATGAAAAATACTCGTAACAGAAAATGTTTTTAGGTTTATATTTAAATCAAACCTTTGAGTATAACATATTTTAAAACCAATAACTTAAATTTAGTAATTTGATTAATATAATTAAAATAAAATTGTACAAATTTACTTTTTCTTTGTATGTATATGTGAAAAATTTGGAAAAATACAGTATAAACTTATAAAAACGAAATCAATGACGTAAGATCTTGTTAATTTTTTTTTTTTAATACTATGAAGTGGGTTACACAACGTTTTTTAAATTTTGAAAATTTTTTAACAGTGCAATAATTCTTTTAAATGGGAAACTAAGAATTTACAAGTAATTGAAACTAACGTATGTAGTTAATTTATTTGTGGTGGTGTCACAAATTTTTGGAATATAATATCGTCCGAATATAGAAGAACTTTGCCGAATAAATAATTTATTGTTTCGGCAATCCGGTCATCAGCTTCGGCACCCTGACATACTTCCTGATAAAATTTAGTTTAAAAAAAAAAACATTTTTAGCGATGAACATTTTACCGACACAGCCAAGAAATTACAATACTATACCTCATTTGGTTGCCTTTCATGATTCGATAATCGCTTTAATGCGTTATGCTCGCTGATGCGTTCTTTGTCTTTCGATGCCTGTCTAACATTCGTTTTTCGCGACCCCTATGCAGCTCATGTCGGTATTTTGTATTGCTGTACACATCCATATTCAAAAATATCATTTCCTTCATGGCCACAAATCCAATCAAGTAAATAGTCCGTGTCATCAACCAAGCGAGGAGCTTCATAATCTCGCCGCCAACATTATGATTGTTCTTGTCCTCGGTCAACCATTTAATCGATTTTTTCTCGATCTTTTGTAAAATTTCATATAATATTTCCTCTTTCACTTTATCTGGTGATTGTGATACTTGATAAATAAAATCAAATACGCATGCGGTAATGAGATTAAAATTTTTAAAATTTTTTGCTCCAAAAATGGAATCATATTTGTTGTGTACTAAATTTAGTAAAAACGTTAGTACAGATGAATAAACTCCAGGATCTGTCATTCCGAATTCAAGAAGACTATAATCCTGAAGAATTGGTACATTCGCCTGAGCGACTGAATTGATGCGCTGAATTAATTAAAGATGAATTCAGTTTTATAACAACTAGTCTTAATTAAATTTATGTTTACCATGATGCTAATACGAGTATTTGTAAAGCTTTTCTTGTTTCATCTTCCATTGTATCTTCAAACATCATATTTTCAATTACCCCACTTTCGATCCAATGCCTTATTAAAATTTCAAAAGCCTTGTAAAAACCTTTTGTTATAAAATTAAATAAATTTGTCAAGTTGTCAACTACCTCAAGAGCATGAGATCTGCCATCCTTATCGGTCGAGAAAAATATTCTAAAATAGGCATTTGTGACAGAATCACGTTTTTCTTGATCACTCGACCAAACTAAATTCAATGATTTAATCATTCCGACGTCAGTGCCCTCGATGCCAAACCAATATCCGGTTGTGAAAAATGAAATAGCTTCAATCACATCACTATTTGTTTTCGACTGTATAATAAAATAATAAATAAAAATAAATAAATTAATTTAAATAATTTTAAAAAAAAATTTCAACTTACTACTTTTCTCCAATGATAAGTGTGATATTTGTTGAGAATATGTCAAAAAATTAGCTTTTCCATTTTGTACACTGTGAAGTTTTCAAGTCAGGAATTAGTGACATCTGTAGTTTACCACAAAAAATATATATTTCGGTTACTATTTCTGTTCGAATGAGTTTTAAAAATTAATAATCCGTTTTATTTTGTTTTCCCCGGACCTATTATGGTTAATAGAGCAATCAAATGTCAAAGTGGTTTTTATGTGCGAAATTTATGTGCATTAATATTAATTATTTGAAAAAAAAAAAAAAACACAATTTTATTAAAAGGTTTTTATGCCTAATGGAAGCAACTTTCTTAATTTTTTGTCCTGTTTTTTTTTTTTGTTGCTTCCATGTGTGCTTTTCCTTTCACTAATAAATTATTGTTATTATACAAATAAATAAATAAATACAATATTTTATTAAAATCACAAAAATTTTTTGTAAATTAATTAGTTTTTAATTGACGAATGGTACCTTTTACTTGAATTAATTTTAGTATTTTTAATTGAGCTGATGAATTCTTTTTGTTAAACTAATTTCCACCGTTAGAGATAGGAATATCATTATTCAAATTTCATTCAAATCATTATTGCAATTTTTGAATGTTGAAAACAAACGCATCGTCCGAATTTTTCGACTTCAAATCAATAAAGTCCGGATGAAATAGATTCGCATGCTCGTTAATCTTTTTATTTACTAAATTATACTACTAACTTGCTAAAACATTATTTTGATTTGTTTTTCTGAAATATGAATTTATTTCAATTTCTTATTACCGCCATCTGATTTCAAACACGAAAACTACATGGCCATTTGGTTTTTTTTAAACTTTTTTAATTAGTCGAGTTTATAAGTCGGTGTCACTAATGGCTTATTACAAAAAAAAACATGAACGAAAGGTATGACGTCATGAGGTGGTAAAGATGTGTTTGTAAATAAAGGGGTTTTACTAAAACATTAATTAATTTAAACATTAACATAAACAAGATTTTATTAATTGATTTTCAAATCGTATATTTACCAATCATTCTTCTTGATAACGTAGAAATCAAAATTCATTTTTGTAAGATTTTTCATTGAAAAAAGCGATATTAAAAAAACATAACTTTTCATATGATTTGGATGAAAAATTCATTTTTTTTTGTCTTTCTATCCCCCTTATATTAAGTTCGAATTTTAACCTGACGGCTTGTATATTTAGGTAAGCTTTGTATGAATAGAGCCTACATGTAAAAAATGAACTTAAAATAAAGGACATAGAAACACTAAAAAATAATTTATTTTCATAGAGTTTGTATGAAAAAACGCGATTTCGAATGACGAAAAAATATGAATTAAAAATTAAACCTAGATAAATAATTTTTTCTGAAATCACTAATAAACAACTCAATGACTAACTCATTTAAAGCACAGATTCTCAAGCTTCCCCATTTTCCAGATATAATCAAAAGAAAATAAGGGAATTAAATTAAAAAACGTTCTACAACAACAACAACAATATGTATTAAAAAGAGAATATTCTATTTAACGACGTCATCACTTATTCACAACTAAAATCAATGGTAAAAAAAAGACAATACGTTGAACAGCCAAAATTGAAATAAATCAAAGAGAGTCAAAGAGAAAAAATTATAATAATATGCATTGAGCGAGAAGAAATCAAAAAAATCAAATCAACCCAGATTGTTATGCATTACAAATAAACGACAAAACCAACAAACATTAACTGTAATATAAATGCCTTATTTATTTCTCAAGTATTAGAAATATTATTTAAATTAAGTCACAGCTGAAAATAAATAAAACATCATTAATAATTGGCATCGATTTTTATTCCCAAAAATTATAATGACACATTCAAAATAAGTTTTTGTTTAGAATATTTGAATTGTCATAACATTTGAGAGCAATGTATAAAATAAAATAGCCGTTACTTATTATTCCCATTCCTAGATGTCACTTAACACACTTTTTACGTAAAATTAACATAATTTCTTTCATAGCAATTGTTTAATTTTAGTAAATTTATAAAAACAATTATATTAAATTAATTATTATTACAATTTAGTTATTACTATAGAGGGAAGCCACCAAAAATATGTTTAACCGAATCAAAAATCAGACTGATTTTAGAATCCGACCGGTTCGATCACCTATTTGATTTTTTTATATGTTTTTAATTGTAGGCGACATCTATGGTTTAAACAAAAGTCGTTAATCAAGCATTGCCACATGATATGAATCTGTATTCGGGCAGATTTTTGTAATGTGGCAATGCTTTTAGAAGGAGACTAAAAAGAGATGGTTATAATTGATTATACATTTTATGTTATGACGTATTTTACAACAACAACATTCCATAAAAGTTTAGCAATAGTTTGTATTCCAAGAGGATTTTCACTAAGAAATAAACATTTTCATGATTCGATTTTTCAATCAAATAAAATTACATGTTTTTTGAACATTTTCGTATAAAAATAATGTAAAAGCTCATAATTCTTATAGACTAAAAATGTAAATGAAAACAATAATTTTCCCATATAGTTTCATAGTAAAGAAAAAATTGTATGTACTTTATTTTAGGCTTATTAAAAAATACAGTCAATGTGGAGGCTCTTATTTATAGAGTAGGCTCTGCTTTGGTCATATTCGTTGTTAATACCAGAACTTTTTGGATGTAAATAGAGCCGGCGTGTGAAAAATGAACCCAAAATAAGCGAACCGATGTGAACTTGGCCCGAAAAACCATCCCGAAAAAAAACCTTTTCAAAAAAATTATGTGTGTCCTCGCTAAATTTATAAATAAAAACCTTACAGCACGAAAACTAATATTTTATTAGGTACAAAGAAAATAACACTTCATCCCGAAAAATATTATTTTTATTTTTACCCGTACTAATGTATTCATTTCATATAAAATATCTATTTTGTAGAAACTAAAGAAGTGTTTAAAGAAATAAATTATTTTATTAAATTTTTTAATGTTCGATTTTATAATTTTGTAATTATTAATATTGTAAAGTAAACCACGTATACCATCATTTGGACAATAAATTAATTCATTTATTTTTGGGTTTATTTCTGGTTTCAGTTAGATTTCAGATTTTTTTGTCAAAATTCTAAACATTATACCAACAATACAAAAATAGTTACAAAAATTGCTGCGAGTACCTTCAATCGACTCGTACTTGTTAAAACTAATCGAAACGAAATTACGTCGGTGGCATTTCTCAACCAGGTGGAACTAAGAATTAATGGCCGTTTGATTTGGACAAAAGACAATTTTTTTTGTTAAATTTACAAGTGATTTTCCTACTATACCGCCGATCACACTGATTGCTCCCAACATCGGCAAATTATTGCCACCGCCATTGTTGCGAAGAAAGCTTAATCTGATACCGGATCAAATTGAAAGGCAAAACTTTTAATTGGAAAATATGCTAAATTTAAAACTAAACTTGGTTCATTATAATTTAGGCATTATTAATGAAAACATGAATATTAAAATTTAATATAAAATTGTTGAAACACTGAAGTGAATTGTTTAAATAGTATTGTATTTCATCCATTATATATGTATACAAAACAAAAGAGGTGATAATTATAAGGAATGTAATTAATATAACAAGAATAATTAAAATACGAGAACTAAATCAAATGGTATCATGTTTCATAGTAAAATTTCAACCCATGTGATTTCGAGAAGGGTGATTTAAAGCGTTATATTCATGATAACTAACGTTGGTCAGAAAATTTCATTTATCAAACGCTGTGGCGAAACTCACACGGATTGATCTATATAACGGGATATCGCATGGACACAGTAGGGCCCTTAGCTACGTAAATTTATAAGCCAGATATCTATGCGATGGCGAGAAGGTTGATTTAAAGCGTTATATTCACGGTAAGCGACGTTGGTCAGAAACTTTGATTTATAAAACACTGTGGCGAAACTTACAGGAATTGATCTATATAACGGGATATGGAATGGACACAGTAGGGCCCTTAGCTACGTAAATTTATAAGCAAGATATCTATGCGATAGCGAGAAGGTTGATTTAAAGCGTTATATTCACGGTAACTGACGTTGCTCAGAAACCTTGATTTATAAAACACTGTGGCGAAACTTACAGGGATTGATCTATATAAAGGGATATGGCATGGAAACAGTAGGGCCCTAGGCTACGTAAATTTATAAGCTAGATATCTATGCGATGGCGAGAAGGGTGATTTAAAGCGTTATATTCATGATAACTAACGTTGGTCAGAAACTTTCCTTTATCAAACGCTGTGGCGAAACTCACAGGGATTGATCTATATAACGGGATATGGCATGGACACAGTAGGGCCCTTAGCTACGTAAATTTATAAGCCAGATATCTATGCGATAGCGAGAAGGGTGATTTAAAGCGTTATAATCACGGTATAACTGACGTTGGTCAGAAACCTTGATTTATAAAACACTGTGGCGAAACTTACAGGGATTGATCTATATAACGGGATATGGCATGGACACAGTAGGGCCCTTAGCTAGGATGATCTAAAAAAATATATAGCTACTGCAAGAAATCCGCATAGTACTGAAGTAAGTCCACACATTGTAGTTTACACAGGATCCCTGATGTGAAGATATCAATACTCGAAACTATCTATTCATACTTAACTTTATCTAGCAAAGTCCTAACTAGAAAACTTTTGAAGGAGACCAAATAAATGTGACATATTGTATTGTACCCATAACTTATAGAGATCTTACATATGACTAACCCTCTATTACCCACTAATTGCTTTAAAACTACACTCACCGGCATAGAAAATAAATCTACCCTACAAATTTCTCTTTTTTTTTTCTGAAATATATTTTAAACCGCATTAGCTGGAAACATGAAACAAAAGCCAAATTCTAGGCCATTCAAAACAATCATAGAAAATATGTGATGGCGTGGAACATTTAAATGCAAATTAATAATCGAAAATTTGTGAAATCATTTTTGCTATATTCAATAGTTTTATTGTCGAGTTTACATTTTGTTGTATCAGTGTGTTACGTTTTTATTATGTCGCTAGACTCAGAAATTGCAACGACAATCGTGGCATTGTTGGAAGATAAGAGAAGCCAACGTTACTTCCCTATTATGTTTCGGATTTCCCGTAGTACCGTACAACGTGTTTCGTCGGGATTTTTCAAGACAATGTTTTATACCAGGCGACATAGTACTTTTAGCAAAGAGTAACAAACGTTCAAGATGACCGATTTGTAGTTTCATTAACTCTTAGAAATCGCCATGCAACCGCTGTTGACCAACAGCAATGAATTGTGAACACATATGTAAATGTAATATAAATGTTAGTGGAAAAACCTTCAACAGATCAGCCCATCATCAGTTCCAAACGGATATACTATATAACGGCCGTTCGGTATATTAACAAAATATTGGAAACATTTGTTGTTCGCCATGCACCAATAATAGCCAATAATTTCGTTCTAATGCACGATAGTGCAATACCAGAATACTTGACAGATGTAAATATTTCGAAGATGACTTTGTTATTTAAATTAACAATATATATTCTAAAAATAAACCACAACTGTAGCCCTTTAAATCACCCTTGTCGCCTTCGCATAGACAAGGGACTTGTAATTTTACTTACTAAAGGGATCTACTGTACCTATGCCATATATAGATCAATTCCTGTGAGTTTCGCCACAGCGTTTGATAAATGAAAGTTTCTGAGCAACGTCAGTTACCATGAATATAACGCTTTAAGTCACCCTTCTCGCCATCGCATAGATATCTAGCTTATAAATTTACGTAGCTAAGGGCCCTACTGTGTCCATGCCATATCCCGTTATATAGATCAATCCCTGTGAGTTTCGCCACAGCGTTTGATAAAGGAAAGTTTCTGACCAACGTTAGTTATCATGAATATAACGCTTTAAATCACCCTTCTCGCCATCGCATAGATATCTAGCTTATAAATTTACGTAGCTAAGGGCCCTACTGTGTCCATGCCATATCCCTTTATATAGATCAATCCCTGTGAGTTTCGCCACAGCGTTTGATAAATCAAGGTTTCTGACTAATGTTAGTTATCATGAATATAACGCTTTAAATCACCCTTCTCGCCATCGCATAGATATCTAGCTTATAAATTTACGTAGCTAAGGGCCCTACTGTGTCCATGCCATATCCCGTTATATAGATCAATCCCTGTAAGTTTCGCCACAGTGTTTTAAAAATCAAGGTTTCTGACCAACGTCAGTTACCGTGAATATAACGCTTTAAATCAACCTTCTCGCTATCGCATAGATATCTGGCTTATAAATTTACGTAGCTAAGGGCCCTAGTGTGTCCATGCCATATCCCGTTATATAGATCAATCCCTGTGAGTTTCGCCACAGTCTTTTAGAAATCAAGGTTTCTGACCAACGTCGCTTACCGTGAATATAACGCTTTAAATCAACCTTCTCACCATCGCATAGATATATGGCTTATAAATTTACGTAGCTAAGGGCCCTACTGTGTCCATGCGATATTCCGTTATATAGATCAATCCTGGTGAGTTTCGCCACAGCGTTTGATAAATGAAAGTTTCTGACCAACGTTAGTTATGATGAATATAACGCTTTAAATCACCCTTCTCGCCATCGCATAGATATCTAGCTTATAAATTTACGTAGCCTAGGGCCCTACTGTGTCCATGCCATATCCCGTTATATCGATCAATCCCTGTAAGTTTCGCCACAGTGTTTTATAAATCAAGGTTTCTGACCAACGTCAGTTACCGTGAATATAACGCTTTAAATCAACCTTCTCGCTATCGCATAGATATCTTGCTTATAAATTTCCATAGCTAAGGGCCCTACTGTGTCCATGCCATATCCCGTTATATAGATCAATCCCTGTGAGTTTCGCCACAGCGTTTAATATATCAAAGTTTCTGACCAACATCAGTTACCATGAATATAACGCTTTAAATTAAACTTCTCGCCATCGCATAAATATCTAGCTTATAAATTTACATAGCTAAGGGCCCTACTACGTCCATGCCATATCCCGATATATAGATCAATCCCTGTGAGTTTCGCCACAGTGTTTGATAAATGAAAGTTTCTGACCAACATCAGTTACCATGAATATAACGCTTTAAATTAAACTTCTCGCCATCTCATAGATATCTGGCTTATAAATTTACGTAGCTAAGGGCCCTACTGTGTCCATGCCATATCTTGTTATATAGATCAATCCCTGTGAGTTTCGCCACAGCGTTTGATAAATGAAAGTTTCTGACCAACGTTAGTTACCATGAATATAACGCTTTAAATCACCCTTCTCGCCATCGCATAGATATCCAGCTTATAAATTTACGTAGCCTGGGGCCCTACTGTGTCCATGCCATATCCCGTTATGTAGATCAATCCCTGTGAGTTTCGCCACAGCGTTTGATATATGAAAGTTTCTGACCAACGTTAGTTACCATGAATATAACGCTTTAAATCACCCTTCTCGCCATCGCATAGATATCCAGCTTATAAATTTACGTAGCCTAGGGCCCTACTGTGTCCATGCCATATCCCGTTATGTAGATCAATCCCTGTAAGTTTCGCCACAGTCTTTTATAAATCAAGGTTTCTGACCAACGTCAGTTACCGTGAATATAACGCTTTAATTCAACCTTCTCGCTATCGCATAGATATCTGGCTTATAAATTTACGTAGCTAAGGGCCCTAGTGTGTCCATGCCATATTCCGTTATATAGATCAATTCTTGTGAGTTTCGTAATAGTGTTTTAGAAATCAAGGTTTCTGACCAACGTCGCTTACCGTGAATATAACGCTTTAAATCAACCTTCTCGCCATCGCATAGATATCTGGCTTATAAATTTACGTAGCTAAGGGCCCTACTGTGTCCATGCCATATCCCGTTATATAGATCAATCCCTGTGAGTTTCGCCACAGCGTTTGATAAATGAAAGTTTCTGACCAACGTTAGTTATCATGAATATAACGCTTTAAATCACCCTTCTCGAAATCACATGGGTTGAAATTTTACTATGAAACATGATACCATTTGATTTAGTTCTCGTATTTTAATTATTCTTGTTATATTAATTACATTCCTTATAATTATCACCTCTTTTGTTTTGTATACATATATAATGGATGAAATACAATACTATTTAAACAATTCACTTCAGTGTTATATTAAATTTTAATATTCATATTTTGATTAATAATGCCTAAATTATAATGAACAAAGTTTAGTTTTAAATTTAGCATATTTATTGTACGAAAAATTTTTCGAGCTGAATTTTCGTTTTGTGTACTAATTTTCAATTTTTCGGGCTAGAAGCTAAGACAGTTTAGATTTATAGCAAATTCACATTCTGAAAAGACCTTTTCGGGCTGAAAGGTTTTTTCGGGCTAACTTCTCATACATAATGAGGGACATAGAAACACTAAAAAATAATTTATATTCATAGAGTTTGTATGAAAAAACGTGATTTGGATTGACGATAAAACATGAATGAAAAGTTAAACCCTGTTAAATAATTTTTTCTAAAATCGCTAAAAAACAACTCAATGTCTAACTCATATAAACACAGGTTTTCAAATTTCCCTATTTTCCAGCAATTATCACAAGAAAATAAGGTGCTTTTGTGTGCTTTTCCTCTTAATACTAAATTATTTATAAATACTATAAATAAAATAAAATAAATAAAATAAATAAAATAAATAAAATAAATAAAATAAATAAAATAAATAAAATAAATAAAATAAATAAAATAAATAAAATAAATAAAATAAATAAAATAAATAAAATAAATAAAATAAATAAAATAAATAAAATAAATAAAATAAATAAAATAAATAAAATAAATAAAATAAATAAAATAAATAAAATAAATAAAATAAATAAAATAAATAAAATAAATAAAATAAATAAAATAAATAAAATAAATAAAATAAATAAAATAAATAAAATAAATAAAATAAATAAAATAAATAAAATAAATAAAATAAATAAAATAAATAAAATAAATAAAATAAATAAAATAAATAAAATAAATAAAATAAATAAAATAAATAAAATAAATAAAATAAATAAAATAAATAAAATAAATAAAATAAATAAAATAAATAAAATAAATAAAATAAATAAAATAAATAAAATAAATAAAATAAATAAAATAAATAAAATAAATAAAATAAATAAAATAAATAAAATAAATAAAATAAATAAAATAAATAAAATAAATAAAATAAATAAAATAAATAAAATAAATAAAATAAATAAAATAAATAAAATAAATAAAATAAATAAAATAAATAAAATAAATAAAATAAATAAAATAAATAAAATAAATAAAATAAATAAAATAAATAAAATAAATAAAATAAATAAAATAAATAAAATAAATAAAATAAATAAAATAAATAAAATAAATAAAATAAATAAAATAAATAAAATAAATAAAATAAATAAAATAAATAAAATAAATAAAATAAATAAAATAAATAAAATAAATAAAATAAATAAAATAAATAAAATAAATAAAATAAATAAAATAAATAAAATAAATAAAATAAATAAAATAAATAAAATAAATAAAATAAATAAAATAAATAAAATAAATAAAATAAATAAAATAAATAAAATAAATAAAATAAATAAAATAAATAAAATAAATAAAATAAATAAAATAAATAAAATAAATAAAATAAATAAAATAAATAAAATAAATAAAATAAATAAAATAAATAAAATAAATAAAATAAATAAAATAAATAAAATAAATAAAATAAATAAAATAAATAAAATAAATAAAATAAATAAAATAAATAAAATAAATAAAATAAATAAAATAAATAGAATTTATTTTTTCTAAACAAGCATCATTTTACAACAATAACAATATGTATTAAAAAGAGAAAATTCAATTTATTGATGTCATGATTTATCCACATCTGAAACCAATGGTAAGGAAAAAGACAACACGTCTCTGCTCAACAATCGAAATTAAAATAAATCAAAAAGAGCCAAATAGAATAAATTAAATCAATACAATGAGCGTGAAGAAAACAAAAAATCAAAACAATCTATCATGCTTTGCAAATTCAAAATAACAACACAAAGATATTTGAATTCAAATTGGAATGGAGACAATCAATGAAAGAGTTATGTTTCGAGTTATGAGTTTATGACGTATGTATTTTACAAAAACAGCAACATTTTAGAGTTCAAAAATACCTTATTTAACTAGGCGATTTTCACTAAGAAATAAACATTTTCATGACTCGATATTACATGTCTTATGAACATTTTCGTATACAAACAAAACAAAAGCTCATGATTCTAATAAACTGAAATTTTAAATGAAAATAACCATTTTCCCATACAGTTTCATAGTTAAAAAAAAATTGTATGCACCTTATTTTAAACTTAGTAAAAAATGCAGTCGATACTGAAGGCTTTTATTTATAAAGTAGGCTCTGGTAATATCCTAGACTGAGTTTAGCCTACTGATAAAATTCGATTATTCGTTAATAATGAAGCAAAGTCCGCATACTAAGGAGGGCCTGTGCTCAACATTCTGTGCTCATGGGCATCCCACTTGCGAAGCCTGCCTAGTAAGGACCACTTTGAATTAGCTGAAGCTTAGCAGACTTTGGCTGCATAGAGTCAGCAAAAGAAAACACCAGTTCTTATCTTATTTGCTGGAAAATAGAGAAATTTTAGAATCTGTGTTTTAAATGAGTAAGAGACATTGAGTTGATTTTAAGCACCTTCAGAAAAAATAATTTAACTGGGTTTAACTTTTAATTCATGTTTTATCGTAAATCCAAATCGCGTTTTTTCATACAAACTCTATGAAAATAAATTATTTCTTAGTGTTTCTATGTGTAGTTTAAGTCCTCCTTAGTTTAAGTTCATTTTTCACATGCCGGCTCTATTTACATCAAGATGGTTCTAACATTACAGTTCAAGGGACTTTGTCTAAACTTTTTATGCCAATTTATGGAATGAAAATAATCTATCTAAACTGTAATAGTCTTATTAGTTTGGCAAGACGCTAAGAATTAGCTCTATTTAAAAAAATAAGCCACACATTATATGTTTGAGTAAAACCAAACTAGAAAATAACTGTTCGCTTCATATCGATGGATATACAATAGAATATTCCGGAAAAAGCCAAAAAAATTCCTACTGATGGTATGGCCATCTTGTTAAGTAAACAGATTATACATTCGAAACATCTACATCTTTACGTATAGGTGAGGGAAGAAACTCATTCATCTTTTTCTCTGTATATTTCTGGAAGATAGTGACATCTGATCTCCCGTACTTTTTCGATAAGGACAAGTTCATGATTTTTGACAATTTTAATTCTAGACAAATGGTCTTGTTCTGAATGGCTTTGTAAGACGCGTGAAGTTTAAATACATTTTCTGGACGAAAGCAAATCCCTTATGGGATTGCCGAGGTGACAAAATCGAAATTTTTTTTGTCGAATTTTGCATCATAAGATACCCATGCTCCACTCATCTACTATGATCAATCGAATGACCAAGAGCATTCAAGATCAGATACAATTACATTACCAAGTTTGGTTCAGGGAAAAACTAGCGAGTAACAGGCTAGCTAGGGCAAATGTATTTAAGTGTATTAACATGGTGACATACTGCCTAAGCAGATAAATCTAGTATTGCAGGATGAAAGGGATTCAAGTATTGACCTTTAAGTGATTTCTGGTAAATTGGCAGACTGTTAAGAAAGGATATTTACTACAAAGGGTATTACTTCATAGCTGTGAGTTGGGTCAGGTTGTCCCATGTAACTTTGTGTGGCCATCACTGGTAAAGGCGAAGTTAGGGTAAAGATCTTGCAGCTTAAAAACAAAAAGGCGCCTGGTGCTGATGGGTCTCTAATAGAGCCATAAAGAATTTGGCGCTCTCTGGAATCATGCAGCTTATTGGTATTATCAACGCCATGTTTGTCTGTGCCTATTTTCCAATCTCTTGGAAAATGTCTAAGGCAATAGTCTTGCCATAAACTGCTAAGGAGAACATCAAAGCGATTAGTTTGGTTTTGTACTGAGCTGATCTAATACTAACGCCTTGATAAGGCTACTGAATTATGCCAAAAAAGCAAAGAAAAAATATAAAATCGTGGCTGCCATTTTTCTGGTGGTTAAGAAGACATTCAACTCGGTTTGCATGAGGGCCTAATATACAAACTGCTGTCCCTAATATAACAAACAGTATTCGGTCTTAGGAACACTTCTTTGTATCTTTTTTATTCATGACATCCCGATCCGAGAAACGCCTGAAACAAGATTCCAAATTTTCACGGATGAAACCAAAATTTTCACTTAGAGCCATATTGAATCTTAATGCACAGTTAGGATGGAGACATATCTTGACACCCTCAGTGCTTATTACAGTTGCAGGACTATTGATATAAATGCTCCAAAGGCGCAGCTACAGTTCTTTTATCCAAACAAGGGCTATGAGAACGATTTCAAAAAGGCCAACCCCACTGATTTTGTCAGCTATATAACTATCTCCAGACATAACACTCTAGAGACTGATTTTACACAAAGTTTCTAATAATTTTTGGAAAATCGAATTTGCCCAGATTTCCTATGGGAAATTGTTTTTGAATTTTTCCTGCGATAGCTATTGACATAACATTCTAGAGGCTAATGTTACACCAATTTTAAATATTTTTTTACGGGTTTCACACATTTTCTCCAGTTTACCACGATTAACTGGGGCAGGTTTTGCCATTTAAGAATATTGACAAAAGTCCCAAATGCTAACCATGCATCCATAATAATTTTCGGTTAAACACTATCGACTCAACGATTTTTTACTTTAGGCTGGAAGCTATCATCTGACATTAATTCGACCTTTCAGTTTTGACTTTCAACTTTCGGCTAAATTTAACAGTATTTAAATTATACAGGTTGCTTTACAAAAATTTACCGAATACCGAAAAAACTTCTCATTTTTAAATATGCAGTTTCTCTCTGTTCATTATTTGTGTTTCATTAAATCATAAATTAAATAAAAATGTTGATAATTTTTAGTTTATGTAAATCTCTAACTCGACCCTCAACTCAATCCTCAATTTAACTTCAAACTCGACGTGCATCTCAAACCTCAAAATGTTACTCGAAAAACTACTTTCGTACATGAACCCAACTTACACCCCTAACTCTTCCCTGGGCCAACTCCACCTCTTTCTTAATTTAGATCAGCAACTCAGCTCTTAAATCTATTTCAAAATCACGCCCAATTCAATTTCGAAATCAACATGGTCTTAAAAACTACATGAACTCAAGAAAAGCTAATTCTAATTCAACTGTCAGTTTCACGCATGAATAAATGCTTCGAGGACCTGCTTACTGAACAATTATCCAAGCAAAACTTAACTCCAACTCAATCCTAACTCTAATCCGATTGTTCGATCGCTATTTTTATTATATAATTCCAAATCCAATACTTTGACAAATAAAATACGACTGTAGACCAAGAATTGTTGGCGTGAGCCAATAATCACACATTATTCATTGCAAAACATCCGTTATTCAATTGATTTTGTAAATATTATTAAAATTAGAAATGCGAACACTACATTTTGGTTCTCATTGCTATTTATAATTTTTTTTTTTTAATTTGTTGTAATTATTCTGCGAACAAAGAAATTAAAATTTATTCTTATTGAAAAGGAAATGTTTTTTTTTTACTACTTGCTGTTGGGTTAGTATTGTCGTATGAACTTAAGAAAAGCGAAATAGAATAATAAAAATACTAGAAGCATAACCTTCCAACCAATCTAATATCGATGAACAGAAAGTTTGTCGAAGAAGAAATTAAATTGAACGGAATTCAAATTGATATTTAAAAGCAATACGTGATGTGAATATCAATTAGAATCTATAACACTCATTTTTATTTTACAGTCTTTCTCGGGGTTCAGCACTATTCTTCTATGTATAATAACATCGATTTAATGCAATAAACGAGATTGTAGGTGGTCAGTGATTCTTAGCGTAAATTTCGCGGAACTTCATTGGTGATTTTTGAATTTTATTGGTAATAATTACTAATAACTAAAGTAATTAAAGTTTACTTTAAAATTATTTCTATAATGAAAAGCAAAATAAATTAAATGATTCACTATGTCAAGAATGGATTAGCAATTTAGGCAAGACAGTCTTCTAGAAGCAAATGGGCAGGAAAAGTGTCTTGGGAATCCGAAAACTTTTGTCACTATTGGAATGTCGAGAGGCAACTGTCCTTGCAGTTTTTTGAGAAACAATCTGAAAATATATCGGCACCTAGCCTTAAACGTGTGCTAAAAAATATTTTATACATTTCTTATTGCGCGATTTATAATTTGGTCGAGTTACATAGTTTAAGAAACACTGACAGCGGAGAGACACGCGAAATGGAGGCATTATACATACATAAAACAGCAAAAGAAATTCAATGAACATTTTTTAATGAAACTGACAGAATTTCAAGCGATGTTTTGTTATAAGTATATTCGACTACTATTCAATATTGCTTCCGTTTTTTATTGTTGTTGTGGAGGCAACAAAAGCACTATAAAATTAAATTTAATAGCTTTTAAAATTGAAATTTGTAAGGGTTTAATGAACGGTTTTTATTATTTGAATTTATTAATTTGGAACATTTTGTTGCTGTAGTTTATACAATTCAAAAACGTTCTATACCACTTTTTTATGTGCAACAACTGAGATTTATTAGTATTTTATGTTTATGTTCAGTGTATACAACAACAACAACAACAAAAAAATGGAAGATTTTTCGTTTAAATTTTCCAATAAATATTAATTGAATTAAAATTGGTATATATGCATGAAATCCTATTTAGAATACTGAATAGAGTTTGAATTAGTTTTTGGTTTTTTGTATTCATACTCGATTTGTAAATTTATTTATAAATTTTACTTCATTGAGGATTTTTTTTTTCTTCTAAATACAGAAGCTAATTTATTTGTACCAGTGATTGATTTATATGATTTAATTAAAAAGTTATAAGCTGTACAGTAATACCGTAGATTCTAATGTTCCATATAACGAGACCTGTAGAAAAAATGTGGTCTTTACAGTTTTCCTGAGTTATATTTTGTGTCAAAATTTACCATTCCCCTTGACAAAATTTCAGTCCTGTTCAAATTAATTTAAAACCAAATAAAAATTTCGTTTTATTTTCATACACAAATTGCCTGTTTATATAGTAAATGTGAGTTTTAATTAAAATTCATTTTTATTATCATCATCCAGTTGGTGTCCTTATACAATTAAATACAACAATATTAAAATCCTAGTTGACCAATAATAACAATAATAATAATATGCGGGCAATTGTGAAAGCAACATTTACTCGTAAACCATAAAATTAATTTAAAAAATACAAAATAAAAATCTCAAGTATACTTTTCATCTGTTCGAAGTGAAACCGTACACCATCAGGAAAGGATTGTATCTTAATTAAACAATGCAAACAACACTAAACCCAACTGTGATGAAAATTACCATATTTCCACCAATTTATTTTAAAGTCAAAATTTTACAGTGAAATAAAACCATCAGGCGTATACACAGTTTGATATAGCAAACAGCAAATAAAGTATTTTGTTGTGCTTTTTAAAGTTGTTGTGTTTACGTATTTTTCATGTACATGATGCGATGTTGTTATTCTCTTGTTGCTGTATTTTTGTTGTTATTTTTGCCAAAAAGAATAATTTAAGACCAACAGAAAGTCATTAGTGCCCCATATAGAATATTAAACTGGAAAAAGGCAAACAGCAAATGTATCTACATGAATTTGTGTAAAACACCACAGAGATATAAAAATAAATTGTTGCAGAACATTAAATTTTTATTACTTCCGTTTTTTGGAATTTTTGCTGTTGTTATGTTTTGTTGTCCCTGCAAAGGAAAGAACTACTACATACACTGGCTGATGCTTGAAACAGAGAAAATAACACAATAATAACAACAACACAAATGGCTGTAGTTATTTTTATTTTTTTTTTTTGATTGCTGGACTTTGTTTTATGTGTATGATATGTAATTAAATTAATTTTATTTTAATTTAAATGAAATTTGGATTAACTTTTGGTGTCCTTCATTCTTTGGATCTACATACATATATCTTTTAAACTATTAAAGAGTTTTACGTAATCTTACCGAGATTATTATTTTTGTTTTTTAACCAAATGGATTTAAAGAGCTTAAAGCGGCACGAATATTTTATTTTGTACAATAATTTATTATAGCCTTTGTTTCCACTAGCAAAGTACAATTAAAAACATATTCTATTGCACAATATATTAAATTTTATAAATTTGCATTATGGTTTGGCCTTATAATTGCCGTCGCCTCCGGGTCCACGCTCATTGAGCGGGTGCTAATAAGTAACCTTAGTATAAGGCGGGTCACGCTAAATGATGGCAAAAGGGCCGGATTAAGGTGTAAAGCGACCCGTGATGACGATCTGCGAGGGTAGGGGCCCATTTAACAAAGCCCAGTCGTGAACGGAGCCCTCTGGATACCTGGCGACCTCCAGTTGTAATTAACCTTACCTGCGTATACGGATCTCTGCGCAGGCGGACCTTTATTTCTTCGATACTCGTTGAATCATAATGGAAATATCAAACAATAACAAAACCAAGAGCACCGGCACTCCTCAAAAGCCGGTATCAGCGAAGGAAGGTACCTCGAACCAGACGGGTGGAGCCTCTAAGGTTGCATAGGTGGTTGATTCTAGTGCACCAGTCGCGGGAGTTAGCGGTACCAACGCAGCACAGGGGAGTGGGACGAGAGACATTCCTCCGGCGAAAAGGCGGTATAGAAATCGCCGCTCGGCATTTCGAATTCTCGAGAAGTGGGCTGCGACCCCCGAGGGGCAGCTCACGGAAGAACAAATAACATCAGTAACTTGGGCAAGGACCACTGTGGGCTGCGGAAGCTCGGAAGGCACCATGTGTCGAAAAGACAGCGGTCCCAGGACGAGGTGGATGTAGTTGACAGCAAGCGGGCCAAGTTGCTGACTGACACGAGGCCGAGCTCTAACATAGGGACAAAGCTGTTCAGCGATGTCCTGAGGCAGCATGTGTTAATGCTAGCCGTAATTGACGAAAGTCAAGTAGATGCGAGCATCCCGGCGGAAAAATGGATGTTGGTGTATAATGTACTCAACCTCTTCTTTTTAAAGGTCCTGGGAGAAAATCCAGGACCACCCGCATCCTGCAGAGATGCGGGATGATATTAAAAGTGTGTGAAGATGACTGCATGCTCAGACTCTAGATCTGTGGATCTGTATAAAAAGGCTATAGCCAAAGTAAGGAAGGTGTGGAAATTCTCAGCAGGCCGAGGGCACGTGTCTGGCTCGCATCCGAACCAGCTAGCCCTGACGAGGCTTTTAAAATCATTCAGGCCAGTAACCCGAATCTTCCGGCCGGAAATTGGAAGATCGTCAAGCAGGAGGAGGCGAAAGGGGGCTCGAAATTATTAATTATGGTAATAAATAAGGAGTCCCTTGCCCTCCTGCACAAAACGAAGGGATTAATTGACTTCGGATTCAGGTCAATTACTCTAAACGTTTATAAAAAGAATGGGGCGGAAGCGCGTACGGGACGCAAGGATTCACTTAGAAGATGAGGTGGGGCACATAAGCGAAGGAGCTGGTGTACCGATAAAAGAGGATGTCGGTACCCCGGCCAGACGGGGAGGCACTGACAAGTCCTCTACAGAGGGTATGAAGGTTAGCGAGACGGTCGAAGGAATAATATTCTTGCTGCAGTTTCGGCAGCTCTACTCCTCAGGTTGACTTGTTCGGGTGAAGATGTCATACTAATCCAAGAACCTGGGATTAATAACAACATGATCTGTGACCTCAGAACCAAGGGGTACAAAACTATATCCTCTAGTAAGTCTGGGAAGATCAGATCTTGTATTCTTGGGAAAAATAATATTAATCTTTGCTTCTCTCTCAAAACAGCAATGGTGACACTACATCAGTTAGCCTGTAAGTAGGTCTGGCTGTTGTAGATTCTGGCTAGTTTCAGCCTAAATGGACCGGGAGAAGGAGGTTCCTCCGGATAACCTAGAGGAGCTGATCCGTAAAGCGGAACAATCAAAGGTAGGTGTGGTACTGCGAGTTGATGCTAATGCGCATCACATTATCTGTGGAAGCACGGACATTAATGAAAGAGGTGAGTCACTTTTTGATTATTTGATGAGTACTAACCTTTCAGAGTGTAATGTTGGGCGGGAACCCACATTTATTACTAGTTATAGGCAGGAGGTTCTAGATGTGACCCTTGCCTCAAATAATATTCTTCATATGGTTAAAAATTGGAGGGTGGATAATGAACACTCTTTTTCTGATATTCGATATTCACCCTGCTACCCGGGAAGCCTTCAGGAACCCTAGAAGGACCAACTGGAGCAAATATGGGGAATTATTGGAAGATTTGTTGCTGCCGAGGGCTATGGAGCCCCCGACGACCATTGGGGAGCTGGAGGACATGTTAGCTAGCGTTACTAGCGCATGCAACCAATCCTTTCGCGCTGCCTGCCCACTAGCTAAGCCTAAAGGAAGGCAAAAACCAGAATGGTGGTCCAGGGAACTAAGAACCTATCATAAGGCTTGTAGGACAGCCTTTAATAGAGCCAAAAATACAAGGGATGCTCAGGATTGGGACTCTTATGAGGAAAAACTCGGAATTTATAAGAAAGAATTAAGAAAAGCACAAAGGAGGTCTTGCAGAATCTTCTGTGATAAAATGGAAGAGGTATCCGAAACCTTTCGAAGTAGGAAGATTCTTTCCAAAAATACATCTAGTCCCAGTTTTGTGATAAAACCGGGCGGATCTTGGACAGCTTCTAGTGGAGAATATCTAGAGCTTCTCTTCGAGACACACTTCCCAGGGAGCTTTGAAGAGCTGTTGGTGCGTGGCAATCATCAGGAATCACTGTCAGTGTTCTCAGGGGATATCGTAACCAGGAAACGGATCCTGTGGGCACTGAGGGGTTTTAAACCATTTAAATCGGCTGGTTCGGATCAAATTATATCAGCGGAACTTCAAAACAACTCAGTAATTATTCTTTCCTACCTGGAAGCTATATTTAAAGGGTGTTTGAGGCTGGGCTATATTCCTAGTTACTGGACGGAAGTCAATGTGGTGTTTATACCGAAAGCGGGGAAAAGCTTACATGTCTATCCTAAGGACCTTAGACCAATAACTCTATCATCCTTTCTTTTGAAAACCTTGGAAAGGCTGCTGGATGTATACATCAGAGATAAAATAGGTGCCAGGAAGTGGGCACCGTCTCATCATGCGTACACAAAGGGTAGGTCTGTGGACACTGCTCTGCACGCCTTGGTGTGTACGATTGAGAAATCGATTAATTCGAAGGAATTCTGTTTGGTGGCCTTCCTGGATATAGAGGGCGCCTTTAATAATGTGTAAGCGGAGGCAATCAAGAAGGGATTGTCATTTTTGGAGGTAGGCGTTCCTATGAGAAGGTTAATCAATTATATGCTGGAAAACAGGATTGTTAGCTCGAAGTTGGGGGACTCCACCAACAAGAGGCGAGTAACTAGAGGAACCCCGCAGGAGGGGGGGGGGGAGTGTCCCCTCTTCTCTGGAACATAGTGGTAAACGGGTTACTACTTGAATTGGAGAGAGAGGGTATTGAAGTTATCGCTTGGGGGTCGATAGGGTGCAAAAAACGGCCTGTATGCTTGTTAGCGGGGCATTGAGGTTGACACCGACAAGTGCCTTAGAGGTTATGTTGCACCTTATTTCGGTCGACATTTTTGGCAAACACATAGCGGCAAATACGGCTGTACGACTTGCAGCCGTCTCTCAGTGTAGGTGTCTTAGTACAGGACGATGAGCTGGCGAATCTTTACTACATTAAACCTACTCTACGATGAAGGATGAGCTGGCGAATCTTGACTACATTAAACCTACTCTACGCTACGTGAAGCGATTTCAGACCTCCTTCCCTTCAAGGGAATGCTGGAGGGATAGACCGTTATCGGAAACCGAAGCGTTGCAATTCTTCACAGATGTCTCCATGCTAGACGGCGAAGTGGGAGCTGGAGTATTCTGTGACAGATTAAATGTAAACATTTTTATTTGTCTCCCTGATTACTGCAGCGTGTACCAAGCTGAAGTCGTAGCGATTGAGGAGGTCATGACGTGGTTGAAGCATAATGTGTTATCCTCAGACGATATCACAATCTATATGGACAGTCAAGTGGCGATCTGGGCGTTAGGATCGGTGTCTTTGGCGTCACGGGTGGCGTTGAGTTGTTACTCATCTCTAAATGAGGAGGGTGAGCATTTCAATATAAAGGTAATCTGGGTCCCAGGTCACTCGGGCATCATGGAGAACTGCAGGGCGGATGAATTTGCTAGGCATGGTACGACTCTCCAGTTGCAACCGGGAAGGGCAAGCCTAGGGAGGCCTATCACAGCGCTGAGACAAGCACTTGGGAAGCAGGCGCCAAAAAGACGTGAATTTAGAACGGTCGTAAGAATTCTCACGGGACACTGCCTTTTTGGTGAACATGCAAGAAGGCTGGGTCTGAAGGCAAATGACTTCTACAGAAGCTACATGGAAGAAGAGAAGGAAGGGACGTTGGTCCACTTCCTTTGCTCGTGTCCAGCATTGGCACTCAGAAGGCACAAACACTTAGGTAAGTTCAGGATGGACTGCCTCTCGGATCTCGAAAACATTAAAGTGCGGGTAGTCTTGCGCTACATAAGTAGCTCGAAATAGTTCCAATAGGGGTAAAGGGGATATATTCTGTGGTACCACAATGTACTGTCACCGGTCTAAGTGTGCCTAAATAGCCGCTCCAACCTAACCTAACCTAACCTATTATGGCTTAATAATTTTTCTCGTATAAAACAAAAGATTTTTTCCATTTTCAGCTCCTTAGTCAATAAAAATTTGTTTGTGCTTTTATAATTCACTTGGTGAAAATTATTTCACATTATTTAACTTGAAACTCTTACCGGTTCCAAAACCATGTTCAAGCTGATGGATTGCAATTAAACGAAATGGAGCTTTTACTGGCAAATATTTAACAAGAGATTTAAATACTTAGTATAATAATTATAAAGCGACAAAGTCTCACAATTTTGTTTTAAAAACAAAACATCAGGAGGTGGTGTTCCCTTATAGCCACTCATATGTCAATTAATAATGTAGAATTTGAATTATCTTCAACTTCCGTTTAACACCTATGTGTTATAATAACTTTGGCAGGAAGACAAAGTAGTATCTCCATATTTACATTCCCTATATTCCAATACTGTATCCCGAAGCGAGCTGCATGTCAAATATTTGCTTTATTTGTTCTGGTGCGTGGCGTATGGGAATTTGATGTGGAGGTCCACTCTTGCCTACCATTCAATTTAACATCGGACGAGTGCTTGTTTGTTGATTAAATGCTTAGTTGTAATCTGAATCAGATCGGCAAAATACCAAATGGAAGTGAAGGGTTGCTTGACTTAATATTTTCCAATAAGTTAACTATCTTCAGGGTGAAATCACAATTATTATTCCCTTTTGTTATATGTGATGCGCACCATAAATCTATGGAAATTCTATTTGATATGCTTGAAATGCCACTGATCAGCAACTACCACACTAGAAATGTGATGAAGTGACTGAAGACATAAAACTTTAGGAAAATAAATAAAAACGAATTGAATGAGCATTTGGGAAAAACCAATTATAGCAGGATGAATTTACTGATAATCTCTTGCGCATTCGAACCTTCGAACGAATAGTACCATTAAAAAAATTGAACCAAACAACAAACCCCGTGGTATGATGATGTTCCAGTTTATTTAAAGAATTTAACAACGATGGATTGGATAAAGTGGATTTATCAACATCAACTCTTCATTCGACAGTCTTTTTAATATCAGATGTCAAAATTACATCAAAAATGTTTAAGATGCGGGGTAAGTTTGATCCATAATACTTCTAGAAATGATTTGCTATTTGCTAATAATTTGCGCTTTCCTCTCAAGAAATAAATTCAAAATGTTTGCAAAATTTCTTCAATCGGGAAGATATCCATTACTACAAAAAACACACTCAGCAAATTACAATAGCTTCGCGTTGATTGTAACCCGTACGGTTTGTGAAGGCGAATTATTAGGAGCACTAAACCATATAGGAGACGGTTCTGGTTCAGAGCCTTTTTGTAAACTCTTCAAAATCACGAACTTCATGCATTTTTCATACTAAATGGCAATTTCTCATGTTACAGAGGTATTGCAACTACATCAAATAGTATACCAAAATTGTTTGAAGTGCTTGTATGGAAAAGTTTCAAATTTATCATCCTGCGTCATCTATCTAACTGTCAACAAGGGGGTATGTCGGATAGATCGACTACAATAAATTAATTAGAATTTAACAATAGTATTGTCAAAGATATCGAAGAGCATCAGTTCGTTGACACAGTCTACACCTACTTCATCTCAAAGCTTTTGAATCCATCAGCTACTATACAGCGCTGGAAAGGCTGCATTCCTTTGGCTTTTCAACTGATTTTATAGTCTGATTTTACTCGTAGTTTCTCAAGGATCACAAGTAGGTCCTTGGATTTTCCTAATATTTATTGATTGTATCGTCAATGTTATTGTAAACACATCGGTATTTCTCTTTGCTGATTAACTAAAAATCTTCAAAGTCATTGCCTTTGATGTAATTTTACTATAACATAACATTGATGGAATCAGCGAGTTATATTCTATCTTAATTTTAACAAATGGAAAATTGTGTTTCTGTAATATTTACATAGCGCATAAAAAGCAAGAAAAATATAAATTAAAGTTTTATACAAAAAAGCTCCTGAATTTAATGATTTTTCTATATTAACGAGAGTAAATACCAGAACTAACTTACTAACAAAAGCAAATCTTATACCAGAAACGTAAAATAACATGTTCAAACATATTTCAAAAATAACAAAACAAAAACTAAAAGTTGCATCTATAAAGGTTGAACTCTGGAAGAAAACTTATAAAGTTAAATTTTCTCTAAAATTTCGTTTATCTCAAAAAAATTATATTAGAAACTCATGAAGCATCAACCCACTGAAAGTGACTCACGATAACAACAAATTCGTAAAATATAAATAATTGAGCTTAGAAATGCACAATTGTTGTTATCGTAGTTTATGAATAACACGCAAGAAGAGTACGTGTATGTTAAATTGGTTTTAAAAATTCCGTGCTCCCCAATATAAATCAACATAACAAATCGTGAACTACAAATAAATCTGAATATGACCAATGATAACAATAAGCTCATTAAATATAGATATTTGAGCTGAGAAATGTACGTTTTGTTATCACAAATTATTAATTACATGCAGGAAGAGAAGTATAAAATTCAATTTGCTCTAAAATTCCGCGCGGCAAAATTAAAATAATCCTAACTAATTGTGGACCACAACCACAAGTGACACTGAAAAGAACTGACGAAAATGATTAATTAGTAAAATAAGGACATTTGAGCTTTAAAATGCACAATAATTCATTTAAAAAATTCTGTGCAACCCAATAAAAGTTAACTTAACAAACTATGGACCACTTATGTCCATGAACAAGACATGCGATAACATTTTATTAATCAAATATGGCTATTTGCGCTAAGCAATGCATAAATGTTAATCGAAGTTTATAAATTACATGCAGGAAGAGAACGTATACAATTAAATTCGCTCTTAATACTGCTCGCGACCCAAAAAAAGTTTTCTTAACAAATTATGGATCACAATGATTATTTCGTATAATATGTATGTCGGTTTTAATCTATTAAATGCAAAATGATGCATCGCAGTTTATGAGCTACATATATAGGAAGAGAATATATTAAGTTAAATTCACCCTAAAAATTCCATACGACGCGATAATAATTATTCCCACCAATTGATGGGCTACAAATGACACTGAATGCGAGTCATGAAAATAATTAATTCGTAAATTATGGATATCTTAGGTTTGAAATACACAATTAAAAAAACACATTTTTCTATCGCACTTTATGAATTATATGCAGGAAGGTAATGTATAAATTTAAATCTGTTATAAAAATTGGATGCATCCCAATAAAAATTATTTTAATAAATTATGTACCACAAATGATGCTGAATACCCCACCATAGCGATTAATTAATAAAATATGGATATTTGAGTCTTCAACTGCATAATTGTTTATCACAGTTTATTCATTACATGCAGGAAGAGAATAAATAAATTTTAATTTGCTCTAAAATTCCGTGCAACAAAATAAAAATTATCTTAACAAATAATCGAACACATATTAAACCTGAATAAGACTCACCAACACCATAACGATTAATTCGTGAAATAAATTTATTTGAGCTTTGAGATATACCATTGTATATCGCTGTTTATTAATTACAAGCAGGAAGAGAAAGTATATAGTAAAATCCCTCCTAAAATTCCGTACGACCTAATAAAAATGATCTAAATAAATTACAGTTTATGAATTACATGTAGGAATAGAGGATGTATAAGGTTAAGTTCGCTCTAAAAGTTCCGAGTGACACCGAAATGACACCGAATGCGACTAATGATAACGATAAATTTGTAAAATATGGCTATTGAGCTGAGAAATGCCAGTTTATGAATGACATGCAAAAATAGGATGAATAAAATTAAATTTGCTGTAAAATTTCGTGCAACACAATACAAATTATCTGAACAAATTATGGACCACCAATGACTCTGATTGCGGCTCACCATATCAAACGAAGTTGAATTTTGTCCTAAATCTGTTCTAAAAATAAAATAAAACCGTTTTTGCCTTGTCAATCAAGGTTCGTATCACTGGATTGTGATACAACACAATTTATTAAAGATAATTCACAAAATCACTTTATATAAATTATTCGCACAATTTTACTGATCCATTTTACTTTTTATTTTGTACTAAAACACTTTTTAAATCACTTTTTAATTCCTTTTTAATCTTTACACTATCGCTTACCAAATACTAATAATCCAATTCGATCTCGTTCTCCTTTTTATATACACAAACCAAGCTTCTAGAAAGTTCATGACCTTTCCAGAAAGAATATTGTTACGTTTTTGCCTTGTCAATTAAGGTTCGTATCACTGGATTGTGAATAATACAATACAAAATCAATTTAATTTATTACCAACGAATTTATTTAGTTAACACAAGAATTATTACAACACAGTTTATTAATAAAAATTCACAAAATCATTTTAGATAAATTATTCTCAAATTTTACTATACACTTATAATTTTTATTTCCACTAAAACACTATTTAAATCACTTTTTAAGTCATTTTTGATGTTCACACTATCGCTTACCAAATACTACTAATCCAATTCGACTTCATTCGCCTTTTTATATACACAAACCAAACTTCTAGAAAGCTCATAACTTTACCAGTTACAATAGCGAAGAAACCTTTAGAACAATTTTATCATGGAAAATTCCATTTTAGTACAGTTAAACATTGAGCTATTAATTTAACTTATTCTATTACCCACTAGGTGTCACCGTCAAAATACAGTGTACAAACATTTAGAACAGTTTTATCATGGACAATTTTATTTTATTACAGTAACACATTGAGCTATTAATTTAACTTATTGACGATTGTAAAAGTAGAGAAAGCGCCTCTCGAGGAAAAAAGTTAAAATGAGGCAACCGGCAAAATGACATTTCTCATAAATGCGACGCAAGAAATTTTTGCAATCCGGCAATTAAAAATTGTTTTTATAATCCAAAATTGGAATTATTTACAATTATTATCAATCTGGTAGGTAAAAATTGTGTTTACAGTTCAAAATTGGAATTGTTTACAACAATTTCGAACGTTAAATTAGCAGCTACCTCAATTTAAAAATTTTCCACTAGGTGGAATCTGTGATGCTCCAATCGTCAATTATATTCATCCTAGGTGTCACCGTCACAATATTGTGTGTGCATCTATTAGTAAAAATTCAGAATGTCTAGTTATTACGCATTTTATTTTTGGGTAATAAAAGTTAAAATTTTTTAAAAGACGCTTGAATAATATTGTGACGGTGACTCCTATGGTGTGATAGAATAAGTTACATTAATAGCTCAATGTTGTACAGTATTAAAATTTTCCATGATACAATTGTTCTAAATATTTCTACACTATTTTTACTGGAAAAGTCATGAGCTTTCTAGAAGTTTGGTTTGTGTATATAAAAAGGTGAACGAGATCGAATTTTATAATTCGAATTTGGAACGCGATAGTGTAAACTTGTAAGATTATTATCAGTATTTGGTAAGCGATAGTGTTAAGATTAAAAAGTGTTGTAATAATTTTTGTGCTAAATAAATACATTCGTAGCTGATAAATTAAATTGATTTTGTTTTATTCACAATCCATTGATATAATCCATAATTGACAAGGCAAAAACGTAACGATATGGTTAAAGATTACAAGATAAAAATAAATTAATCAAAATATTTCTACCTTTCCGAGAAATATTGCTTCGAAGGAATAGGGGTTTGATTCGATGTTACCCAATATACTCGTATACTAAATATTATGAAAAAATGATTTCCCGATTTTCTTGCGAAATTCCTAGTGAGCTGACACCAAAGTGGCTTATATTCAAAGTTGGTGTAGTACCTAGGCTATCTAACACAACATTTAGTGTTGGAAAAAATAGTAGTTTGGTATATTGTGGATAACCATGTTGAATACGATTCCATCCAATACACACCAAATATTTAAGTAAATGATTTTCTCGATTTTCTTTGGAAAATTCTAGGAAGCTGACACTAAAGGGGCATATAGGCAACGCAAAAAAATGCTACGGAACATAATGGGCCTTACTCATTGATTAAGATCAATGTCCCTGTGTCGTATTATACCACAATTATGTCTGCTGAAGCTTGGCCTAATATAGTGTTAATCAAAGATTTTTTGGGGTGAAACTACAGCCGGAATGCAGGCTTAGTCCATCTGTAAATCAGCCATGACGTTCAATCATTATAAAGCCGACTCATCATCAGTCTCGCTACAATTAACATCACTAACATGTGATATTAAGGATATGTCATATTTATTTATTATTAATCAAAATATAAGAAGTTTACGTAGAAATTTTGATTTGTGTTGGCTATGTGTCTGGATTGAACATCATGAACTAGAGAGCTATAAGATACCAGGTTTAAAATTGCTGATAATTGCAATTATATGTATAGAGCCGAAGGTGTTGTTGTTTATCTGAGGGAATATATTAATGAAAAAAATGTTCGTATTGATGCAAGTAGTGCTGACCTTATACCGGTGAATTTTGAATATAAGTCTGTTTTGTTTTCGATAATATATATTTCGGTGCACGCATCTGTTTTCATTGAGGAACTTAATTATATTTTACTTGAGATCAAGTCCAAAAATTTAATGGTTTTCGTGATATAATGAACTTAAATATTTTTGAATTTCGACCGTTCTCAGTTGATTGCATGCTCTTGGTAACCTCGCATGGATCACATGTTTTTAGGCATCCACGGAAGTTTGAGTTTAGCTGCGATGCTGACATTCGAAATTTAAATATCATTGATCATTGTATGACCAGTATTGTATTTGTACCTATTTATGGGTTTAGTTCTTACACATCAGAATCGATACGGAATATCAAAATTATTAATAGTTTGAATTTATTTAAAATTTTAAACGAAGAAAGTTTGTCTTCTGTCTACTCTCAAACTGATGTGACGAGCGCTTATAGCTATTTCATAAATATTTTAAAACTTTATGTTGATGGAATTACTTCGTTGGTTGAGGTTAAAGCGAAATATAGACTTGTTAAGCCTTGTATAAAGCTTCCCCTTATTAGAAAAATGAGGTACAAAAATAAACTTTCGAAGAAGCTTCTTAATAACATAAATGATTCGAACTTTACAAACCGAGTTAAGGCACTAATTAGAGCTAATTAAACATTAAACAAAGTTGAAAATTAGTCGATAAGATTTTAAATAAAGACAGTTTGACCTGTGCTCTAATTGAAGAAATATCCATTGATGAAAATGCTTCAGTAACCGATCCACGCGAATTGACTGTTTTGTTTAACAATCACTTCGTGATAGTTAGAAACTTTCCTGCTTGAAATTCTAAATGTAATATGGGAGCTTAAAATATCGCATTCGTCCGGAAATAATCTGTTTAGAAGGCTTTCTGTGTTTGGTAGAACGGAGAATGGAGAAACTTGTACATTCGAGGGTTACTAGTTTTTTGGACAGTACCATTTTTTTACATGACAGCCAGTTTGGCTTCAGAATATTTAGAGGCACTTAAAATGTTCTATTAGTTAATTTACTAACTTTTTATATGAAGGTCTTGATCAGAGAAATGCGGTTGCCTTTATTTTTATTGATCTTACGAAGGCATTCGATATGGTTAACCACAAATTCCTATTGAAATGATCCTATTGGTTTCGTGGTGTCACTTTGCTTTGGTTTTGCTCATACTTGTCCTACAGATCCCAGGTTTTTAAGATTAAAACTATAATGAGGCAGCATAAAATCTTAAACGATGGTCCGCATTGAGTCCATTGCTATTATTGATATATTTCAATTTTGTTTTTTATATTGACTTTTTTTTCCATATGATTGCTCTTGCGGATGACCTAGTGTTCAATCAACCTGAACCTAGCATTGTTACTCAAAATATGCAATCGGACCTCATCCTCCTGAAGAACTAGTGCTCCGTGCATACGATGTTCTTAAGTACAAAAACTAAAGGTATGTTCTTTAAGATTAACGATGCTTTTTTAGTGGACCCTAATGTTCTTTATCACGCTCGTAATTGCGACCGGATTGCTTGTAACGATAGCTGTATTAAAATTGGATTCGTTGAAATTTTTAAATATTTATAGGACTAACTGTGGATAACACTATGCTTTGGAGACACCATATCGATGACCTTCGTAAGTATCTCATTATAATGATTAGGAAATTTTATTTAATTTTAGAACTGCAGTTTTTTAGAAATATATACTTTGCGTTAGTTGACTCGAAACTGTCTTACGGCTTAGTTTGTTGGGGTGGGAATTACTACTCCAATAGTTATCCACTCATTATTGTGCAGAAACATATTATTAGGATAATTATTAATGCACAGAGGACTTCCACTTCATGGTCTCTATTTCAATTTCTGGAGATATTTCCACATAAACATCTGTTTGTGCTCGATGTATTGAACGCTTTTTTTATTATCATTGTGAACCATTCAAAGGTCAACACTAGATACAACTTGAGGAAGCCTCAGTATATTTGGCTTCAAATATTCTACACAACGAACTTTCAAAGCTCATTTTTAGTTTAAGTTCCCAAAATGTTCAATAGTCTTCCGGATGAATTGAAAATTTGTCGGAGTTGGAAATAATTTCAATTCGGTCTAAAAAAATGTTTATACGAATGTGATAGCGTGAGTGATTTGCTGCAATTTCAAGTGTAGGTAATTGCCGGTTTAAATTTTTATTTATTTAATATATTGTATAACTTATTTTATTGTTTTCACTTAATTTTTTATTGTATAGAAATGAAAACTTTTAATTTTATGTTTAATGTAACTTTTTTAAAATTGTACTGTATAGAAGGAGTCATTACTAGAGTCTAAACATCTGAGATGGTTTGTTTGATGAATAAATAAAAAAAAAATTAAAATATGGAAAAATGGCATTAGACCAAGGGTATACGAAACAACATTTACTTTATTTATTTTTATTTAAATTTTGTTAATTGTATTTCTAATTGTTGTTACAATACATGTTGGTGATGCATGACGTTTAACCGCGCCGACTCGGTTTTTGAGGATCTGCAAACAATTTGCATTGTAGCAAACACTATCTTTACAAAATTTAGTTTATGTTCAATACATTTAAAATTTTGTTAACAAATGTTTATGGATTTCTATTCTAACTTTTGAATCAATATTTTCAATAAAAGCATTATTTGGACCGATATTAACAATTCTAAATGGACCATACTTAACTGATTCCAATTTATTTTGATTTTTATTTCTCAGCAACACAAGGTCATTTACTTTAAAATGTATATAATTTGATTTATTTTTATCATCTAACATGACTGTACGTCGCTCTTTTTCCTTTAGTAACAAGTTATAAGCGCGAGATTGTGTCAATCTCATTTGATACTTCATTTGCTTGCTGTAATCGTCAAGATTATAAAAGGGTTCAACTTCACCATTTTGTAAATTTGTTGGTAGTTTTGTTTTTTCCCCCAAATACCAATTCGAAAGGTGTGATACCATATGTAATATATAAGATCGTAAGAATTCGTTTAAGTTTCTGTGATTCCTTTCAAAACCGCCTATATTAAGAATGTCTATAATACTTGCAAAAAAGGAATTCAGATATTCAGTTCCCATATCTGTTTTAACTTTACGTGGGGCGCCAAATAAAAGAATAAAACTTTCAATAAATGCTTTAGCAATAGTTGAGATTTCTTTATTGGGAACTGCTCGTAATGTTACACATTTTGTTAATTCGTCCTGAATTGTAAGAATATAACAAGTTTCGTAATCTGATCGAATCAAAGGACCAATCGTGTCCATCGAAATTACGTCGAAGCTTGTCATTGGTGGATCAATGATTTGTTGCGGTTCCTTGTGAATTTTTTCATATTTATTTAACTTACAACATTTACATTTAGAAATTACGTACTTCTCAGACAATTAACGTAATAATCTAAAGACTCCCGCATGACCACCTGTGGGAATATCATAATTATTATGTAACAGCTCATTGATCACTTTTTCATCATTTAAATAAGTACGAAACGGACATAATACAATTTTCATGATTTTCAATACTAAATTTCCAATTGATTTTAATTTATGAACATCTATTAATTTAAAAATTACATCATTCATTTCTAATTTCAGTTTAAAGTTATTATTTGCATTCATTATATAATCCAGCTTTGGAAGTGCTCGCTCTAAACCGAAGTCCACTTCATTAAACGATGTAAAAAATATTTAATAGAACTTTTTTTTTTAAATTTTCCAAAGTTGCTACTCTTTTCTGTACTCCCTCATGGAGTTGAAACTGTAAATTTTTTAAGTTTTTGGTTTCATTTACTGTCTTAGCCATGTAAACACCTTATTTATTTTCTGGCTCTACAATTTGATGAGACTAGTTATGTTTAACGTTTTCTTGTGGCTTCTTTGCCATGCTCTGAGTTATAATTGAAATTGAATTAATTGAAATACGCTTTAATTCATTACTGTCCATCTTAATCCTCGATAGAGCATCTGCACCGACATTTGATTTACATTTTATGCCTTCAATTTCGAAATTGAAGTCTGAACGCATGCGCGTCAATTTTGAAGATAGATTCCTCATCCCAAATAAATATATTAGTGGCCTGTGGTCCGCAAATATTTTAAATACACGAGCCAGCTGGATGCTTACGTTTTTCGCATTTTGTGAACGACTTTGAATCATAACCAATATGTAAATCTTTTCCGTTCTTTATTTGTGCTAATATTGCACCACATACAATATCTGAGGCATCCGTAGTTAAACGGAATGCCTGTGTAAAGTCGGGATATTGCAACAACGGTCAATTCATAAGAATATGTTTAAGTTTTTCTAATGCATCATTACAGTTTTTGGCCCAACTGAATATTATATTTTTACACAATGTTTGGTTTAATGGCTGAGCTATTCCAGCAAAATCCTTAACAAATTTTCTATAATAATTGCAAAAAGCTACAAACCATCTTACGTCATCCGCATTTTGCGGCACGGGATAATTTACTATCTCTGAGGATTTAAATGGATCGGGTAAAATGCCACAATCAGAAATCTGATGGCCCAATTATGTTACCTTCGTTTGTAAAAATTTACATTTTTTCGACCGGATTCGTCCAAATACTTTAATCAAATTGTTATTATGGTGTCGTAAAGAACAACCAAATATTAATTAATCATCTATATATAAAAAGGCAGCTTCAGGAGTTAATCCAAACATAACCAATGTCATTATACGCTGAAAGCTGTTTGGAGAGATCTTCAATCCAAATGGCAACCTCTTGAATTGGTAGTGAGCCGAGTTGATAGAAAATGCTGTAACACTTCTCGAATTGTGCTATGTTTCAATCTGATGAAGTCCAGATTTTAAATGTAATATTGAGAACAATTTTGCACGGCCCAATTGGTCTGATATTTTATCAATTCTCGGCAGTGGAAATGTATCCGATGTCACTTTTATATTTATTTGTCTAGAATCTACAACAACGCTCCAATCTTTAATATCTGCACATCCCTTTTTAGGAAATAGCAACAGTGGTGAATTGTATACGGTGAGTAGGAATTTTCAACTATATTATCACGTAACATTCTTTTAACTTGACGATTAAAACGCATTTGAACTTTTCACATACTCGATATTGCAGTCACTTTTATAACGTTCATTTCTACTTGTATGCCAATAGATTTTTAGTACTTGTCACAATATGAGAATATTGTGTAAATGTTTTGCCGTATGAAATGGCTCCCCTTTCTATCGATGTGGCGGACTTTTGGTTGATAAATTAAATCGGATATTTAACCCAAAGAAAAGACGTCTACACAGCTTGATGGTTGATATCAAAGAGAGTTATTTATTGGCATTTGACATTTAACAATAATTTTTTACCATAATGATAAATTGAGTAAAATTCGAGGTAGATTGCTACATTATTCTATAAATAAAATCTACATTAAACAAAGTATTAAACGAACTCTCGAATATGGTCTAAATTTAGATTTAACATTTGTATGGTTTTTTAGCCCATTAACATTTGTACGGTTGATCAGCTGTCATAACATTAAACAAAAACAAACTGATCAGGTAAGAAATTTTACAATTAAATTATATAAATAAATAATTAAGATAATAACCTTTAAATATTTCAGGGTAGAATTACTTGGAACGAATCAATGGACTAAAATCTTATAGGATGTAGATAAGTATAACACAAAAATATTTTAAATTCTTAATTTCTGTACAAGTTTTTTTTTCTATTCTAGGTTATGTTTTGGTTGCTGCAATATTCATACAGTACTCTACAAAAAATTTCCATTGATAAAAAATTTAATTTAAACCAAATTGTTACGGAATATTATATGAACAATTAACATGTACCGTCTTGAATTTCAACGTCTAAATTAAAAATTTCGTCGCACTTTAATGTCGAATTGCTTTAGTTCAATCTCGGTTAAATTATCTTCTCAAAATAATTTTAAAAGCAATAGTTAAAATTCACAATATTAAGTTTTGTAACACCTAGACAATAATAAAAATAATATTATAGTCGATGAACTTAACCTAAAATTTAATCAAACACAACTTCATTTTCCGATTCTTTTACAACTAGAACGAATTTTTGGAAACCGTTGAAAGACTTGGAATGGAAGGATAATATTTGTTAATGCGTTTCTTCAAGTAGTTGTTTTAGCAATAATTGAAAAATATTTGGCATTTTTATGTGGGGTAGGAAATTTTATTATCCTATTTAGTAATTTTTCACCCCTGTGGGAATCAAAAAAAAAATCTCGACATAACGATGTTATTTTTATACAGATAAATATCAAACGAATACTAAATTATCATTACCCTAATCCAAAAATAGCCGTCCGCTAGTTATTATCTTATAAGAAGAGGCTAAAAAACTTAATTGAATTATCCAATTGAGAATATTTCCGGATATATTTTCAAAGACTCTCGCAGAATATTCATTGTCAAAACGGCTTAACTCCGGTGCATATAGTTCTTCTGATACGATTATTGTACAAAAAAATCTCCAGAAAATTACTTGTGTTTGTTCATCGGGCCTTCTTACAATCTTCCTTGATTTAAGTCCATTTATTCTCTTTATCTTTTAACAACTCCTTCATTGCTACAAAAAAAATTTGAAAGAGATTCTCCAATACTTGTTTAACAAATTTTAAGCAAACTTAAACTTACAGATAACCAACCTTTTTTGTAATAAATATTAAAAACCAATCAGACTTTTTCTAGTTAAAATCATTCATTGTTAAATTACGTAGAATGCGATTATCTTTTCACGAATAAATGTCCTTCAAAATAAAATATGTAGGAGGATTTGAAGAGAACCAACAGTATTAATACGCAACCAAAACTGTAATTAAAATGTTAAAGTATTATTAACCATTCTTCTTTACTAAAGTTTACGATATTCCTCGAGATTATCTCATCTTTTCTGAAAAATTTAAAAATTATTCTTTATTTTGTTATTGTTGTGTATTCCTCATTGTTCCATGATTCTGTGGTTGAGATAAAAAAATAAAAATTAGTTTTCTTTTGCTTTGGTTTAGGTTTTGTTTTTTGTTTTTTTTTTATTTTTTTTATTTGTCTCAACTCAGTTTTAATTTGGATTTTTTAATCTTTGAATAATTTGAATTGCAAATTTTTGAATTGTATTTTAATTACAGACAGAAATAACAAAAAATAAAAAAAAAATAAGCGACAGGAAGAGAAGAGAACATTTTTATTATGTTGTTTCATTGTTGTTATTGCTGTTCGTGTATATAGCTTCAATTTCTTAGAGGTTTTCCTCGGCGCACAGTGGGTATATTTTAATTTCCTTAATGAAAAATGAAGGATACAAAAAAAATATTTGCAATTGGAAATTTTAGATTACTTTTTTCCGGATGTTATATTCTAATTCGGATGAAAGAGCAATTTTTTAATTAGCTTTTGTATATCTTGATGGGGTTTAGTGGTGCAAATAAAGTTAGTTAAATTACTGTTTTGTTTAGATGTGATGATATAAGTCAAATCAAACTTTGATTTCCAGCAGAAGGATGAAGATGATTAATTCAAGATTTAACAATTCAACAAAATTGCTTAATAAAAAACTAACTCGATATATTTATAAGAGGACATATACAAATATTTATTAAGGCTTGCGCGGATCCGATTTTCAGTTTACTAGATTAAAATAGAAATTTGAAACTACACTCAATTTGTTGACTGTTTTCTCATTCAGCGAAAAAAATAAATTTATAAGAATCTTTTTTGTTCGAACGATGAATTGGGTTTCACCATTTTTAGTAGATCGTGGTGACATGTTTGCTAATAATTTGGTTAGTTTACATATTTGGAACAAATATCTGAGAAAAGGTGTCCTAAACAAAATTTCTTATCTATAAAGCGACGAATAACGGAGTTGGTTATGCAATACTTTTTGGCGACGCTGGATAAAAATAATTGTCGCCGTGTTTAAATTACAAAAAATTTGCAGGTCACAAATACGTTAGCTTATTCGTAAACTAATCGACGATAATTAAATAAAACTATATTTTGTATTGTGACACTTCACTTAATTATTTATTTACTCGAAGATAATTTTGAATATAATAAAAAATAATATCGATGATTTTACATATATATTTTTTATTTGACTTATTCTTACAATGATCAATGACAGACTGATTCCAATTTTTTTTCCCACCACCAAATATTTTTCAAGCTGACCCTAGTGGCATTTGCCGTCAAAAAAGAATGTACCTTTCGAATTACTACTATACGCAACCAAAATTCGAGTTCGAAAAATACATTTGTAATGATGGCGTTTGTTGACATTTTAACACAAGAAATGTCACAACAAACTAATTTATTTACAACATACATTTCAAAGTATGTATATTTATTTAATTATATTAATGGATTATACAATATAAAATATAACATTTAATAAGATAAGTATATGTATAACAAATAATACTCTTTAAATGTACTACAATATAATTTTTTGTTTCTTTAGATAAATCATCATGGATATTATGTGTTTTCAACGCAAAACCAACTCGGGTAACTATTATAATGTTTTGATGAACATTTAAGTTCATGTATTTTAGTATTTCTTCTTGTTTTAGGAATGATGATTACTCTGGCGTTACCATACCCGCGGCCTTGAAATATGTATAAATTTCAACAGATTGCCTTTTACATTTTAATTATTCAATTTTTGTAATACGAGTAATAAATACATAACTTTCTGATTTGTAATCTTAGTTGGGTTTATATTACCTCTTTTCTTTTATTTTCATAAAACTACCCTAAACCATATAACCTAAACTGAATTATACTGTTTGATTATGTATAATTGATATTATTCGAAGTCGTCGTCGATAGGTAGAACACTGATTCGATTTGTAGCTCGTTTCAATGTAGACTGTGCAGTTTTGATTGTGACCACACGTATCACACCATCCTTACCGGGATGAGTCTCTGTTATTCGACCAAGGTTCCATTTCATTGGTGGTAAATTGGTATCATGAACGAGAACTAACGACCCGATTTTAAATTTTTGTTGACCTCGTTGCCACTTATTACGTTGTTGTAATTCTGTTAAATATTCTATTTGCCATCGAGCCCAAAAATTTTGAAACTTTTGTTGAAGTGCCTGAAATCGAGATAGTCGGGTGGTGCGAAGATGCAATGTGGAAGGTTCCAATAACGAAGTCAATGGTGAACCGATTAGGAAGTGACCAGGGGATAAAGCGTTTAAGTCATTTGGATCACTAGACATGGCTGTCAGCGGGCGAGAGTTCAAGCACGCTTCGACTTGAGCTATCAGCGTATAATACTCTTCTATAGTAAGAGACGATTTTCCGATGACTCGCCGCATGTGATATTTGGCGCTTTTAACAGCAGACTCCCACAAACCACCGAAATGAGGCGATCTTGGCGGAATGGTGCACCACTCAATGTTATGATCTGTGCAATAATGACTTGTTTTCTCGTGAAATTCTTGGGTCATAAATAATTTCTTTAAATTTTGAAGTTCAGCCCGTGCTCCAATAAAGTTGGTGGCATTATCAGAAAATATTTTTGCACATATTCCACGACGTGCGACAAATCGGCGAAGACACGATATAAATGAGTCAGTAGACAAACTCATAACTAGCTCTAGGTGCACAGCTTTTGTGGTGAAACACACAAACAAACACACATAGCATGGCATCATTGTTTTTGAGCGAACAGTGGGTTTAGTCGCAAAGGGACCACAAAAATCTATACCGACAGTGACAAAAGGTCGGGATGATGCGATGACTCGGTCCGATGGCAACTCGCCCATAATTTGATCCTGGGTACGAGGGCGTGCATGGAAACATCTTATGCACTGATGTACGGTGTTTCTGCACAGGTTTCTACCTCCAATGATCCAATAAGTTAATCTAAGGTTATATAATAGGGCTTGGGGACCTGCATGCAGTAATCTCCAGTGCTCGTGACGCACAATTAGTTTAGTCAATACATGAGTACTAGGCAGAATTATTTGATGTCTGTTATCGTACGAGAGGGAGGCATTTCGAAGCCGACCGCCAACTCGTAGAATACCGTCTTGACCTAAAAATGGAGTCAACGCTCGCAATGAATTTGTGATGCCAATCGGTTTGTTGGAGTTGAGACATTTAATTTCTTCGGCAAATTCGTTTTTTTGGGCCAATTTAATTAATAAGTTTAATGAAGTATTTAGTTCCGACGGAGCAAGGTGTCTTGACGGATATGAGTGGTCCTTGGCCTTGACTGTATTGTAAAATCGAAGCATGTACGATACCACTCGAAGCAATTTGGAGAGCGAATGAAAACGATTGAAGATATCATGGTCACAACCTTTTGATTGAATAAGTGTTGCTGTCGAAGAATGCCGAATATCCAAATTCATAAGGTCAGCATCGAGCTGACGACTGGTAGGTTTTGGCCATTCTGACTTACTCTTGCGTAAAAACTCAGGGCCGGACCACCACAAAGAAGCAGCCAAAAACTCTGAAGGCATAAGTCCTCTAGACACGTAGTCTGCGGGATTTTTCGATGAATTGACGTAATACCAAGTCGAAGAAGCAGTTAGTTCTTGAATTTTGGCCACTCTATTTGCAACGAATGTAGCATATTTGTGGGTTTCTGATTTTATTCTAAACAAGGTTATTTCAGAATCTGACCACAAAAAAACCGCATTGAATGGTATTTCTAGAAACTCTACAAGTTTGGATGAAATTTCGGCTAACAACAATGCTGCACATAATTCCAGGCGAGGAATGCTTTGCTTTTTGAGTGGTGCAACTCTCGATTTTGCGCAAAGTAGTTTTACTTGATGGCAACCTGATGAATCAGTAACTCGTATATAAAATACGCATCCGAACGCCTTTTCGGAAGCATCACCGAATCCATGTAATTCTACCCTTTGAACATCTGCAATTAAAATACATCTCGGAACGGCGATACCTTTTAGTTCTAACAGCTCAGACTTGAAACTGATCCAATCATTTGCAATTTTGTTTGGTATGGGATCATCCCAACCGATATGTTGAATAGACCACAACGTTTGCATAAATAATTTTGCCACGACTATAATTGGTGCACAGAAGCCTAATGGGTCAAAAAGTTGACATATTTCTGACAGGATATTTCGTTTCGAACAAAACGTAGATACCGACAATTTATCTAAACAGGTTTCGAAGTTGTCGGATGATGTATTCCAGGTCAGCCCTAGAATCAACGAAATGTCAGATTCGGGATCACTTTCCGAAGATAACGACACGACGTTAGATTGAAACTTTCGAAGTTCAAAACCTCCCATATTTAACAACTTTGTTAAATCTGACTTAAGTCTTATGGCATCGTTAAGAGTTGAAGCACCAGTTAAGACATCGTCAACATAGAAGTCGTTGGATAATATTTTCGAAGCAAGAGGATATTTTTCATATTCATCTACAGATAACTGTTTTAGCGTGCGTGTTGCTAAAAATGGCGCACTAGCCATTCCATAGGTGACGGTGCATAACTTGAATGATTGCAATGGCTTGGATTGATTATCCCGCCACCAGATTCTTTGAAAATCTTGGTGGTCATCATGGACACGAATTTGTCGGTACATTTTTGCAATATCTCCACAGAATGCATAAATGTGTTTTCTAAATCGTAGAATAATAGCAAAAAGAGTTTGTTGAATAGTAGGGCCGACCATTAAACAATCATTTAGCGACAGTAGAGTCGAAGTTTTCGCTGAAGCATTGAAGACCACTCGAAGTTTGGTGGTCGTACTATTACTCTTTTGCACATAATGATGCGGCAAAAAATACGTCTTTGAACCGCTAACGTTTGATGTTGGGGTCATATGGCCTAACGAACAGTATTCCGACATAAATTCTTTATATTGTTCGTATAAAGTTTCTCTGTTGCTAAGGCGTTTTTCTAATGAAATAAATTGACGAAGCGCGAATTGATCAGAGAATCCTAACTCGTCAATGTTGGGTTTAATGGGAAGTGCGACAGAATATCTCCCGCAAGGCAATCTCTTAACATTTTGACTGTAATGCTCTTCACATAACTTCTCTTCCACTGAGTAAGTATTTTTGAGCAAAATGTTCTCTAATTCCCAGAATTGTCGTACCTGTGAGTTAAGAAGTTCGATGCTACACAGAGCTACACACGAGGTTTTTAGTTTCTCTTTACCTGATCCAGACTCAGCTTTCCCACACACAACATATCCAAATTGGGTGTTGTAAAATGGTGGCAGTTCTCGGAATAGGTTGACATGATCGCCCTTGAATAATTGATGGTAAATTTCTGCTCCTAAGAGTAAATCTATTCGATCAGGTACATAAAAGTATGGATCTGCCAAACATAATTCGACCGGAACTGATGATGATTGGAAATCACAGGTCGTCGAAGGTAAGTTGTTTGTGATTTTTGTAAGGACATAAAATTTTAACTCTACACTATAGGTGGATACTCGAGACTGTATAGTGAGATAAATTTTATGTCGAATGTCTGATTCTTTTCCACTTATGCCTGAAATGGTCTTACATGTAGGATATCGTTTGGCCTTTAAACGATTGCAAGCATCACTTGTAATAAAATTTAAATGAGAACCGCTGTCAAGCAAAACTCGACATAATAGTTGGTTACCACATGATGATGTGGCATTTACGAGTGCTGTGCCTATCATAACTAGCCCCTTTAGATTCGAAGACTTACATGAGGTTGATCGAAGTGTACTGGCGGAAACTTGCGATGGTAAACTGCTGTCTATATTAGACTTATTTTGGTGATTTACGGTCGAATTTTGACTCGTTGTGGTCGACGTGGTATCAATGCTCGATGCATTTACCTTTCTAGGTAAATTGGTCTTTTGATCTCTCACCTGTTGGTAATTTTTGAAATGTAGAATGTCATTGTGTTTGAACGAACAAATTGTGCAAGGTGGACTTGGACACTCACTGACATTATGCTTCTCAACAAGACAATTGGTACACAATCGATTATCTCTTATAAATCTAAAACGCATTTGTGGAGACAATTTCAGGTCCGTAAACGATGGACACTTAACTAAAACATGATCTCCCGAGCAATAAATGCATTTATTGAAATTAGATACTAAAACAGGCGGCCGATAATGTTTTGAAGAAGACCTGCGCGTGTTCATAGGTTGACGTGGAGGCTGTTGGGGTGGGTTACTAGCTTGCAATTCACTCAGTAACCGACTTCGACTCCTTAATATTTTAACCAATTCTGGGAAAGCAAGGATTTCGTTGGATTTTGATTTCTTAATGACTTCCGTTCGCGAAGTATGGTCTAATCTCTGAATGATATGATGAGTAAGCATTAAGTCCCATTCTTCGATCTTTACTTTGAGTGATTTAAGAGCGTTATAGTTTTTTACGATATTATCGATAAAGATTTGCAACGATTTAGCGGACTTTTCTTGAGGCGACTTAATGTCGTAAATTGCCTTCATATGAACTCTTTGGATGGACACTTCATTATTATAACGGTCACAAATTGATTCCCAAGCTACGGTATAGTTCTCTGCGGTTACTGGCAAATTTTCGATGATATTGTATGCTGAACCAGACCGAATATGCGAAATTAAATAGACGAACTTAACCGTTTGATCAATATTCTTACTGTGGATTAAATCTACAAACACGTCCCTAAAGGCTAGCCACTCCGATTCAGCACCACTGAATGAAGGGAGCTTTAGTTCGGGCAACCGAATTCCCATTGAGTTATTACTTGAAGAAAGATCATGTATCGACTCGTTGTGAAATGACGCGGACGAAATGGTTTCTTCTGCTTTCTTTAGTTCGTGGATTCGAGTCAATATCATGGACTCTAGTTTTCCATATTCTTCCTCAAAATTATCACGATCAGTTGAAGGGATGGCGTCAGTAATTTCAATTTTCAGTTGTACCATACTATATTTTTCATATACCATTTGAATCCGACGTAACAAAGACTCATATGTTCCGAGAGAGGACGCAGAACTACATTGATTCTTAAAAAGTGTCAATTGGCCTTTATAGGCTGCACGCTGCTTTTTCAATAAATCTAAATTAACTACATCGTCAAGCGACATTTTGGGAAGATTATTATTATAAACGAAACTAAAATCACCGTATCAATGAAGGGTATAATCAAACAATTTAACTTTTACAACTTATGCTAAGAATATAAATTTAGTCAGAAAATTATGTATAAACTACTAAAGTATTACTTACTCCTATAACTCGACTAATATCGAATAGTGAATAACAATTATGATGTACAATTATGATATCCTGTGGTTGATTCTCGAATTATATACCACAAAATGGCTCTGATGAAAGTATTCTGACCTTCAGAAATACAAATGTAATGATGACGTAATTGAACGGATAAATTTTATAAATGACGATGTCCGTTTTAATTATCCGTAGGTAATATTCGATGTACTGTTCGTAATGTTATGTCCAATTTGAAACCAAACGATGGTGATGTAAATTGCCTTTGAATAAGCAAATGTTGAATTAAACGCCCGATGTCCGATGTATAGTGTTTGGTAAATGGCGTGCGTATACAGCAATCAAAATACTTCTCAATTTAATGAATATTGTGATGAATATAATTATAACTAATTCAATGATTGGTTGTTGAAGTAGGCGATAATGTTGTTTAAAATGATGACTCACGGTGTGAAAACAATTTCCCGTTGATTAAATTATACACGTGTCTGTTAATCTTTACCAACAATGACGGCAGTACTCAATTGTGTTGTAAAAATGTGTTACCGTTGCAGTTGGTACTGGATAATTACTGCTAGACTATGTGCACGGCTATGTGTAACAGTAGACCGTAAATTTGTTGCACTACATATGGATATGATACTTCACTGTAAATGTGCGTTCGAGGTATGTACTTAACTTTCGATGCTGTACGTTTGTATTATCCCACAATAGTGAAACATGCACAAATTTACGAGCTTTGTAGCGAACGATGATGCCGTATCCGGCTCGAAGGACCAATAAATGGCGACGCTGGATAAAAATAATTGTCGCCGTGTTTAAATTACAAAAAATTTGCAGGTCACAAATACGTTAGCTTATTCGTAAACTAATCGACGATAATTAAATAAAACTATATTTTGTATTGTGACACTTCACTTAATTATTTATTTACTCGAAGATAATTTTGAATATAATAAAAAATAATGTCGATGATTTTACATATATATTTTTTATTTGACTTATTCTTACAATGATCAATGACAGACTGATTCCAATTTTTTTTCCCACCACCAAATATTTTTCAAGCTGACCCTAGTGGCATTTGCCGTCAAAAAAGAATGTACCTTTCGAATTACTACTATACGCAACCAAAATTCGAGTTCGAAAAATACATTTGTAATGATGGCGTTTGTTGACATTTTAACACAAGAAATGTCACAACAAACTAATTTATTTACAACATACATTTCAAAGTATGTATATTTATTTAATTATATTAATGGATTATACAATATAAAATATAACATTTAATAAGATAAGTATATGTATAACAAATAATACTCTTTAAATGTACTACAATATAATTTTTTGTTTCTTTAGATAAATCATCATGGATATTATGTGTTTTCAACGCAAAACCAACTCGGGTAACTATTATAATGTTTTGATGAACATTTAAGTTCATGTATTTTAGTATTTCTTCTTGTTTTAGGAATGATGATTACTCTGGCGTTACCACTTTTGTTAACAAAAAAATTTGAGTAATAAAGTGGGACTAGAGTTATATATATACGTCACTGGTGAGCTATCCATATAAGCAAGGAAAGAACTGCTTCCCTTACCACTTTCCAAAATTTTGAAAAAATAATGAACTATAATTTCAAGAACCTTGAAATTATTAAAATAATTCCATTAACCCTTATGTAAGGAGTGCGGTTTAACTGAAAGCCAGATCTCACCGATTACATCGAAAATTCTATCATTTTTTACTGGATTTCAATACTTTAGTCGTTTTAGACCGAAGTAATTCAAAATGTAGCATTAGCTACATGGTTGCGAAATGGCATTTAGTCCATGTGGTTCACAAGGCATATTTCCTAGGTTATGGCTTATTTCATAAATTACTTAAACGAGTAATAAAATTGGCATGACATAACAATAAAATTCGAAATGTGGCATTTGCGAAACCGTTGCGAAACGGCATATAGTCATATGTCTACATATGACTTAAGGCTGTTGTTCCCAGTAATGCCTTTGTAGAACTATCCAAGAAATTAACCATCGTATTTTAATTTTTTATGCACGCATCTTTTTTGGGTTAGCTTCAGAAGTGAAATTTTTCTCCGATTTTAAAAATATTTTACTCAAAAGATTTATTTTGAATAAGATTCTTTCGGCTTTTATAGAGAAAATATAATTAACAATCAGCCATATAAATGATCAGCCTATCATTTATAATATACATATCTACCAAAAAAGTAGAAATATCACTACAACCAGTACTTTACCCCAAGAGTTATACAAAGTGTATAACCCTGAACAAAAATTGAGAACTTCCCTTCAGCTCATTGTGTTGGTAGTTTGGTATCGTACTGAAAAAGTTGGTCTACTCAACAGGTAGCTACGACCAAACAACCAAAATACAATTCCTACTTAACACAGATCGTGTCAAGTACGAACGTACTGCTCTAGCGAATTATATTCACTAAATCAAAAAAACTCAAGGAAAACCCTTATTTCTGTGTGTTTTATGCCTACACAAATAATTAAGAGAAAGAGAAGTTTGTATATTAAATCAATAAGATTCTTGCGGCTTTTTATAGACAAAATATATTAACAATAATGGAATTCACAACATTTTTCGATTGGTTAATCAGAAAACAAATGTTGAGAAGAGTTTTTCTTCAGTTTTTTTATTTAATGAGTAATTCGCTAGATCAGTACTTTCGTTCTTAACACTATCTGTGTTAAATGGAAATTGTAATTTTGTTGTTTGGTCATAGCTACCTGAAGAGTAGACCAACTTTTTTAGTACGAAACCAAACTACCAACACAATAAGCTCAAGGAAAGTTTCCTTTTTTCAGGGTTATACAGTTTGTATAACTCTTGGGGTAAAGTACTGGGGCGATTGGTATTTCTACTTTTTTGGTAGATATATTATAAATGATTGACATCTTCATTTTTTCTGATTGACCAATCGAAAAATGTTGTAAATCCCATTATTGTTGATAAATTTTGTCTATAAAAAACCGAAAGAATCTTATTGCTTTATTACACAGACAAACTTCTCTTTTTCTTAAATTTATTTTGGTACAAAATTGAATTCGTTGAAATGATACATATTAATTATTAGCAAGAGACATCAAATCTCGTCTCTTTCTAATTGTATACGGCTAACTGATTAAAATATTTATTTTGACAGTGTAATCACTAACACACATAAAAAATATCAACATACATTTAATTTTTTTTGTTGTAAAATCTCATTTGACTAGTGACTTTAGGTGACTCAGACAGACATGTAATATCTACCATCCCAAAACTACCTAGGAAGTTTACGAGAGGACTAATAACATCAATACCATAAAAATGGTGACAAATCATTTATTTATATTAAGGGGGAATGGAAATTGCCATAAAGTATGCCAAACATACTTTATTGTAATGACTATATCACCAATGTATGAAATAAATCGTTTAGTTTTCTACAATCAAAACAATAACTTTCGTTAATTTAACATAAAACGAAATGAAAAATTCATTTTTCAAATTTAAACAGAAGTTGAATGTACTCTCACCTACACCTAAAAAAGCTTTATTAACTTTTGTCGTTATACGTTATTTCGTTTATTTTTTGTACTAAATTTTCTATTTTTTGTTTTTCATACATTTAAATAAAACATAATAAAATGCAAAATAGACGTGTTTGTTGTTGAATTTGTGTGAACTTCAAATGAACTAAATGTGTTAATAATACCAAATTGGAATTTATGTGGTAAGGATGGTGTTGAACTAGAGGTTTATATATACGTATACTGAGGTTCTAGAAAATATTAATATTTGTGTGCGGTTCAATGCGTCGATAAAATAACGATGAGAATTTTTACCACATTCAAGTCCGTATCTATCTACATATATAATCTTGTTTATTTAGCATTTTTTAGACATTGAAATTCATAAAATACAAAAAAAAAAAATATTCCATTCCAAAAACAAACCTCACCCTACCTCAATATTTTTCAACAACGGTCATTGTAGCAATCATAAAAATTACCTTGTATGCTGGTTTATATATGTACGGGGGTATACACATTTTGCTGTATTCCAAAAAATCGTAAAGTATCATTTGCATGATAAGTTTTTTTCATTGTGAAATTCAAAACGGTTTGTGCACATGTACAAGTACAATATATGCAGCAGACAAGATTTGTTTATTTGAATGAACTCAATTGGGAGTTTTAATTATGGTAACATTTATAAATTCCATTCCACCAGTGATGGTGTGTACACATTTAGAATAAAATCTCACCGCACTTAACACGCACATTCCAAATTAACTCAAAAATTGTGCCACAAAATTATAAATATTTAACAGTCCGCTAATATAATCCGTGTGTTTGCCAAAACCAAACAATTTTCTACCTAAACGGTTTCAATAAATAAATAATAAAATAAATATTTAAACTACAAAACCAATTTAAACAATATTAACAAAAAAATAAATAAATCAAGCAGTTAGGGGGGATTTTTTTTTTTGTTATTTCATAAATTTAATTTTGTTTATGAATTAATTAAAATGAATCAACAGCAACAACACCGAACAAACAAATGTTTCAGTGGATTTTTTTTTGTTCTAATTAAGCGCTTTTATTTAATTTGTGTTATGTTTGCTGGAGAGCTTTTTCTGCCCATTTTATTTTTTGTGTACATTACATTTTGCGCTTTGTTAATAATAAAATAAATTATTTCTTTTTTTTTTTATGTATGAAAATTATGTAAATTTATTTATTGTATCAACATTTTCCTTTTTGTTTACCAATTATCCAATTTAATTACTTAATTGATGTGGACCGTAATTTTAATGTACATATAAATTATGGTGAGTTAGATGTAATAAACAGGATTATTATGGGATCGAATTTATTGTAGCTGGTAATTGAGAAGTATTCGAAATATAAAAATGATCGTTGAATCACTGGTTGTAATTTGATATAGTTTATTTAATTTAATAAAAATTTAAATTGAAACACCACAGTAACAACATCTTGTTGGTAGTGTTCTTAATGACATTATAATTATAATTAATCTATTACAATTTTAACAACTTCTTACATGTCAATTGGCAGTTTGTTTACAAACAAAATGTTAGTATAAATTTATATATAAATTCAATAATTCGAGTACAATAAATAATTCTAATTTTAGGGATATACGGTAATATGCATTAAGATAATTGGTAAGTATATAAATAATAATAAATTGTGTATAGAATCGTTTTGTGCTTGTTATGGTTATATAAAGAATCAGTGTTATACGCAAACCTTGTGATGTTATCATTCTAATGCATGTCAATGATTTTGCTTTGGTTTGTGTGTTGCGTAAATTACTTAAACTCTAAATTATACATCCTCCGGGCCCAAGAAAAGTGCATGCATTAGTTATCAACTGGTAATATTGATCATTTTACCACAGGTCGTTTAAAAATTCCAGATGCTGTTGCATGTAATTGTAGAATTCGACCCAGTTTCCATTTACTTGAAGGTAAGTTGCTGTCGTGGATTAAAACGATATCATTGGGTTTAATATCTGATGAGTTTGTTTGCCACTTGGTTCTTTTTTGCAGTGATGCCAAATAATTCAAATTCCATTTTTTCCAGAATTGTTGCCGAAGCCTCTGGATATATTGCCATTTCGAAAGGTGGCTCAGTTTGAGATGACTGGTGTCTGGATCCGGTAGATAGGTTTATGGCTGACCAATCCAAAAATGTGCCGGCGTTAACGGATTTAGGTCATCGTCTGAATTAACACAAATTGGTCTGGAATTCAGGATGGATTCAATCTGTGCCATGAGAGTTGTCATTTCTTCATAGGTGAGTAAAGCTTCTGATCTATTCAGGTGATATTTTATTGTTTTCACTGCTGCCTCATAAATTCCCCCAAAATGTGAACCTGTTGGTAGATTGAACTTCCAATCAATTTGGTTCTGTGAAAGAAAAGTTCGTTGAGTTCCTTTTTTGGCGCCAATGAAATTGGACCCGTTGTCGCTAATAATTTCACGACAAAGACTACGGCGGGATATAAAACGTCGAAATGCTCCAATAAATGGGTCAGTGGATAAATCTCCAGCTAATTCTAGGTTAATTGCCTTTGTGCTCAAACATACGAATACGGCATTGTATGACTTATCAGGTTTAAGTCCTCTACGTTTCGATGGTCTCACATATGTTGGTCCAGCATAATCCACACCAGTCGACATAAATGGTCTGATAAGTGTGACTCGGTTGGTTGGTAAATCTGCCATCATTGGTGAATGACTTTTGAGGTATGTCGAAAACACTTTATACACCTCTTGATTACTCGTCGAATTACAGCCTTGCAATTTATAATCCAATAATTTTGTTTCAACGTTGCAAACAAAAGTGATGATTCCCACATAGTAACGTGAGTTGTACGCACCAGAATTTCGATAAAAACACCATTTTTATCTATAAAGGGATTAAGGTTAATAAGTTTATGGGTTTTTGGTAATGGTAAATTGTCTTTTAGGAGTTTTATTTCGGTATGAAAATGTTTTTCTTGAACATATTTAATTAAAATTAATTTTGATTCACTTAATTCAGCACTATTGAGAAATAAATGTCTTAAGTCTATGTTGAGGTTTCAAAAAACGGTTTTTAATAAAACGTTTGCAATATGCTAACACTCGGATGAATTTATTAAAATTGGAATTGTTACCTACAATTAAATCAATCACTGATGGAGATGACATTAAATTACAGGTGATAGTTGATTGAAATTTGATTGGCCATTCGGATACAGGTAATTTAAGCCATTCTGGTCCTGTCCACCATAGATTATGATTCAGAAATTCGGGTGGTCTCTGGAAGCCCAATCAGCTGGATTTTGCTTCGTAGTTACGTGATACCAATATTTCTTAGGGTAATTTGTTGTAATTTCAGTAACACGGTTGCCTACAAAAACTTCGAGTGAACGTGGTAGTGTTTCTATTGTTGAATCGGTCCACATATAAATACTTAATTCTCGATCTGATAGCAATTCATTCACACTATCCATTAATCTTGCGAGTAAAAGTGACGCACAGAGTTCCAGCTTTAATATTTGGTTTTGTGCTGGTGCGACCTTCGTTTTGGCTGATACAATAGTCACTTCCATAATGCCATCTTTATTGGTACAAGCAGCATATTTGACAGCAGCGTAAGAACTTTTGGATGTATCTGAAAAACCGAGCAAATTTATGTGATTAGATGTAAATTTGAGCCATCGTGGTATGGTTATAGACTCAATTAATGGTAATTGGTTTTGAAAATTGCTCCAGTCGTCTAGAATGTCTTGTGGTAGTGGATCATGCAATTTAAAAATTTTGCCCATGTCCTTTGATATATAATTTTAACTTAGATCGTTATAGGAGCAAGCCAACCTTGAAGGTCAAAAAGTTTAGAAGCTTCGGATAACAGCCCTCGTTTGGTATATACTGGGACATCCTTCAGCGCAACCTTGTATGTGAAATGATCTAAATTGGTGTTCCAAATAATTCCTGGAACCCTTGAATGATGCGACTCTCGTTCATTATCAATTGATTTTTTACCTTTGGTTGAAGTCTCGTCTTCGGGTAGACGGTTTGATAGCCATTTCCGTAAATTGAATCCTGCCGATTTAATTATGTGTGATATTTCATTTTTGAGGGTGATGAGTTGATCCAGTGTGTCCGCTCCTGTCATCAGGTGGTCAACGTAGAAATCTCTACCGATAATTGCTGCTGCATTCGGAAACCTTTCTTGATTGTCGCTAGCAATTTGTTTTAAAACTCGGGTGGACAAAAACGGCGCTGGTGATTTGCCATACGTGACGGTCAGTAAGCGGAACTCTTGTATGGGCTCCGATGAATCCTCTATTCATAAAATTATCTGAAAATTTGTATGTTGCTTAGTAATTAATATTTGTCTAAACATTTTTTCCAGGTCGGCTGTCATAATAAAACGATGGAACCGAAAACGCAATAGTAATTGTTGTAGAGTTGGATTGGTGGGCCAACACGAACTCTCGTGGTGGTGCTGGTTTTTTTAGAGACTGAATGATGTGGTAAATAATATGATTGGTCTCATGGAATATCAATTTCGGTATCGGTTATACGTTCCATGTGTCCCAATTTCTGGTATTCTCTCATAAATGCAATATATTCTCGTTTTAGGTCAGGATCCGCTCAAGATTACGCTCGATGGATTGGAGTCTTCTGACGGCTTGCAATTTGGATTCTCCAAGTGGTGCTGCTTTCGCGTCAAATGGTAATGCGACGACATATCTACTCGCTATTTTGTCTGTAGTTGTCCAAAAAATGATTCTCGCAATAAATTTATTCTGGGGTTTGGGGTGCGGGTATTTTAATCTCTTCAATTTCCTAAAATTTTGTCAGAGCTTCATCAATATTAATGGAGGTACAAAAGTTTGTAATTTGTGATGGCTGCTTGTTTTTTAATGTTCCCGAAATTATCCAACCAAGAATTGTTTCTTGTGCTGTTTAGTTGGATTTGACACCCTCAATATGACCTGGTAGTAGTCTGCCAATGGTAGGTTTTGGAACTCCGCCCAATGATAATCAGGTATTCGAATCTGCGGTTGTATTGATGTAATTGATGATAGAACAAGCGAGTCCATATGGAATGATGTGTCCTTTCTTGTTCGCGAAAATACCTCAATATTCAAGCGTCCTCTGAAAGTGCCCACCTTTCTTGAACCTAGTCCCTCGACACTAGTTCTCTGGTTCTTCCGTGGTAATCCCAATTTTGAACTATACCTTTTTGTAAACTTCCGGAATCTTAAAGTGATGTACAACGATATAAAAGATGATTAGCTCCTCGAATATCTACAAGTGCGGTTTGCAGAAGTCCGACGTTAAATGTTGGTGATTGTGATTGGTAGGTATGGACGGTGGTAGACGGTGTTAAATAAACCGATGTTTTTTTAACATTGTTGGTAGGTGTATTCTCAATATTCGCCTCAGTTTTGGCGTGGTTTGTGGTGGAGTTGTGGTTGGATGGTAAGTGGGGTAATGTATTGTGACGCTTATGGCATTTCATGCATGATCTTTTTGATTGGCATTTCGAAACAAAATGAGTATCACACAAACAATTAAAACATCGGTTGGCCCATAGCATTGGTATAAATTATGTACGGTATTACATAAAGGACAATTTTTGACTGCTAAAAAAAATTTTTATAAAAGAGTTTAGAATTAATTTTTTCTTACTATACCTTTTTGTAAATTTCTGGTATGTCTCGACATAGTTGGCTTCGGTTATTGCCAAGTGTCTTAATGATGCTCGAGCCTCTCCTCGTAACTAATCCTTAAGGTATTGAAGCTTTTGTACACTAGTAAGCCCAGGATTTTCATGCACTGTTGAGACAAACATATTGTGAAATGATTGCCATTCTTGGTAATTGCCATCGAATACTGGTAGTGTTAGGCGTGGCAATTTTATGTCACAACGTGATTGATTTAATGTCGAGTTATTCATGTTGGTGGAATCATCAAATTTTTGCATCGTCGGTTGCATGCCCTTTAGATGTGTATTCAATTTGCCAATAGTTTTATTCTGGCAAATATTTCATCTTCAGTATCTGTAAATGTTGTTATCAAACGTTGCAAGGTTTCCAATCGTGCCTTAACGGTTTCAATATCTTCATTATCGGTGAGGTTGTTGGCATACGTTTCAATAGCTTTTATTTGCAGCAACGTGGTTTCGCGGCGTCGCAAATATTGGTCTACCTTTGGCGGCATTTTCGATTTGATTCATTGCACTAATTTAATTCTCTTATCACTTTATTGTTAAATATAGCCCGAATTATTCGATAGGTTAACTATTTCGACCGTTTAATTAAAATTTTTAAATACCGAAATTATATTGAGGTGAAGGAAAATTCAAAGTGGAATAAACGAAATGAAGAATGGAAATAAAAATGCAAAAATATGGAAAATAAAAATGGTATAATTAACTTATGGTATGAGTATGATACATCCAAAATGGCATCCAAACAGCAATTCCACGAGGTAATGGTGGCTGATAAATTCTTCTCAAAAATGGTGCAGCTGGTATAATTATTCCAAATGTGTTATAGCCAATTCACATTTAAAATATGACTTCTAATCGTGCGCATTTTTGACGACGCAAACAATTCAGGATTAACTTTGTATTTTCCTCGGTATGCAATGTCTGCAAACTATTTTTCTAGCGCTATCAGAGGCGATATTAGAATCAGTAACAAGCATATTTTTGAATTTTAGTCATGGTTTAATTAAAAAATCCAACCCCAGATGATATGGCCGAGCCAATTTTTCAGAGCCGAAATTGATTTTATTTTATGATCTCAAACCTTAGACGTTGAATTTGGCTTTTATTTTATTTAAAAAAGCCGACAGCAAATAATATAATGCAACGGCGTATTCAAAGAGCGAATAATTCTATATTATACGAGGAACGATGTAGACTCGGCTTAAAAATTAAGATATAAAATTTCACTAAAATCGATTGTTAAATCTGGTTGTTCCATTTGTTGATTTGAACTGGTTAAGGTCTAAACTGGTTATCTAATTGTTTGTGTACCAAAATATCATTAGCAGTATCCCGAAATATTTGTTGAATTCTGGCCATTTATTTAAGAAACTCCATCCCTGCCCCAAACGGAACTTCTGCGATTATGCACCAATTTTATAGAAATTTGGTATCTGACTTAACCAACATATTTGATGATAAATGAATTAGTCGTAGCACGTCCAAATATTGAATCAATATAGGGGATTTTGAAATTTTTCAAGAAGAGATTATACTATACAAAACTGTTTCCTATATAGCTAGTGGATGGTCATCGCTACCAAACCAATTTTATGAAGCTATTTCCTATTTTAATTTTTTTCATCAAATACATAACAAATTTCGATACTTAAAAATTGTCCTGATTTTTTAAAATCTCGTTAAAGTTTACACGTTTCTAATCCTAGTGACAACTCTCACTGGCTTACCTTTTTATAAATAAAACCAACGCGAACGTGCCTGTTAATTTGTTGTTGACAAATCCTGAAGTAAAACTACATAAGCCACAATAAATAAAATATCGCTAAAATGTGCTCGGCGATTTTTATTTGTGGTAAAAATGGAACAAATAACTTGTGTTTAATTTTTATTTAAGAATGCAATGAAGCGCGTAGCCGTATTGAAAATGTTTAATGATTTTGCGAATCGTCTACCATATGAACAAATTAAGCATCCACTAGTAGTATTTCAGAAACAACCATGAGGACGTTAAATATATGGCGAGCTCGTTGGATGCCAAACACTTGTTTCCAATTTGCATGAAACGCATAACAACAAAATTGGTTCCGAAATTGTAAAAGTTGTACCTATTGGTCATTGCTCAGGAGTTGCTGAATGAAATCCACGATAATTCAAAACTGGCAATAAAAGAAGGTTACGGATAGAAGGTCGAAATTAAAAGGCCCAATCGTCTCAATGGAAGCTTCCTGAAGGTTTTTACTTTATTAATTTTTTGTTGAATATTAATTAATTCATGTAATATCTAATATGCTACCGGTGGTTAGACCATTTTAATTGTGTTTCGATTAACACGAGAAGTATATTAGTATTTACGAACAGTAATTCAACGAAACCGACTAATAGACGTAATTCTATTTATTTAATTATAAATAGTAGGCCTTCCTGAAGGGTTAAGACCGAAAAGAGCTTTTCGATCAAATTTGAAGGTTCTGCTCACTGTTACTCGTATCATTGATTTCAACGGCACAGTATACTATGAGTTCTTACCACCTGAAAATTATACGCTGTTTGCACGAACTAATCCGAATGAAATGGCTGTATTTGTAGCGAAACAATCATGTACATTGTACTACAATAATGCGCATGCTCACACTTGTCTGCTTGTTCGTAAATTTTTGGTCAAAAATCACGGCATCGTGATGCTTCACGCACCATACTCGCCGTACGTATGCGTCTTTTTCCTGCTCCAAAAACCAATTTACCGCACACACCAAAGCTGTGTAACCTTTTCGACAACCAACAATAAATTAAGAATCCAATGTGGCTCCAATTGTCAAGATACCTCTGGGACGTTATATAAGGTATATAAGTATTATTCTGCATTATTAAATGCATGCATTTCCTTAAACTCTGTTACCATTTAATGAAATTGGTAGCATCTCGGTATACGATGAACATATGTATACTCATAGAATTCAATAAATCAAATCAATGGCATGCCTAGAATCTATACTTTCCGATGAAGCAAAACTGATAATCCAAGTTGCACTGATGATATAAACGGTTTCGGTCTGAAACCGTATTCCATGAAGTGATTAATCAAGATTTAGCTTTTGCTCTTGATTGATTATGAGGATATATTTTGTTGCTTATGTTTATGTAGTCAGTGAAACCTCATTTTAACGGACACTCACTTCAAGGGACACCTCACTACAACGGATAAACATTTAAGTCCCTTGCAAAACTTAAGTTTTTCCATGAAAACCTCCCTTAGTTAAGCAGACATTTCTGCGATGATAGGAACATTAGTTAGTTCTGAAATATGGCCAATTAGGAAGGAACTTGGCCATTATATATCCGATTTTGATAAAATTAAGCATGCACGTTGGAAATGGGATTCTAAAATGATTTTTGGATTAAGTTCTGGAATATGGCCAAGTAAGATGGAACTTACCTGTTTCTCAACCAATTACGATGAAATTCTACATGAGCGTTGGAAATGGGATTCTAAAATGATTTTTGAATGAAGTTCTTTAGTATGGCCAAGTAAGATGAAACTTGCCTGTTTCTCAACCAATTACGGTGAAATTTGACATCAACGTTCGAAATAGGATTCTCAAATGATTTTTGGATGAAGTTCTGGAATATGTGGCCATATGGCCATGTTGAACATCTAATATTGGCTTGTCCTAAATACAACCAATACAGATCTAAGTTCAACATCCTTCGGAATGCAAGAAACCTAAGTAATTTAATGAATGAGAGCAATTTGGTTTATAAGGAATTGTATGAATTTATTAGGCTGAGTGGAATAACAATTTAATACGAGATAATTAATAGCCGACGAAATAGGTGTAGGGAGTAAAATTCTATTAGCAAAATTAAGTTATGAAGAAAAATATGTAAAAAGAAATTTATAAATTTGGATTTTGTGGCAATATGACCCTATTTCATGTAGAAGCCCAAGCCTAATAAAAAAAAAAAAAAGTGTGGCGGAATTTGTCTATTTCTCAACCGATTATGAAATTCGCCCTAGTCCAGTAAATGAAGGGGGAAAAAAAGGACAACCAATAGATTATTAGTTGCCATTTTTATTTGCTAGTTGATGAGTGGCATTTTGCAGCCCCTTGAAAATGAGCCCGAGTTTGCGTAAAAATATTGTGTGACAGGTGGAGAAAATGGCCCTAAAAGACCCGGAAAATCGGTTTTCCGCGAATATATCCCAAAATATAGCAGTTAGAGATTTTTTGCACAAATAAAAATTGAAGATCAGTTAATTTTCTACAAAAATGGTCCCTCTGATATTTTTCGCAACATCAATATTTTTTGCCAAAAGTCGGGTTGAAAAATTCAAAATTTTGAGAAATATTTTGAAGTTTCTTACAAATTTGAGAGGGGGTGTTGGAAATACATTATTTTCAATGTTTTGGACTGTGTAAACCAGTTGTAGATGGCGCCATCACATTCTATCCACTGGCAAAATCCTCGGGGCCATAAATGAGAAACGCCATAAACCATATAATTTTGAAGGATATTTATGTTTCCAAGCGCCTTTTTTTTCTCGCAAATGAGGCCTCAAGCTATACCTATTAGGAAAGCAGACCATAAGATTAATCACAGCAGGATGGACCCCACCAATTGGCCAGAAACTAGCGACAATCAGTTTTGCACATGTGGCAAAGTAATGAAGTTCATTAGGTTTTTCATAATACTCAACAACAATTTCTTGCAGATTCTCGGCAAATTTTTTGCAAATTTTTTAGCAACCATCCAGATCGAGGTTTTTGGAATAAAGAGTTATAAAGTTTCTTTAAATTTATTATAGACAAATATATAAAAACACATTGAAATTATGACATAAATCTGAAAATCACCAGTCCTAGTTACAAGAGTCCAATAATAATTCTTGGTCATCAACGACGCCCTCGCCAACAACTCCTTCTGGTTCTATAGTTTCCTCTAGTTCTACCTCTTCGGGTAACGTATCTTGGCTGTCTTTATAATTCGAACACTGGCGGGACTCACATGAACCACAAATAGATGAGCATTGTAGCCCTGCTTTCTTGCATGATCATGTTCCCTTACATTCTTTCTTACATTGACAAAATATCATCTTTAAGAGTTCCGGAACCGCTGGGTCTTAGTGGTTTGGACCGGCATGAGTGTACCGTACCCCCTACATGTCTTCATCCCCATTTTTCTGGTGACAGTTCGTTTCCGAGCCAATGCTGGACTTGCAGATATACCTGATAAAGGTGTTGCTTTGCAGCTTTAGGTGGAGGTGGCAAGGTTGCTAGTTTGAGCGCGGTTTGGTTTCTGTTTCTGTCTCTGGTGAATCGCTTGAAGATCTCGTATCTAATTTTTGTCAGTGTTTGTGTATCATCATCACTGTACATCGACGCAATGACAGTTTGCCCGTCCTGAAATACGGTCTCGTGGGGAAAATTATGGTTTTTAAAACTTTCAATGACCGCTTCCAGTTCCGTGTTTCTGTTCTTCGTTACCTTTCCCTCTAATTTGTCTACTATTTACGTTTTTTATTTCCCGGAAAAAGCGGAAGCTGTATCGCTTCCCGAAATCGCATGGAGAAATAAAATATGGTCTCTAACGAAGGGCCGTGCATCCAAGCTCTTGGAGGAAAACCTTTGCTGGGGTTTTTTCCCTTTCCGCAGGTTTCGAGAAATAAATTGTTTAATCTTTTGGGGTCAGGGCTGTTATCAGTACAAGGATGTCAATATCCTCTGCCACTACTACAACTGGGGGGCCGTTGACAGCATATTTCTGCAACGCCGTATGTACGATCAACGAGTCTGCATCGTCTAATGCTTGTCTAACGGAAACGCCATTCTCTTTTAGAATACCCTTCAAATACTGAATGATGCGAATTTTATTGTTATTATTGGACAAAAACTATTCCTTTGGAAATGGTAAAACCATGTTAGGTTCGAACCTTATGTCAGGGTATGACATGTTGTTTGCACGTCGCAAACATTGTGACCCTTTTATACTATCGCGGTTGCATTCATAGCCATCGAAAACCACTTTGACTTCCCGGGAATAATTAGGTTGGTGATGTAAGTTAATTTAAATGAAAAACCTCAAAATTTGTTCAATATTCTTGACTTTTATCACTCTTTTTTCTATAATTGACTATAATATTTATCAAAATAATGAAAGAAAACCAACACATTTAATATCTCCAGACATTAACCAACAAAATGCTACTGTGGTCGCATGGACCGTAGCAGACGACATGAGCGCCGCATAGAGCACACACGCGACGAACGACGGAAAAGTAATGAAAGTAATGAAATTATAGCATTACATTTAGAGACTCGGGTTTTTCCCTACGTATAAACGAGATGACTTTATATACATTGATGGAAAGGTGAGAATTCAATCTTTACACTAGTCAAGGTGTTAAAATGTCAGAAATAATGGGCAGGGAGAAAAATTCCATGAAAAGAAAAAGTGCGCTTTTTACTTGGGCACGCGTTTTTCAAATTTCTTGGAAAATCGCCGATTTTGTGAAAAACATAATTGGACAGCCAAAAAGTAGACGTTCTTAGCTTTCAAATGATATGTCATAGAGACCAATCCGATCATGTTTGAATTTTTAATTGGTGGTTGTTTACAAAATTTCCCCGCACTCCAAAAACAGCAAAAAATTGGGATTCAACAAACAAAGTTTTAATGAAAATGCAAGAAAATTAGATTATACAAATTTCACAGATGACAAAGGACCTTCTGAGGACCCATAATCAAGGAAATTTGGAGCAAATTAGTGCAATACAAAAAAAATAGGAACAAATTCAGGGAAGGACTAAAAATGCATGGAAACACAATATTTGACCCCTTTTTTCGATACGGTCAAAGATTAAAAACGTGACTCGAGTCACCGCATATGGTAGCGGTAGATTTCCCTTTCCAGAAGAACTTTGAATAATGCCAAAATTCGCATTTTTAACAAAGTTATTGAATAATTTATCCGCCCACTCATGTGTAAATGGACGGAATGTACTCTCCGGCTTACAACACATTTACTGGACTATCATGTGCGTTGGAAATATGATTCTAAAATGATTTTTGAATAAAGTTCTGGAATAAGGCTAAATGAACTTGGCCATTTCTTATACGATTTTGATGAAATTCAAAATGTTTTTATTTTTATTTTTTTTTATTTATTTATTTGGTAACAGGAATTTGGTATTTTCACAAGTGATATCCACTCCATCAAAAACATTCCATTTTGAGCGAAGAAGCTCATTCATAATAGTGTGTAAATGGAAGAGGTGTACGACATAATTTTATTTAAACAAATAATTATTTGAGCCAAGATTCCTTCGAAGATGGTAAGGTATATTCATTCATAATGCTCTTCTCATTTATGCTTTTATGTCAATTAGTACTTCGCATTTTTATTTATTGAGGGCACCCAGTTGAAGTATCTTGACCGGTTGACGCTACTTGAATACAAAGTAGTCACCGACGAATAACGTCATTTAGATTGGTTTCTGTTTGGATTTATGTTAAATTCTTTGCATCACGGATTCTACAAGTCTTAGAATCGAAAATTTAGAAAAATTTAAATTTAAAATATTTTTATCATCTGGTTGACCCGAAAGTCAAAGCCTACTCATGGAACAAAATGCAATTTGATGAAAATGGGATTAAAAATTGATTTATATACCAAGCCACTAAATACGTCAAATAACCGTTTGAGTATCCCATTTTCAGCGTACCTGTCGAATTTCGTATAATCGTTTAAGAATACGAGAATCCCATATCCATCGCATGTGTCAAATTTTACTAAAACCGATTAAGAAATAGCCAAGTTCCTTCCCAAGTGGCCATATTCCAGATTTTCGTCTAAGAATCATTTGAGAAGCTCATTTTCATTGGAAATTTTCATCAAAATTGACGGCCGTGTGATGGTGGGTAGCATGTCACCAAAAGGTACAATTACTGCTTTGCCAATATCAAATTTTGTTTAACATGATTTAGAAGCAGATCAATTGCAGATCAAATGAAAATCAAACACCCTATGTTGGCTTTAGAGAAACACATATATTAACGGACTCTAAGTACCCATCAAAAAACAAAAAAAAATCTGTTGGATAAAAGAATCTATACTTACTCCCAAGTTGTGTAAACTTGTTAGATGCTACTGATGGAATTCGCAGGATGTTATATTTGACTTTTTGAAGATGTCTGGTTTTTAAGTATCGAGGATCGTATATCCAACAAATAAATAAAAATAATTAGATAAGAAAAGCTAGAAATAAAAGTTATATTTTAAGCTTTAATTGACTGAAATTTATTTTGATAAGAAGACCGGAACTTTATCTTACCGCAGTGATTGCTTTAATGTTATCGAAAGCTCATACATTTATGTTTCAAAAAATAAAAAACTCCAATATAAGTAACTGCACCATTTTCCATCGCTGAAGCATCAGCAGCTAAAATTATAGGGTAACCCTCATTGTAGTAGACTAGGCGCATTGCGCTGATAGACTTTTTTAACGATTGAAACGATTGTTCCTGAAGTCAACCGCAGATAAATTTAAGGATGCGGCAATGACAAAAAGTTTGAATCAATTCGTTATAGTAATTGGTATTCCTGATATATGCTTTAAGTTCCTTCAAATTTGTTGGTCGCATCATAATTTTGAGAGCTTCCAGTCGCCTTTCAGACAGTAAAGCTCCACATGCAATTGATAATGTGTCCAACATATTTAATATGCTCGGTGGCCAAATTACGTTTATCCCGTTAAATCGGTCGAATCGATTAAATATTTCAGTTAGATAAATAGCACATTTCGGGATTCATGCGACGACTGCCTTTATGCACCGTTGAAAAATTCCGGATGCGCTGCCTACACCGAAAGGTATTCTTTGGAATTTGAATAGCCCAAAAGATGTGCCTTGATTACCATTAATTCTTTCGATTAGTCTGATACCTCAGTTTTCTGTATGCCGATTTGGTATGTACTGGGTTAGTATGTGTTGATTTTGTATTTTTGAGGAACCCGTTAGTACTTTTGCAATGGGAATATCCTTTTTTGCATCGCAAATATCACTATTTGAAACATATTTTCTAACAGATTTTGCTAAGTTCGGCCAAATATAGTTCTAAAGAATACTAAATATTTTTGCCATACCTAAATGCGCCGACAAAGAGCTATTATGGCAAATTCATTATTTTAATTCTTTTGTGAAGTGGAACAAGTTCTTTCCAGCCGTTAAATGAATAACGAGTGATCCAATAAGCCACTAGAATCTTTACAATTTTTAAGCCAGATTATTGAAGCATGATCGGACATAACAGAGATTCCTTCTCATTTATGTGACATATGCATGGAGGTACCAGTGCCGACTTTAACATCAGGAAAGTCTGGTTATGGGCCTCCATATGTAAATTTTTCTTTTTTTAACAATACCCGAAATTGCAAAATTGTTGATGAATCGACCGTTCCCAATAATATTCTAACGGCCTTCGGTAAATTCGGCATGCGATAAATAATAATAGATTCAACTTTCTCAGGATCCGCGGTGAAATAGTAACGGGATGTTTGTACCCCAAATATTTGAACGATCAGCCACAACACGTACGAAATAAGCGTATTTTTCAAATGTTTCAAGGTACACAAATACGTGTGATTATAAATATACTCTAGAAATGGCTTTTAGAAGAGACCGAACACGAAGTTTTCTCCTTGGAAAGAAATCTTTTCAGCCCAATATCTACGCTTCGTTCTTCGTAACGAATTTTTTTTAATTTTCTCAAATGTGTAAAATTTTAAAATGCGTTGTAATTCAACGTCTAGTTTCATTTTAATAGAAGGAGATATGGATTTCTATAAGATGGTTGAATATATTTATTTGGTCGATTGGAGAATCATCGGATATTTAAAACTTAGGTAGAATTGAGTTTAATTCACAGTTTTCCTCTGGAGTAAGAGTAAGTTAACACTAAACTGGCGTAATGTTGGAACACACCTAAAAGTCAAACACCGTATATCGGACTATCAATACATGTAGATGGGACTATCAATACTGGTATTGCAAATATTTTTGTATTATATGTGTAAGGGTAAGTTAACATAGTTATCCGTTAGCAGTTACAATACCTGATACAACATTGTGAACTTAATGTTTAATTGTTTAATTAATTTATCACTTTGCTCCGGATTCTAGCAGACCTTTAACATCTACCTCAGGTAATTTTTAATAACTTCGACAGGTCTGCCGACTGTTGAGGAGTTCATAATAATAAGTAAATCTAGTTAATATGGAAAATAAGAAAATTGGCCGTTGCGCACCGTAGGCTGAGGAGTCAAGATTAACTTGAAGTTATTTCCGCCTATTGCTGGTTTCCAGAATATACCTTCTTTGCCACACTTGAAACAAACCAGTTTTTTTGGTGGAGAAGAGCAAGCATGGAAAATATGCTCTTTCTTTCCACAATTCCAAAACTGTGAAATATTTGTAATTGCTTCTGCTGCGACCAGGTTTAGAGTTGGGAGTCTGTTTCGGTCTCTTCAGTTATACTTAAGACGTTTAGCACAGAATGTACCTCGAAAAACGTTTGTTTTTCCTTATAGTATGAGACTTTTAAAAGGGGATTCACTAATTTGGATCTTGTTGAACTACGACGCAACTGCAATAAACGTTCAATGGAGCGACAGTCTTTGTTTAAGCAACTGCAGCTTATCGAAATTAAAGGGTTAACGATTTCGGATAATTTGGGTGTAGTAATAACGCAGACAAATACACCATTGTTCGCAAGCGCCCCTGGACCTCACTACTATAGATATTGTACTTCATTCTGATGAAGAGAGCTTTGGTTAAATCGCACATTTTAATAAACCATTGGAAGTTTTGCTTTTTTAAAAAGTTACAAATATCAAAACAATATCCCCTTAGGTCAATAACAAATATATGTACGGAGCTTTCAACTAACTGCGAGTTTAGTTCGAAGTTTCGGATATTGGTGGCAAACAACCGGTATATCTAAAATGAATATTTCGCTCCAATTTACCGGAATACTGCTATAATTTTGGCATTGCTAACCGCACATTTTCTTGTGACAGAGAAATTTCATTTTTTTAAAATGTTTTTCTTCGTCACAATTAGTTGGATCTCTAGTTATACTGGACTTCATAGAGCTATAAACTTAGTTGAAAGAAGTTAATTACGGCATGACCCATTTTGACAAAGTCTTTTGTCTAATTTGAATCCATAGTGTGTGATATTCTGTTCCAAAAAGTTTATATTTAGGGACAATTTTTGAATGACCATTTATATGTTGCTAACTATTTCATATAACCAAATATACATTATTATCAGCACTGTAAAACTACTTTATGACTAGAATTGTTTCCAAATTTTCTAAAAACAACAAAACAACGCAAAATATTCATTCATCGTGAAAAAAATCTGTTTCCATTTAATATTACCATCAGTTGAGAATAAATAAATAAAAACAGTTTCTAAAAGCTGATTTTTCGCATACATACAGTTCAAAAATTTTTTTTGTTGGGAAATAGAATTTTTGGTGTCTGCTTTTTTCGTTTATATGTATAGGGTGTAGTATTATAAACACATAGATATACACAGTGAGAGTTTCGTGTTTTGTAGGTCATTTTCATAAATTGTGCTAAAAAGTTAAATATAAATAACGAAAAAAGCTTCGTTCCAACAACAATACTTGTAATTAAATTCTACTTTTTCCATGAATAAATTTTGCAGATTTTTTTTATTTGATTTGGTTTATTTGTGTCCCCAGTCAGTATTTCCATTTTGGTTTTTTTTTATCATTTTATCAACGGAAAATTTATTTTTTAGATTTTCATTTCTACTCAATTTCACAATATTAATTGAAAGTTTGAGGAGAAACAGAAACTCGGGAAAACACATTTCCGCATAGTGGAAAAACCAAAACAAAAAAAAAAAAGGAAAGTTGATTGCAACTTTATTGTATATATATCACAACACACAAAATTTGATAATTGAAATTGATGATTGATTGCTCAGTTATGTTATGATAACGGAACTAAAAATCTGCTGATTAAATTTTTGTACATATGTACAATTTTTTAAAAAAAAGTGTTTAGAATAATAATATTCAAAACCAAACCTAACAAAGAACATCAACATTTTGCTATACACATTTTGATTTATTTCGTGACTTTGATCCGTGAAAAGGAATTTTATAATGTTGACTGACTTAAAGCAAAATTGAAAGTTTTCAAAGTCCCAAACCTGTATTTATTCTTATTTTAACACAGACAGTAAGATTATTGGTTCAACGAAGCTTTTGATGAAATTGAATGAAATTTTGTAAATTCATCCCCTACTTAAGGGCTTTGTAAATAAAATACTTGAAGCTTTATTGTTTAAACAAGAACGCAATGAACTTTAAGTCGTTATTACCGTACATAAACATCTAAACTTAACTACGCAATACATCACAATTAATTGAATATTTATCAAAAATTTTACAAAACTTTTCTTCGCATTCAATTTGATTACGCTTCGAGGGCGTATTTTCCATCTTAAGGATTTTCGATTTATACAAAATTCATAGATGAATGGAATGATTTCAGTTTTTTTTAAAATAAAAAATCATTCGTAAATCGCTTTGCTATAACCTTCATGCATTCATGTGTATATGGTGAAACGAGAGGCTAAAATCAATATTCGCAATTTATGTACATACATATATCCAAAGTATTTCGAGTACATGACCTTTTCATTATTCATTCGATTTCCTTTTTGATGAGATTTTCAATTCGATAACAATATATACGCTTGAATTATGTATGTTTGTTTGAGAGAGACAATTCAAATATTACATGGTTAAAGTGATTTTATTAGGGTTGATGTAAATATTTATGGTGGTACGCACATATATCATAAAAATTCGAGTCAGTATTTTGGGCCGTTTGATTATTTATATTTGACGTTTATCTGATTGATTTTTTTTATTTTATCTTTTTTTTTTTGGGGAGGGTTTTTTATAGGTCAAACAGCCGAATAACGAATGTTGCGGTTTGCGAGAATTGTTTTTTTATTTGGGTTAACCAATCAAAAATGGAATATTTTGCCTGACGTTTTTATATTATCAAAAATTATTTTACGCTTGATGTAGAACAACCGGATATACACCAAACAAAGTTAGTGGAATTTTAATTTAATTAAAACAAAATTATTGTTCACAATTGAAGAATTTAACAAATATTTTGTTATTTACTTGTAAAATAACAGTTTAATTTTAAGCAACCAAAATGTTACAAATTATTTAGATATAAATAAATTTAATATTAAATTTAAACAAATGGACATTGATTTTTAACAAAAGTTGATCATATTTCGTATGTCTATAGTTGAATTTGTTAGTTAATAGAATTTAGATTTTTCGTAAAATTTGGTTAACTTTTACAAATACTCGTAGTTGTTTTAATTCGAAACCAACATTGTTTTTTAGAAAGATACTCATTTGTAGATTAAATTTAGCGATTTATGCCAGGCTGCCTCTGTCATTGTAACTAGCTTCCGAACAAAATTACTTATGTATTTTCGCCATAATGCTACAGAAAAAATTAAGCCGACTTAGTACTCACATCTTGACGAAATCCGTGTTAGTGAGCAATAAGAACGTAACTCAATTTTTTTTAATCACGAAGAAAGGTGGAAATTATGGGGTCAAAAAAATTTAGAAATAGCTTTCATTATGTAATTATTAGGTCTATCATTATCAAGTGACTGTTTCGCTTCTAACGATTCTATAATGGATACAATTTCAAAGTTGGAAACAGGAGACATAAAAAAATTGTTTCTGGACCATAATCATACGGGAGATTATAGTTACTAGGGGCGACATTCGTAAAATATTTAACTATTAAATTATTAGCAATCATTAGAAATGTCAGAATATAAAATGTTATATAGATATTATATATATTGTTACCGACCATCTATGTGACTGCACTTGTTAAAATGGATAGGTTTAATAGCCGAAGGTCTTTGTCACATTGTTACTTTGTGGTACAAACTACACCAATTTTAAAATAACTTGCACCTATTCTTTTATCTGTACTCTGTATTATGCATCATCGTCGTTAGGTAGATCGTCAAAATTAGCTCGTTAAAATTAGTACATCCGTAATACATATGTATAACGGTATATATGTAAACGGCAGAACCCCCTCTGCTAAAAAATTGTCAAGGTTTTTAGGGCGTGTTTGGACACAAATTAAAGTTAGTGATCTCTCGGCGATCTCGTTTATTTTAATCTGGCGATTTGAAAAGTTTGAGACGATTATTATGTACTGTTCTACTTGAACGACTGACTTGGACGCGTATGGTCCTAGCCATAATGGAGATAGTTTATTTGTTCGTGCTTCGTTTTTAAGAAGTACTATATCACCTTTGTTGAAATTTTTGCGATTTAACGAACGATCATAATAATTCTTGGAAGATTCTTTCGATCCTAATAAGTTTTTCCTGGCTATTGAAAAAGAGTTTTGCAATCTGTATTTTAAATCATCGCAATAATCTTCGCAGTTGTATTTAGGGTCGATATCTTTGGTAAGTGAAACTGGTATATTTGGTTTCGTTCCATAAACTAACTCGAATGGTATTAAACAAGTAGAACTATGCGGTGTTGAGCTGTAGGAAAACATAAAATAAGGGAGCCACGTTTCCCAGATCAAAGGATCACTTTGAGAAAACGTTCATAAATATTCACCTAACGTTTTGTGGAACCTTTGAAGTGAACCATTACTCTGCGGGTGATATAAGCAGTTGTGCTTAGTTTTTTTTTATTTTAAGAAGTTTGCAAACTTCAGAAAATATGGTACTCATGAAGTTTGCACCCTGGTCGCTAAAATTTGGCTTGGAATGCCATAAATACAAATAAAATTTTCCACGAAATATTTTTCTATTATTTCCGCCTCTTGAGTAGGAATTGCTTTTGCATTTAAATATTCCGATTGGTTAACTTGCCTAGTGAATATTTAACGACTATTATTGTGAGACGAGGCCATTGGACCGACAATATCTAGAAATATTTTTTCGAACGATCTGGTAGATGTTGTTGTATTTCTCATAGGTTCTTTCGTTAATCTGGAGTGTTTATTTGTCTGGCATTGCTTGCAGGAAGATATGAAGTTCTTAATGGTCGAATACTTGTAAGGGAAGACAAAATAATTTTTAAGGCGATTATATGTTATATATAAACCTTGATGACTTCCAAGAGGTGACGTATGGAATTCGAGAATAAGTTGGTTAATTTCTGCTGCATCATTTAAATATTTTATAGGTTCAGTCTTTTCAAAATGGATTCTATTTGCCACAAGATTTTATTTGAAGAAGGACTATCTAGATGATTTCAATTGTTCATTTGATGATCGAAAGCCTCAGAAGGTAGATCTAATATGTAGTTGATTTTATTCCATAAATTGACTTGCGTTATCACTTAGCGACGTTGTAGATCTATTGTCTTCACTATTTCCATTAATAGTGGTATTTAAATTTAAACCAGTAGTATTTTGGTCAATTGTGGACTTTATTTGGTTTAATTTACGAGATTGTTCCCGAGTAGCCATGTTGCATTCAAATGGAATTTCAGAATTTTTGTTAGCTGTGATTCTACTCAAACAGTCAGCCTTTCTATTCTGTGACGCTGGTTTATTTATAATGGTACAATCATATTGGATTTTCCATTGCATTAAACGTGATGAAAGATTTTTAAATTACATAACCAAATAAGCGGTTTATGGTCCGTTACACTAGAAATTTTATTCCCATATAAATATGGCCGAAAATGATTCACTGACCACACAATAGCCAATAATTCCTTGCGACAATTGATGTCGCATAATTTGATTGAGATCATGCGAATTAATCAATTGTGACAACACAGACCCAACTGCAATATTACTAGCGTCACAAGATAAAATGAAATGTTTGGAAAATTGTGGCATTTGAAGTATCAGAGGGCTAATAATTGCCGTTTTAAGTTTGTTAAAAGAGTCTTGACATAATGCGTCCCACACGAAATTTTGATTTTTTTTTTAAATAACGTAGTAAGTCGTGTAGCAAAACTGGCGAAATTTGAAATAAATCTACGATAATAGCCTATACCAAACCTAAGAACGACTTAATTTCGCTTGTATTTTGTGATATTGGAATGTTTTCTACAACAAATGTTTATTCTCATCTGGTTTGATACCATTGTATGTAACCACATGTCCGAGGTATGTAATTTCTTGTCTGAAGAATTGGCATTTTCGTGGGCTTAGCTTTAATTCGGATTTCCGTAAACGATCAAAGATTTCTGCAAGCCTTTTATTATGTTCCAGAAGTGAGGATCCAAATATGACAATGTCATCTAAATAAACTAAACATTTAATATTGTTTAGCCCACTAAGCACATTTTTTATCATTTGTTGGAACGTGGACGGGACACATTTAAGTACAAAGGGCATTCTTATGAATTGATAGTGTCCCTCGTCAGTATTAAATGCAGTTTTCGGTTTATCAGGCTTGTCAAAGTTTATTTGATGGTATCCACTGTATAAGTCGAGAGATGAGAAATATCGGTCACTTCCAAGTTTATCCAAAATGTCCGTTATGTTGTGTAATGGAAAAACGTCGTCAATAGTTATGTTATTAAGATTGCGGTAATCAACCAGTACACGCCATCTATTTTGATCACTGGTTGATTTTTTTGGAAAGACAAGTAATGGAAAGTTCCAAGGACTAACACTATTCTCAATTATTTTATCTTCGACAGAAGATAAAATAATTGAGAAGATGTCAAGATTAAAAATGGCATGCAGGGATACTTTTAAGTGTTTAAATGTTTAACATTGATTGAAGATGTAAGATTTGAAAATCTATTATCAATTTCATCATTCCATGTTTTAACATGTTAAGTGTTGTAGTTATTTAGTGGTTCAACATTAATGTTTAATTTATTCAAAATTATTTCGTTTTCTGATATATTTACAATTGAGATTGGTATTGAATATATAAATTATGGTGGTATTGAATATCAACAACTCAACAATATCAAAAAATGTAACAACAAGTGACATTGGACAGATCTATTCCATCTCTATATGTAGTTCATACGAAATTTTAGACTGAAAAATTCGTCAGTTTGGCTTCGTTAAAGTCGTACCAAAGGGGAGAAGAAACTATTATGAGTTGTCGGAAATCTACTCTAATCAAAAAATATAAGAACTTTCGAATATCTAGTTAATATCAAGTTGACTTAGGACATGCGTATTCTGTCCCTATATAAAAGTTCATACACAATTTGATATTAAAAAATATTTAGTTAAATTTTTTAGATAAAGAGGATCGCTCACTATCCTTAATAATGTATGTTCACTTGGGTACCATCTTTGGGCCGGATTGAGATTAAAATATTTGGGCCACATTGAGATTATTTTTTTATCAATCTCTATACAAACTTACCTATAGGGATGCAACACATCTGTCCTAAGTCTGTCTTCTAGATTTTTGAAAGTTGTAATATTTTTTAGATAGAGGTGATCGTCTACTATCCTTTTTGATATATGTCAACTTGGGTGCGTTCTTTGCGCTGGATGAAGAATTTTTTATTATCCAACTTTACACGAACTTACATGTAGAAATATAACAAATCTGTCTTAAGTCACTTCTCTTTTAAATTTCGGAAAGTTGTTGTATTTTTTAGATAGTTTGTATCGCTCAGTACTATTAACGAACTACGGAGTACGTTCTTTGGGAGGCTACATGTAAGGATATAACAACTGTATTACTTACTTAGTGTCCTTAGCTACTTATTTTCTAGATTTTTGGATGTTTTTATATTTTTTAGATAGAGGCGATCGCCGGCTACCCTTTAAAATACTCGTATATGTCCACTTGGGTGCGACCTTTGCTTCAGATTGAAAAAATTTACATAATTATTTTGTTGTGAATTGACACAAAAGGACGCAAATGTCTTCAGTCCCTTTAAGATAGAAGGGACCTCCGGTTGTCTGCAAAATATTTTGTACACTTGGATACGATCTTTGGACCTAACTGAGAAATTTTTATACATAAAATATCTTATGAACTTTAATTTTGTTAAGTTGTTTCTTTGGACAATTTAAATTAAAACTTTATTTAGATTTATTTCTTGTAAACTAAAACAAAAAAAGAATATTTGGAAAATTCATAATAACGAGAAATTAATTATTCTTACTAATATATTCTCAGGAAAATCAATTTTTAGGACAAATATTTAATTTTAGGGCAAACTTCACACCCGTGTAGCCGACATAAAAATAAAGAAAATGTCTATTAATGGTGTTAATTTTCTCTTTCAAAATTTTAGTCCAATCGCGAGCTGAAAATGAGTGAGTTTTAACTAACATTTTTGAATAAAATGAGTTATAAATGTAACCCTACTATATCGACGATGATCTATCCAATGAGTTATAATTTGAAATTTCGCACAGTTTAGTAATTTTCTGTATTCCAAAGTTCTCCTACACGTATTCTAGATTATAATTCACATATAGTTTGTACTCCATTGTCCTATCTTATTTTTTAAAGCAGATAGGAACATGTTTTATAAATAAAATAAAAATGTTGCAGATACACCATTGTTATTGTATATAGAACCTTGTTATACTAACTTTATCAGATTTTTCTTTAAAAAAGGCGCATTACTACACCAGCTGTCACAGTAATATGTATAGTGTCTTTGTATCGCCTTTGTATCTTCGTACTTGATTAAAAGGGAAGTTCTATATTCAACGTAAGTATTAAAATAAGTGCATTGTTAAAATAAATATATTTTATTTATTTATATAATGCTGTAAAACACTTTACAAAGATGGATAAGTACACTTTAGACGAATGCGAAGTTGAGTATATTGAATAAACCGAATTTCAAATACCAATAAGGTCAAAAGAACCAACGACTTTAAGCCAACAAACTGTCCATTTGGCCATTGAGCAGATGGAAGTGGCAAATTTTTCGGGCAATGTGGCAGAACAATCAGAACAAAGCGAACCAGAAACCACAAAAGCTTCGAGAAAGCGTTCAAAAAATATTAATAAATGGAAGTCTTCAATTCGGAAAGCTAAATTTCAAAATGGGCACAAATATAAAAATAGTCGTGGTAAGATAATTCCAAAAAAAGTCTATCAAAAATAAAAAGGATTGTGCTACCAAAATCTGGAAGTATACCTGTGCAAAAAAATTTCAGCCAGTGAGCGTGAGATGATATTCTACTCTTTGTAAATATGTTTTTATTTCTAAAACGACCGATCGGGTTCCAGTGCATAGAAGAACAACTACAACACCATCCCGACGTGGTTTTAGTTTCGTGTACTTCTTTGAAGTAAGTGGAAAACGTTCCCAAGTATGTAAAGATTTTAATCTTGTAACATTGGCTATCACCCAAAAACACATGGTTATTAAACAACCAGCAACCTGTGAAATTAAGCTTCTAACGACAATTTTTCAACACTGATTTTAATCTTGATTTCTATAAGCCCAAAACGGATAGATGTGCCAAATGTGAAATATTTAGAATTGAAAAAGATAAAGATAAACTAAATGAAACAATTTAAAATGGACACGTTGAATTAAAAGAGTTCATGTGATCACTGAAAGAGAAAGACCGAGCCAGTGGAGTTCCTATTGTTACATTTGATCTGCAGAACGTCATTACATTAGGCGTTTAACTTATAGAAACTTATAATATACTTAAGCGTACACAAAATAATTTTGTACACAATTTTCGTTTGATTAAAGTTGTTTATTTATTTTAATTTATTGTAATTTAATTTAATTTAATTAATTTTTATTTATTTGATTATTTAATTGTTATATATTAATTAACAATTTAATTTATTTATTTGTCCACCATTTTATTTGGTTTTGTATCACCGCGCGATGTGAGAGGAATGTCGCCTTATTGAAATTCGTGAGCCGACTAAATTATTTAATTTTATTTTGTTTTGTGTTGTGTTTGTTTCGTTTATTTTGTTTTTTGTTGTCGCTCCGTTGGTATACCTGAATTAAATAGGTGCATTCGTTCGTTTAAAACGAGTTCGCGTGAGAACTAGCTGTGGTAATGAGTGAATGCTAAAAAATTGAAAATGAGCGAGCCGCCACAATACAATTTAACAGTACATTTATCTAGTAGTAAAATCGGGTATTGCGCAATTTGACACGAATATTCATCAGGGAGAACAGGTTATGATATTACACCCAAGTAACAATTTGATAGGCAAGTTGTCCTAGACAGCAAAAACAAAGCTGTTACAACGTCGTGAAATCAGAAAAATTACACAAAATAATTATAAATGTTAAATAGATATTCAATAAGTTATTAAAATGTTGTGGCAGTGAAAAAAAAGCTAATTAGCTTAAGTAGGTATATAAGTCATTCTAGCAGGGATTTTGCTATACGCCATAAAGCAAAACAGTCGGGAGAAAAGCAATTTAGCTGTGGTAGTCAACTAAACAAATGTGACAGCTATAATAATTTATTTATTTTTTTGTGTAATGTTCAATCATATTTGCATTTAATCAAAATTACTGTTAAAATAACAAAATAGTTAGAAAACAAGTCTAAAATAAATTTATAAATAATTCTGGAGGTGGAAAATGATTTTTTCGGGTAAGATTATTTACGGATACAAAAATCCAATATGCTGTGCGGTCTAGTTTTGCGCTTTATGACATAAAATCGAATAAATCGAATATAATGGCGAACAAACATTTATATAATTATTTATAATTTCATTTATTTTATAATTTTATATATTTATTTATTTATTGTTTATAATAATTGTAACTAGTGGTGTGGTATTTTGCAAATAAGTCTTGCTAAATGCTCTGTTTGATTAGGCATCTTGCAGTTGACTAGTACCAGTTGATGCGGATGGGTATAACGTAACAGTAAGATTTGGTGGTGTTTCCATTGTTTTTTGGCGACTATCGATTATATCTTGCACCGAAGGAATATTTTGAAATTCATTAAAAAATTAACAAAATAATTTGTTTTACTTACATTAGTATGTAATGCATTTACTTCTAGACTTTGCATACCGTGTACTGCCAACTGAGAGTCCTAATATTTGACAAGCAAGCGTGCCGGTTCTGAGAACCATGAAATATCGGGGTTTTCTCTGCAACCCTTAATATTTGAGGAACTGCTTGGTATCCGGTGGATAATCAACGATACCATTATCTTTCAACCAGCACGCAGGACACACAAACAATTCTTTCTTCTTTGCAGTTTCGAGAACACAGAAAACCTAATAATCATAACAAATCTTTTAAATAATACTCTTATAATATTAAATAAACTTAAAATCACTAGAAAAAATGATTTCATAGCAAACACTTACTATTATTTCAGCTGTATAGGTCTTTACTTTATTAATTTTTTGTTGAATGTTAATTAATTCATGTAATTTCTAATATGCTACCGGTGATTAGACCTTTTTAAAAGTGTTTTATTATGATTCGCTAGTACATAACGCACAATACATTCTGTATATATAGAATGTAAATTGTGGTATAATCAGTCCAGTCGCCGCGGCCTGATGAGAAGATTGATTTTTTCATAATCCTAAGCTCAGCAGTTCGAAACTGGATTGAATTCTTTTACAATCTTCGAAACATATTAAAATCATATAAAATAAAAATTTTGTCGGTTTTTCACTCCACATTGTGAGCAGTTAGTATTACAGCAGTTCATACATATAATGACATAAGGAACATACATAAGGAACATGCTGTTTTATGATACTAATCAGAGGTCAAACTTCCTTTTAGATTTCATCAAACGATCATATCTCAAAAACCAACTGATTTTCTTTTTTAATTTCGCACGTACATTTAATTCGCAGGGTACATTTATTATAGTACAAATTTCAATTAAATAAACCAAAACTAAGTAAACTTATATTTTCGGGGGTTTTTCTTTGTTTTTTCCCAACGCTAGAACAGAGTTTCGGCTTGATTCCAATTGATTAATTGATAATTTTGTGCGGTAATTCACTTCTGGCACTTAAGACGTCGCGAAATGCGATTGACTTAAAAACCCGTTTAGCTTTAAGAATGTTCTAAGTAAAAAATAGATTTGTGAAATTTGTCAAAATGTTTAAAAATCTGTATTGTCTTTTCTAATTGAGATATAGGACACTCTAAATCAGCTACAGTCGTACGTATAATAAAATCTTTCTCGAAAGGTTAACAAAACGGATTACCTAATTTTACGGTTTTTTAAACGTGCCGAAAAATTTCTAAACCTGTTAGATCTATGATACATTTCTCTTCATTAACATTTTCGTATTTCTTAGATGTGGACAATGTTGTTTCTCTTGTTGTTATTGATCAGAAAATTATTTTTAATTTTGATTATTAATTTTATTTATTGAACCAAACAATATTTTTAAAGTTTCTGTAATTTCTTGATGAATGATCGAAAAGGTAAATTTATAACGTTTTTATTTTAGGCGAAGTTAAGCCTCACTAAAAACAAGGAGGCCTCACATAATTTACGAGTTAAAAAAAATAAATTTTTTTCGTGAGAGCACAATGCTCCGACAAGAAATATATACATTTGAGGCCAAAGCCTAAATTTAATTGGTATTTATATGAAATTATCAAATATTAATTTGCTTAATATCTAAAATTATTTTTTTTGCAATTCCAAAGATTTTTAGAGTAAAATTTCCTAGACGCAACTTCGAGTATAGTTGCTGTTATCGATTGTTGCAGTAAACGACTTTATTCTGTAATATACATAATACCAAAAATATATTTTGAAGTACATATGTACATTTTGTAAAATTGTGTAGTCTAGATATGTTTACGAGAATATAGTGGTCTCTCGTATATTTTTACCACGCTTAAATTTTGTAATCAATTTTTGAACCACTTGCGATAGTCCAATTGAGCTGAAATTTTGCATGCAGGCTTAACTCCGATGACAATACAAGATTCTAACATTTTTGAACATTAAATATGCTTTGGCATAGTATATTTATTCATGTTTTCTTTTCTATGGGCAATGTACGGAGTGAAGTTGTCTGCGAATGGTATTGTTTCAAATTTGAAAAACCCGTTACAATAGTATTTCATGCACTTTTGTGTTTACTGAAAGCTATTATGAATTTAAAAATACTCTTTTGTGTGATAAATAAAAAGTGCGATTTTGTATGACTTAAATATAAGTTTTGTTGCATGAAATGAAATTGATTTCAAGTCTCAGTGGCGCAAATAGTAAGGTACAGGGAAAAATAAAAATGTTTCAAAATTTTTGGTGAGAATATGAAGCTTATATTTAGGTTTTGGTCAGTTGGAATTTAGAGCTACAGCAGCTGATTTGGTTCAAAATGGATAGACTCTTGGTTTGAGGGCTTCTTTGTAAGATCAGAACTTACTAAGAATCATCGGGCTATGGTTCGAATCCAGTTGATCTCATATTTCTGTTGTAGTCTCTACCACCAAAGTTAATAGTGAATACGTGCTGAGAACTGAACGGCATAGAGGTGGTCATAAACATGCTATGTCGCTAACCTACAGCCACCTAAGCCAATATATGTTGAGTTACGTGACGAGGGCTGAATGGTATGATGGTGGATGTAAAAGGTGTCATGCCGCTAGCGAATAACCTCAGGGAACCTGGCACACCCTGTTGTATAAGTGCCTTATCCTCCTATGGGGCCGCTGGGAGGATGGACCGTTTATTGCCGCCATACTCGTGGGACCAAAAAATGTATCCTCCAAAACCCCAAAAACCCTCAAAATCAAAGAAGACGGAAACTGCTACACAACGAAAAAGACGATTGGAAAAACCTAAGCAAAAGTAGAAAGAAATCCGCGTGAAAGAGACAGCAAAGTGTAAGCGTGCCAGATTAGATAGGCAAAGAGAATGAAAATCCAGTGAACAACGTACAGCGCGTTTAGATAGAGTTCGCAAGCATATCTACCAAGCTAGAGCAGCAGAAGCAGCCGAAAAATGGCAAAATCGATTGGAAAGCGTTCGCATGCATATGTCACAATGAAAAGCTTCAGAAATACCTGAGGAGCATCAAATAAGATTGCAGACTGATCGTGAACGGCACACACATGCGAGAGCCACAGAAACAATTGAACAGCAGCGAGCACGTGTAGCTCGAAACAGACAAAACATGTCTTAAACATTACCTTCCATCCGAGCTTGTGAGATCTACAACCCTTCGCGTTTGTCACAGATGTAAGACTCATTTGACCAGCAACAAAGTCACTCATCCAACGAAAGCATACTGGAATAGTCTTGACCCAGGTGCTACCCCAGATGTGATTAAACGACTCACAAAATCTGAGCAACGGTTGCTGTCAAGAGTAATACCATTCAATAAGATAGTTAAACTAACTAATGATTTCGGTCAACTTGAATGTCGTGGACAAGCTGTACTCTTCGGACAGGACATATTTGAAGTCACTGAAAAGCTACCGAATATGCTGCCAAGATCAACAAATAACTCTGGTATCGTATTCGTGGTGGAGCGATTAGAGGATCTTGACAAAACAAGAGAGTTTTTAATATCTCGATCACGAGTCTACGAAACTCTAGAATGGCTGAAACAGAACAATCTACTTTACAGTGATGTGGCTACTGACAATAACGTTCACATCAATGAACAAAATTTAGTTCGTGTTGCAGTAGCAGCTTCTGTTAATGAAGATGTCCAAGAAAGTAATGCCTATATGTCCATTAGCGAAGTATCACGAATTGTACGTGCTTCATGGCATCAAGGAAATGATACTGTATTCACATTTGACTATGCAGGAGTGCAATGTGCCGCTATGGTTCTTGCCAATATTGTGAGAGCTGCGATTTTTCTACCAAGCCCATGGAATACTTTAACATTGGACCGAAATATGGTAGAGGGTGATGGTATTTATGAGACAATTAGAATATACACCGAAGAAAGCCCAAGAGCACTAAGAATTGACAGTAGTGGTTTCTTAGAAGTTCACCACTTCGATGTGATCAAACGAGACTTCCTCATGTACAACAATAACTTTAGTATCAGCTATGCAGATGACTCACCATTCTTTGGAAGCTTTCACTTTGAGTACGACAAAGACTCAATACATGTGCCAGCATCGATAGCAGTACCAGTAGAGGAATCAGAACAACCAGAAATAGCTATCCATACATCGGTGATAGCACCAATAGATTGTGCCCAGCCAGATGTTGAGGAAGTACTTGATGATTTGTCTGATAACTTGAATGAGATTGTACGCAAGACACGGGACAATATTGTGAATGAGGCACATGAGTTAAAGGGTGAAGAATTAGCATGGTATCAGCTCTTCCCATACAGCATTAATGGACTAAAGGAACAACAACCAGTTTACATCACACCGCTAGACTACTACCAATATCGAATACTTGGCAGAGATACACGATTCCAGCAAATTAAGTATCTGTTCTATGCAATGTCAATGTTCGAATATTATAGAGTCAAGTCCACGATAGCAGCTTGTGGAAAAACATTCGAAGGACAAGAGGGACAAGTAGAAGATCTTCACCTCAACATCAAGAACCTGCGAGGTTCGGCTGCTTACTGGTGCTCGGCACTGAATGAGCTTCTAGCCCAAATTAGATGCCTTGGACCACCAACCTACTTCGTCACCTACAGCTGCAATGACTTGAACTGGTTGGATATGAGAAAAGCATTACTGATGGAAGACCGAATGAAGATCCAAGCAGTATTGATATACATGCAACACAAGTTCTCATCGGGAGGTATCCAGTTGTTCTAAGCCGGCATTTCATGAAACGAGTCAATGCATTAATAATATTCATGCGAAGCAACACTAATGTACTTGGTGGTCGAGTTAAAGACTTCTGGTGGAGAATCGAGTTTCAGATGAAAGGCAGTCCACATCTCCACATGGTAAAGTGAATTGAAAACCATCCAGCTTTCGATACACCAGAAGGTCTGGATTAAATAGATCGTGTATGCTCTTGTGAACTGCCAAATGATTCCTCATGAGCTTTATGCGACAGTTAAGAAATGCCAAACTCATAGATACAAAGGTACTTGCTATAAGAACAATACCGCTGCTAGAAGATGCTGGTTCAGCTTCCCGCAAACTGTGTGCGAGGCAACGAAGATTGTGTCTTATTTGTCGGATGATTTCATTCGAAACGGAGGAAGAATCTATCTACTGAAGCGGTGTGAACAAGACCGGAATATCAATAACTACAATCCCACACTTCTCAAACTGTGGGAAGGTAATATGGATATTCAGCCGTGCGGATCGAATGAAGCTATCGCATTCTACATAGCCAAGTACATGTCCAAATCAGAGCCGACAGGCCTCGATGTTGAAATTGCATAGGCCATTCAGCAGATACGACGCGAGAATCCTCAAGGAAAGACAAGTATCTGCATGTGAAGCTGTATATCGCCTAGCTCATCTCAAGATGCGAGAGAGCTCTAGAAAATATGTGTTTCTCAATACGCGCAAGCCAGAACAACGATACAAGGTGCTTCAGTTCAATGAGGAAGGTTTGGCGACTGGCTACTGTAAGAGTATATTCGATAGATACGAATTGAAACCAGATTCACATCCGACTATTGACTTCAATAACATAAGCTTGATTGAGTTCGCAATGCGCTTCGAAGCATATTAGAGTAAGAAGGATACTAGTGAAGAAGGCATTGATGATGATGTTGTATATCCGACCTTGAATTAACACAATTTTTATCCCATATTAAAAACAAAACGTAATAGTAATCATTCTTTACACATTCCATATAAGAATCCCCAACAACAAAAAAAAGACAAATTAGCGTAATAACATTCTTTCGATAAAACTAAAACAACAACACGAAATTGTACAGAAAAATTATGAATAAACAAACCAAAATGTATACATATAAATTAAACTTGAATACAAAACCAAACATTTAGGCGAATATTATAGTTGAGCGATTCCAATATAAAATGTATAAAGAAAATAAAATTTAAATATGCAAGTTAGCAAAATAAAATATAGAACATTATAATACGCTGAATTACACAAACAAAACCATAATACATTAAATTACACAAACAAAATCATAACACACTGAATTACACAAACAAAACCATAATACATTAAATTACAAGACATTGAATTACACCGACAAAATATAAAAATTGCTGAAACAATTATTCTAACACATCAAAATTATGAAAACCAAAACCGAATTTTTTAACAAATTAGCGAAAATATATTTTTTATCAAAGTACTGAAATAGCAAACCTTTCCTCTATCATCAAAATTGTTAGTGTAAAGTAATAACAAAATTAGTATATAAACAAACAAAATTTGATGTAAGTTTCTCAGTCTATTTCAATACAACACTCAGTCAGTCTAATTAAATATATAAAACAGTTAAATTATAAATAAAGCAATCTCAGTCTAATTAAATATATAAAACAGTTAAATTATAAATAAAGCAATCTCAGTCTAATTAAATATATAAAACAGTTAAATTATAAATAAAGTCTTAGTCAATTTCAATATAACACGCAGTCTAATTTAAACGGAGATAAACCAGCCGAGCATCTACACAATTTCATCATCTATGTAAGTATACAACATCTCAACCAACCTACTAACACTTATCCAAAAAAGGTTCGAAGGACATTTAAGCTTAATCTACGCACGGCAAAGCGTAGAGGGTGATAAAAAAGTGCGTACGCACATACTCACCCATGACTTACTTGTCTCTTCGAATATCCGAATAGTTTTAACTAACATCGTGCAGAAATCTGCATTCTCCCATTACCAAGTCGAACAAACAATAGTTTCGGTAATAGCCCCCACCAGAGGTAAGCTCGAAACTATTGCATAATTCGACAAAAGCAACATTAAACAGAAAACCATACATACAAATAAATTGACACAATCCAAAATAAAGTACAATAAATTAACACCCAATAAACATACAATAAATTGGTAGAGTACAATAAATTGGCACTGTAGACCAAAGTAGCTAAATATAATACACTTACACAATAAATAGATTATACAATAATGATATACTCGACGATGAACCACGAACTAGAAAGACCATAATCAAGCTCAAGGATAATAAATCCAGAATAGTCGAGCGAGCCACGCCAGCAGTTGTGCAAGTCTTATACTTCATGGCTATATCCGATCCAGAAAAATACTACTACAGTCTCCTCCTTCAGTACATGCCATATCGTCAAGAAAGCGAGTTGATTGTAGATTACGATACGGCAAGAGAAGCATTCGCTGCACAAGAAGAACGACTAAAGGAAATTAGTAGATATATGGAAAGATATAGAGAGCTAGACAAGCAGCTGGAGAATGCATTCAATTAAATACACGCATTCCAACTTCTGGAGGAGAGCCCAGCTGCAGTTGTAGCTCATAATGAGGAAGAAATTGAATTGGACAATGCAATGACCGATGAGCAATTTACAAATGTACAACGCGCTATGAATGTCAAACAGCGTGAGCTCTTCATACACATCAGACGAAGCATACAGGAACAAATGTATGGCAGCACAAATCGAGAAAGACTGTTCATTATAGGAGGTGCAGGTACTGGAAAGTCATTCATATTCAACCTGCTAAGAAACCAGGTGAACAGATGCTATGGAAAGCAGGCAACAAAGGCTGGAGCACTAACAGGTGTCGCAGCACGACTTGTGGACAGATTAACAATACAGAGTCTGCTGAAGCTACCGGTTCAGAAGGATGAAAGACTCGTTAACAATCTACCACTTCTGACTGGCAATTACCTCCGATTAATGCGACAACAGTGGAAAGACATAGAGTTCCTGTTTATAGACGAAATTTCCATGGTAGCATACGAGATGTTGTGTATGACAGACTCACGCTTAAGACAACTTAAGAATAGAGATGAGCTCTTTGGCGGTATTAATGTCATACGCCAATGAATACCATCAGAGATCAGGATTCATTAGTCGATTCTACGCGGAATACAGACAACATGAACTTGGAAAGAGTCACTCCGAATGACATAAATAAGACAGCTGGACTTCCAACAGAATTAGTCATATTCCGAGGCGCAAAAGTGATGCTCAGATCCAACACCGATGTTGCGAAGGGCTTGGTCAATGGCTCCATAGGTCACATAACGAATATCAAGTGGCCACAAGATCGTAGAGGATAATTGTATGCCCAAGACATACCAGCAGTAGAAGTAGATTTCGGTAGCCATGGTATTCACATCATACGTCCGATATCGAAACAGTTTCCAGCCAACTATACCTATGGCACGATCGGAAGACGTATGCTACCATTAATACTATCATGGGCATCAACTGTACATAAGATGCAAGGTAGCACAGTTGACAATGCAGTCATTGACTTGGGTTCAGACCTGTGCGCAAGTGGACAAGCTTATGTAGCTCTAAGTCGAGTCAGATCTCTCGAAGGTTTGCAAATAGTCGAACTAGATTGTGCGAAATTGACAGGAAAGAAACCATGCAATAATGAAGCATTGGCAGAAATAACGAGACTAAGATCTGTGGGACGCGAATAACTGACAAAAAAACACATATTGACAAAGACTTATAAAAGATGGCCATAATAAAAAACAATCATATGACATAGTGCTCTCGGATCGCACTCTAAAAGACAAATGTTAACATGGTCGAAAAATTGATTGCAAATTTCGATGACTAAAAAGTAGAAAATAAAATATATTTAAAAAAAAACTTTTTCAAAAATCACGCTTATATTTAAAGGCTCTAAAAAGTAGATAATAAAAGGCTTTGAAAAGTAGAAAATAAAAATTTTCTTCCTTACTCCTATCAAGGTATATTTATAACAAGTAGAAATTTAAAATTAATATGACTAAAAATATAAGCGTGAAGCGCTCCTTCTGAATGTAGATACTGTCTCTCAATATATCATTGTTACGTTAATACTGAAATGCTCTAGAGAGAGATCGCACTCTAAAAGGTAAGCAAAAAATCTATTCTTAGGATACATCAGAATAGACTGTTCCATTAGTGTTACTAAAAGACTTTACTAAGACTTTACTTCATGTGTCTAGTGTCATGTGTCATGTAACTTTACTAATGCCGTAAAGGAGCGCCCCATGTTTATATTTTAAGTCATATTAATTTAAAATTTCTACTTGTTATAAATATACCTTGATAGGAGTAAGGAAGAAAAATTTTATTTTCTACTTTTCAAAGCCTTTTATTATCTACTTTTTAGAGCCTTTAAATATAAGCGTGGTTTATTAAAAAGTTTTTTTAAATATATTTTATTACACTTGTAATAAATCAAACTTTTACTCATTTTGCTGCTGGATTTATTGTCGACGCATTGTCTACATTGTGGACGCCATTTCTTGATTTGTCTACATACAATGTCTACACGAGTAGACAATTAATTAATTACTTCATGTAGACTACGCGGCACAAAGCTGCCAGCTAAAAGTAATCCCGTTAATCATCGTCCCTCAAACCTATTTCAAGTATCTGTTATAGCAGAAACAGCATTTTTTACTATCAAATACAGGATCAGCAGAATAGTAAACGCAAATAGTGTTATTGAAGATAAAAACAAGAAAAATGAATTTAAAATAAGACACCAAATACAATCATTTTAGTCAGCAAAAAACATTGTGACAAAAATCTATTTAGCACAGATTTTGCGTATCATTTCATGCGAATCAATTAGTCTTATCTCTTCAAGGTCGACTTGTTGCCACAATTAAATTTTGTCAGGTATGTCTCATTAAATTTTCCACCTCCACATGGAACTTGTAGCCGATATCATACTCTAAAAACAAAAAAAAAACAAAATACGAAATAAATCAATTTTCACAGTTTTCTACGAAGCTAAAACTTTTTTTTTTTTGTTTTTGTTTTGGCTTTCCTTTTTCCCAATAACACACGTTCGATAACAGCATTAATCTTGCTAACCGACCATTAAATAACTAACAATTTATTTTTAATTAAAGATACAAAATCAATATTTATCTTATTTATTTACTAACTAACTCACAACAAAAGCAATTCAAGTGTAAAAAGCTTTCATAAATTATCACCTTAAACGAATGAACAAAAAAAAAAATAAAAAAAAAAAATAAGAAGTAAAAAGGAAACAGGAGAGAAGGATAAACAAAAGTTTAAAAATTATTTATTGTTTTATAAGATGTAGTGTTTGTTTTCGGTTTTATTATTATTATATTTTGTTATAAACTAAAATAGACATTTTCATTTATGATTAATGATTATTTCGATTAAGGGTTGTCTTAGGAAACATAAAAAAAAAAAAAAAATTTTTCTTGTGTTAAATGTTGAATAGATAAAACCAAAAACAGAAAACACCATGCTGACAACTTTAAATAAAACCGAAAGCAGCACACACAATTTTTCTTCTTGTCATCCATAAATTTTATGGTTCGACAATTTTAATGGCTTAAGATTATAGTACGAATTTCTTTCCATCCAATTGTCATCTAAACAAAAACAAAAACAAACAAAAAACATATTTTCATAATAAATTCCACATACATCAGTATTAAAGACCGGACCATTAAATTACTACACATGGAAATTATGTAAATTTTTAAGAGTTCTGCTCGGAACATAAAATATCCAAAATACGAATCCCATTAGGAACAGATCAAAAACTAAAATGTAATAATAAAAAAAAGGTCATTTCAGCATGTCCATAAAATATTTCAAAACTGAACACGCACAGTAAAAATTTGTTAAACGTAAAATACAAAACAACAAAAGAAAATCTTTGTGAAAAATTTTCCAAACGAAATAAACTAAAATTAAATCAACAAATAAACTTAAAAAAAAGGTAAAATTTTCTCTATTTACAACACGATTTGTACAACAGTCTGTATTCTGATATTTATTATGTATGGATATGGGTGGATATCCTTTAAGGTGAATGAAAAAATCGAAACTGACGAAATGTACAAAAAAGAAAAAAAAACGGAAAATAGGGATAATAAAATTTCGGTTTCGTGGGGAAATTATTTTTTTTTTTTCGGCAAGTTTTAACGAAAGAAAAGGTGAAATACTGAATGGGGAACAAAACAGCAGTTATTCAGCACATAATCGGGGAAATTTTATGTTATGCTCTTCACTACATTATTACAAATTATATATTTAAAAATGTGTGAGCATGTACCAAGAATGAGAAGAGAAACTTTTCAAAGGACGAAGAAAACATGCGGATATTGGATAGGTCAGATGTTTCAAACTTGAACTGAAATGAAACGTAATATTGTATTAGGCATCGTGCTTTTACTACTCTCTTTTCTTCTACAGAGTACAGTGAAGAAGTTAATAACGATTTATTAAGTTTTTTCTTTTATGAAAGTCTTTTTGTCCTCATTTCACAGACAATTATGCTAAAGTAATTACAATAATTATTGGCTTATATTTGGAACCATTACACGATTTCAATTACTTCTCTATAATCCAATTAAATACAACCTTAACCATAACTTCGAGTAATATTAGCTGTTGGGGTAATTTCTCGGTTGCTCAATTATTTTATTTCTTTTTCCTTGTGAGCACAATATAATGACTCTAAAATTACAATCGTTTTCTTACTTTTTCGTTTTATAAATGCAAGTCATCGCTTTTACAATAACTTCAACGTAATAAATTTTAATTACTATAAAGGTACATTTCCAATAAGCTCTAACATAAACTTGGCTAAAGTGATAACATTTCATAGATTGAACTTAACATAATTATTTCAAGATACATATCATATTTATATCTTCTAACTCTGTTCCATACTTCATTGCTTAGCTACAGCAGCATTTCTTGCTGTATCAGTTTATTCGATTTTATGATGTATTAAATGTTAGGTTCTGAAGTGATATCTACGGAGTTCCTTTAATCCCTAGAGTATCATTAAATGGCAAAATACATAATTTGTGAATTGGTTGTTTTAATGTACCGTACTTTGTTTTTAATGTGACCACTCTAATTATGCCATCGAATCTAGGATTTAGTTGAATTACTTTTCGAACTAACCCTTGGTTTATCGGCATATTGTCTTTTATTATAAAAATAGAAATAATTTTTTTGAAGGGAGGTCTTTACTGACTCTTCCCAAATCCCTCCGATATGTGGTTCACCTGGTGGTATAAAGTACCAGGAATTCATAGTTCTTGAAAGAAAATTAGAAAAATTGGTTGAGTGTTTTATTATTTTCTCTATTTCTTCTCGGATTTTGTTATTAGCGCAAATAAAATTGGAGCCATTATCTTTGTGCCACGAATCGCTTTAGACGGCCGATGAAAATTCACTGGTAAGATCTCCCACAAGACCCAAATGGACGGTTTTTGTACTTAAACATATGAGATACATAGCAAATGTATGTCTTATATGTCCGTTTTCCTCTTTCTTTCGTTAGATTGCTTTCGTAGAGGCCCAGCAAAATCCATGCTTATCTTGTGTTGTAGCTGAACTTTATGCCGTCTGCACACTACACATTTATTCACTATTTTGCGTACTCCGGTTCGCCCAGCAGCTATCCAACAACTTTGGCGAAAAACAGACAATAATAAAGACGGTCTAGCACTATGGAATATTTTGCAATCTTCCACCAACTCTTAGGAATTACGTTGATCGATGAATGGTTTTAATATAATTAAGCAACTCGATTTGTTTAAACATAAATTTCGTTTAAGGGTAGAAATTTCGTCGTTCAGTTATTTTCCTTGTTCATGTTCACAAATGGTTTGAAACGAAGAAGAAGACCCCGCTACTTTTATGTGATTCCCGTTTTGTTTTCGTGTTTCTGATAAGTTGGATCATAAATGCCATGACCCACTGCAGTTTAAAAAACAAAGAATAGTTTATCAATAAGCTGATGTTTTACGTTCTTCGTTGACATACCCACAATCACTTTTTTACGTTCGCCCAAAAAAATCACTTTTTTTGGTTGGTCTTCACAGTATTTCAGCCAATCAGGTCTCTTCCACTATAGGTCAAATTTCTGTAACTCTAAGGCGAACACACCATTCCGCGGCTGACATAATCTGCTGGGTTGGGTGGCGTGGTTAAATATCCAAAATGCACGAAGTTTAGTTGTCTACAAACGTTACCCATCGACGAGGGTCACTAGCAATCCAATCAAGTACAATTTTTGTACCAATCCAAGAATATGCGTCGTAAGTTGGTAAGACTGGTCTTTCATTTAACGTTTTCAATACCTTGGCTTGGAGAACGACCCCTTTTTGCTGTCACTAATTTTAAGTATACTTTATGTTCAGGTGTCGTGATTTTAAAATATACCACAGCTGCATACGTATTCCCGCTAGCATCACAGAATCTATAAATGTCGACCTTAGAGCTGCTATAAAATTAAAAGAATTTCGTTGTTGAAATATTTTCCATCTTGAAAATTTGATCGAATTATTTCACAGTGCTGCTTGTAATCTACCATACAAAGAGTCTGCATGAGAATTTTAATTTTAACAATAACAGGTGCTAGCCAGCCAAGCTGGTTGAACAATCTACAGGCTTGGGAAAGGATAGTTCGCTACACAATCCTTGTTTGGGTTTGTAACGACGATTTAAATATGAACTTAACTTTATTTACTGAGAAGATTCACCTGACGCATCTAATAACTCTTGCGATTTGTTTGGGACACCTGATGCATCTGATAACTCTTGCGATTCGTTTGGAACATCTTATTGATAGGAACGGTGAACTAAAGAGCCCTTATGTTACCGTTTGAAGCCGGTAACCGCAAATCGTATTGAACAGGTGTTCACGCTAAATAATCTTTCGAAATTTTGTGCCATTCGATTTCATTAAAACCTGCCGGTACATTTTCTCAACATCCGCACAGATTATCGTGTAGTGAGTCGGTTGTATGGTGAGTCCTATGGCTAGTTAACTATTGATAGATTGACCCTTTCGTCTTTGTAAATCTATTGAAAACGACTTTTAACCTCTTAGTGGAGTTGGTTTTTTTTACACACCATGATGTGGCAAGTAGTACCTTTCGTTGTTGACTTCATTTTCGGGAATTATCTGACGTACATATATCTTCTTTGAAGTCTTGATCCCTTTTGAATAGTCTTTCCATACTTCTAAGTCTTTGATCGGCTATATTCAATGTGTTGTTTAGTTTGTTTGATCGTTGTTCAAATGCTAACTTGATAATAAATCTCCCATCGGAATTCCGGCTTATATTCTCCTTAAAATGTTATCCACAAAATTCGTCTTTCTTCGGTAGGATGTTCCTACCTTCACAAACAGATTCACTCTCCCAAAACTGTTTCAATGCAACATCTAGATTGGCTTCTGGTTCCAGGTGTTTGAGGGTTAGATAGACGATATAGACTCATGTCTACCTTTTATCTTCAAGATACCCAACCGAAGATGGTGTTTTCAAGAAACATTTTGCTCTCAATATTGGTATATTTATTTATGAAACGTAAACTCGAGTCAATCGCGTTCTTAAAGCAACAGTATCTGTATAACTTCTTTAACTGTGTCAGTAAATTATAATACGTTGGTCAGCTTAGCTTCGAGTATGGAGCGATGCTTGATGAAAACGGCGTTGATCACTACCGCAATGAATTTTCCGCCCCAAAATCAAATAATTGTTCAGTAGGTTAGGTTAGGTTAGGTAAGAGTGGCTGCTATCGCACACTTAGGCCAATAGTGGCCCATTGTGATACCACAGGATCTTATCTCCCTTTTACCCCTGAAACCATCCAGTGCTACTTATGTAGCGTAAAATATCTCGTACTCCACAGTTCGCGAGTTCCGAAAGGCTGTCCATACCGTACACACCCAAGTATTTATGTCTTCTGTATGATAGTGCCGGACACGAGCATAGGAAGTGATCTATAGTCTCTTCCTCCTCCTCGTCCATGCAACTTTTACTAAAGCAATTTGTCTGTTGACCCAGCCTTCTCGCGTGTTCCCCAAAAAGGCAGTGTTCTGTGAGTATCCCTAAGACCAATCCTAACTCTCGTCTTCCCAGGGATATCAGTGTCTTGAAACGCCGCAAGTCCAATTTTGGCCAAACCTGTTTTGCTACCCTGCACGTGAGAGTGTTGGTCCATCTCTCATTTGCCAAGGCGATTTCCTTTCTACTGAGCGCCAATTTGAGCGCTACTATAGGCCTCCGCAGACCTGCCCTTTCCGTCTGCATCTGGAGAATCGTACCGTACCTAGCTAGTTCGTCCGCCCTGCAGTTCCCCGTGATGTCCGAGTGACCAGGGACTCAGATTATCTGGATACTGAAATACTCGCTCATCTCATTAAGAGATTATCTGCACTACAGTAACACCCGTGACCTCAGACAAACCGCCTTTAGTGACCTGACCGCCGCCTGACTGTTCACATAAATTGTGATATCCCTTACTGATAACACATTATGCTTCAACCATGTCACGACTTCCCCGATTGCCACCACTTCAGCTTGGTGCACGCTGCAGTTTTCAGGAAGACGAACAGAAATATTAACATTGCGCTTCTCACAGAAGACTCCGGCTCCTACCTTACCATCTAGTTTAGAGCCGTCCGTGAAAAATTAAACTGCCTCGTTTTCCAGTATTGATCTGTCCCTCCAGGATTCCCTTGAAGGACAGACGGTCCGGAACCCTTTATCGAAGCACAAGGTTGGTATAACATAATCTAAATTCACCAGTTCATTTCTTAGTGATCCAACTATCGTCGAGTGCCTCACCTGCAGACACTTCCACTGAGAGACAGCCGTAAGTCGCATAGCCACCTCGGCTGCCAACTGCTTACCAAAAACCTTTACTGGAGTAAGGTGGAACATAACCTCCAAAGCGCCAGTAGGTGTCGTCTTAAGCGCTCCGCTTACGAGCATGCAAGCCGTTTTTTGCACCCTTTCCATTCTGCTCCTGTATGTTACCTTGTCCAGAGCTAGCCACCACACGCCCACTTCATACATAAGTAAAGGTCTTACTAGCAGTGTACAGCCATTGTACCAGCTCCGGTTTCAAACCGAAATTTTATACTTCCTGGTAAAAAGTACCAGCTCTGTGTTGGACGGGTTGATCCCTAATCCACATTTGCTGGCCCATTTGGTAACGATCAATAGTGCATTCTACATAACATCTCTAATCGTGTCCAAATATTTACCTGATACCCCTATCGCTACATCATCTGCGTACCATACAACCAATACCCCCTCTCTCTACAGTTCCAACAGCAATTCGTTAACCACTATACTCCAGAGAGAAGGGGACATTACACCTCCCTGTGGGGTTCCTCTAACCACCCGCCTTCTAATTATGGACTCCCCCAGTTCAGAGGTAATAACCCTTCTTAACAGCATATGATTAATCAACCTACTTATAGAGTAATCCACCTTCAAAGCTGACAATCTCTCCATGATCGCCTCCGTTTTTACGTTATTAAAGGCACCTTCAATATCGAGGAATAAGACCATACAGAACTCCTGCGAGTAAATTGTTCAGTAGCACGTACAAAAATTAGTTTCCTTTGATTTTTACATCAAGCACTGTTAGCTTGAACATGGAAATTAAATTTAGTCTGATTTAGTAACTCGTCTCAGTTGGCGAGATGAAAATTTGCAAAATATGCCATGTAACTTTTGAAAATAATGGTGTTCACAATAAATTTTCTCAAACGGCGATATACATTTTTGCATAATACGGCACTTGGATCTTGCAAGAAATGGCGAGCACAATGGATTTTCTCAAAACGGCCAGAAGATAAAAGATTTGCAAAATATCGCGAGTGAATTTTGCAAATAATGTCGAGTACAATTATATTCCGGAATACTAGGACCAATCGTTGGGCTACTTTATTTCGCAAGTTAAAAATGACTCTCCAAAAGAAAAAGCGAACGGCATATTGGATAAGTCAGATGTTTCAAACTTGACCTGAAATAAAACGTAAAATTGTATTAGATACCGTGCTTTTACTACTGTCTTTCCTTCTACATTAAAATACATTTTCAAGAATAGACCAAACTACGATGAAGAAGTTAATAACCATTTAATATGTTGTTTAATATCAATATGATTTTTTTCGGCTTATATATAGGAAATATATTAATAATAATGGCATTCAAAAAATTTTTCGATTGGTTAATCAGAAAAATAAAGAGAGCAATTAATTATTTATAATATTTCTCCAAAAGAAAAGTAGAATTATCAATCCTCCCGTACTTTACCACAAGAGTTCTACAAAGTGTATCAACCCTTACAAAATTGAGAACCTTTCCTGAGTTCCTTATTTTGGTAATTTGGTTTAACTACGACCAAACTACCAAAATACAATTCCCACTTAATACAGAGAGTACCGAGTACCAACATCCTGCTCTAGTGAATTATATTTACCAAATCAAAAAACTCAAAGAAAATCCTCATTCGTTTATGTAATGTCCACACAAATAATTAAGAAGTTAAGAGGAGCTTGTCTATTTAGCAATATCAATATAATTTTTTTTGGCTTTTTGTAGACAAATTATGTTTAATCTGTCGGTAGCTAGTGTGTCCTCTTTCGTTTGAATCACTTGGTTATTCTTATTACTACAGATTCAATGGAATATTGAATTTTTATTAGAAATCACTATTTGATATTTTCCACAAATTCTGAGCCAAAGCGGTACCAATAAATAAAACTGATTGAACAGCGGTACCAATAAATAAAATTGATTCATTTTTAGGCGCTCCCAATTCAAATAACAGCAGTATAAAATTTACTTTAGAAACAGAAACAAATAACAAAGTTTCATTTTTGGATATTCTACATCTTTGTGAACCAAACGGCAAAATTTCCTAAGATTAGTACCACCAAGATACTTGGTCTGACCATTAAAATTTTAACCCAAAAATTCTAAAACTTTCCTATGGTAAATTTCACAAGCACAAACAGGCAGTTAAAATCAGTTATAATCTGTTAAAATCAGTTAAAATCAGTTTAGATAATATCAAAATTCTCGATAAATAAGTCTATACATTAAATCGAGTACAAATTCAATAAACATTGCGGAAGATTACGCGTATATTGAAAACTAATATGATTTGTTCATATAATTTGGTTTCGTCCTATCAAATATATTTTTATTCAAATGTACAACCGTCTTTACGTGAATACCCCTTAGTATACAATTATTAAAAATTACATATAAAAAAGAGCCCGAAACCAATAAAATATTTGTTCAATTATTTAAATATTGGCTTACCAAACATTAATGTAATTGTGAATCAATATTAATAACTTCATTAAGTGGTTTTGGCCACAGCTATCGAAACATGTCAGCCGATTTAACATTTTTGGCCCAGAATTTGTGGAAAATATCAAATAATGATTTCTAATAAAAATTCAATCTTCGATTGAATTTATAGTAATAACCAAGCGATTCAAACGGCACACTATTTGCAAATATCAAAATCTGTTGTTAGTGATATGGACTATTGTTTCCACACTTATTAGCAGATTGTACATTTTTATACATATTGTGTCCATAAAAAGCCAAAAAAAATTATATTAATATTGATATATAGACAAACCCCTCGTAACTTCTTATTTATTTGGGTGGGCATTACACACACGGAAGGTTTTCCTTGAATATTTTGATTTAGTGAACTTAATTCACTAGATCAATACGTTCGTACTTCGCACTCTCTCTATTAAACGGGTAGTGTATTTTTCTAGTTTGGTCGTAGCTAAGCCAAACTACCAACATTAGGAATTCAGGGAAAGATCTCATTTTTGTAATGTAAGGGTAAATACACTTTGTATAACTCTTGGGGTAAAGTACTCAATCAAAAAATTTTGTAAATGCCAATAATTGGTTTAAATTTAGAACGACTGCCCGATTTCAATTACTTATCCGTTGGAAATAGTGGATTCTCTATCTTCCAATGAAATAAAACTTTATCCATGAGTTCTAGCCTAATTTTCTAAAGTATCGGAGTCAAACTTTTCTAGGTATTACAAAAACAGAAACAAAAATTTTTCAGTGGTATTTTACAATAGAAATATTTTTGTATTGCCCAATAAACTATGGTTTTCTTGAATTGAGTGATTTATTTTTAGAGTCCATTTTTCATGTTCTTATTTTTCAATTCTTTAGTGCCGTAAAAAAATATCGTGTACAACTGTTGCGAAAACTTCTAATTGCAATTGGCGGTTTCCAATAAATTCTGGGGCAAACATATCTAATCTGCTAACATATTCCGATAGGTATGGCCCAAACCAATAACATGAATTATTGATAATTGCAAATATTGTTCCAAGTTGCATTTACATCATCTGGTTATTACTATAGATTCAATAGAAAATTTAATTTTGATTGAAAATTACTATTTGATATTTTCGACAAATTCTGGACTAAAAATGTAAAATCGGCTGGTATATAGTATTTAAATAGCTATGGCACAAACCACTAATAATATTAAGGTGGGTTTGAGCCGCCTGGATATTGCTACAAATTTCATAGAAAATTTAATTTCCATTGAAAATCAATATTTGATGTTTCCCACAAATTCTAGGTCAAATCGGCTGACATATTTCGATAGCTGTGGCCCAAACCACTTAATGAAGTTATTAATATTTATTCACAATTATATTAATGTTTATCAAGCCAATATTTAAATAATTGAACAAATTTTTTATTGGTTTCGGGGTCATCATCGGTGCAACGTTACAAAAAATAAAGACACATTATACAGTTAGTTGTAAAAAACTGAATATTATATGACATAGGCACATCGCTTAAGCGACTTTAGAGAGTAGGCTGGCTTATTAAAAGCAGTACTTCGGGAACTGAAAATGTGCGAAATGTGGGATAAACGAAGATTGAACAATGTCGTCCAACTACAAAATATTCTTAAAGCGTTAAAGGTACACTTTTAGATGTGCTAGCCAATCGAGTGTTTTATATACCCAAAGCTGAAGCGACTTCAGCATTATTCTTTGGAAATTTAAAAGAATAGGCAACTATTATTGACCGCAGGTTAAAACTTCTAAAAGAAAAATTAGCAATTACTATAAATAAAGTAGTTGCCTCGTTAATAAAATTTCTCCAATGTCTATTTTGGAAGAGTGTGTTGCAGAAGTAATTTGCGTTAGTACCATTGGACGCAAACAAAGAAAAAGAATTCAGTCAAAAAAGAGCTGAGCATACATAATCTATCTAGAGGGTTAAAACAAAGTATTGCACTATTTAAAAGTTTAAAGTAACATGTTAAATTTAAGCCAAATATAAAAAAAGAACAAATTATAAAAACAACCAAGTATCAAGCCAACATCCACCAAAAATGAGAGGAATTTTTCAAATCGCGGTGTTCGAAATAACTATCAACGTAATAAGTTAAAAATGACATTTGGCTTACGGAAATTTCTAAAAGCACAAATTACTCGACAGATTTCAACCATTGAACAGAAAAATCTCTTTTTCAACATTATAAGCGGCATTAGTATTAAAATATTTCATACTTCATAAGCTGTCCCAATTTTTTTTTATTTTTTATTTTTTTTTTTTTTGGAAATCAATTTTAGGAAAAGAAAGTGACAATTTAAATTTTTTCCTTAGTGCAGTCAAGTACCAATTTAAATAATTAATACAAACTACAACATGGTTGTGAAAATATTTTATGATTTCCATTAAGTCGTAGGGAATAATACACAGGGGCACATATATGGTAGAACTTTGTTTTACAACATTTATAGCTGCAGCATCCGAAGTTAATAAAGTTTTCAATTATTCTATTAAAGTTTTCAGGCGTTCTGAATTCTGGAATGTTTATGTTAATGTTTTGCAACGAAGTTCTGTCATAAATAAATACAATATCTACAAACCTACTCCGATGTACTAAAACTTTCTATCGGTACACCTATTTGGTGGCTGCCATGATTATCTCCAACCATCGCGATAAGCGAACCAAACAATATACGAGTAAACCTTTCTCTTTAAGATTATTTACTTCTATTCCTTTATTTTCTAAAATTTTCAAATCTTTTATAAGAGGATCAAATATTTTTCCAAAGCCAAAATATTGTTACGTTTTTGCCTTGTCAATCAAGGTTCGTATTACTGGATTGTAAATAAAACAAAATCAATTCAATTTATCACCATCGAATTTATTTATGTCACACAAAAATTATTACAACACAGTTTATTAATAAAAATTCACAAAACCACTTTAAATAATTTTCACACAATTTTACCGTACACTTATAAATTTTATTTCGCACTACAACACTTTTTAAATCACTTTTTAATTCCTTTTTAATCTTTACACTAGCTGCGTTTTTTTATTCGCCCCGGATAGCTGCTATCGAGAGTCGTCATATTTTTCTACAGCTAAATTGAAATTTGACGCGCTATTTATTGGTAAACTAAACTTATTTAACATCAAACTATCATTTTTAATTCAATTGTGTAGCAAAAATTTCATATAAAAAATATTTGGCTCTACCTATTTATACGGAGCGCTATCGGGAGCCACTTTTTATATGTCGGCTCTTGATAGCAGCTATCCGGAGCGAATAAAAAAACGCAGCTACTATCGCTTCTCAAATACTACTAATTCAATTCGATCTCGTTCGACTTTTCGTATACACAAACCAAAATTCTAGGAAGCTCATGACTTTTCCAGTTAGAATAGCGTAGAAACATTTAGAACAATTTTTATCATGGAAAATTCCATGTTAGTACAGTTAGACATTGAGCTATTAATTTAAGTTATTCTATTACACACTAGGTGTCACCGTCACAATATTTTACATGAATTTCTTTACACAATAATACTGTGATGGTGACACCTAGTGTGTAATAGAATAACTTAAATTAATAGCTCAATATTTTACTGTACTAAATAGAATTTTCCATGATAAAACAGTTCTAAATGTTTCTACACTATTCTAACTAGAAAAGTCATGAACTTTCGAAAAGTTTGGTTTGTGTATATAAAAAGGCGAACAAGATCGAATTGGATTATTAGAATTTGGAACGCGATAGTGTAAACTTATGTGTATGATTATTAGTAGTATTTGGAAAGCGACAGTGTGAAGATTAAAAAGTAATTAAATAGTGATTTAAAAAAGTATTGTAGTGTAAAATAAAAAGTAAAAGGGACCAGTAAAATTGTGTGAAAATTATTTAAAGTGATTTTGTGAATTATCGTTAGTAAATAGTGTTGTTATAATTTTTGTGTGACATAAATAAATTCGTTGGTGATAAATTGAATTGATTTTGTTTTATTCACAATCCAGTGATACGAACCCTACGACAAGGCAAAAACGTAACAATACTAATTGAATATTACTGATTTTATACCTATGATTTTTATTTATATTTATTTAATTAAAATCCAAAATGAAACACCAGTGTGTATTTATGACAAGGGGTCCCAATATAATTGACTATACACATATTATGCCGATAAAAACTTAAAGATTTCGAACTCTAATAAAATAGTGCTCATATATTTTATTATAAGGACAACTTGCGGTTAGCGATTTACAGTTTACTATTGTTACACATTTCGTATTAGTATTGGTATATTCTCTTACATAAAACATTTATGCTTGTGGTTGCATCGAGAGCTTTGGATTTTACTGGTTAAACCTTAAAGTTTTACCATTTTGTCATAATTATCTCTATTACAGTTCTTCTTATATTAATTAAGGCCCATTCTCTACCTACCCTCTCTTCTGACCCATTATCTATATTTTTAAACATCCAGTCCAATTTATGATAGGCTCGTTATTGTAGGCAAATAAGTCGATAAAATAAATCTAAACATGATATTTTTATTTAACGAACAACTACTTATGTATGTATGTAGTTGCGAAAAAATGATTTTGTCACTATCAATCAATATTAATTAGTTAATAATTAATGCCTCGCTCCTATCCATTCCCAAAACAGATTCACCCAAACCCCTTATTAGTTAACTCCGTATCACTTCTGTCTCTGAAATAGTTTATAGCAACCAAACTAACACCGAAAAATAGATATTTCATGATTACACATAAGTAGCACACACAAGAGTCTTTAGCAACGCTATACATATGGACATTCACATTTTTACTATTTTTGGTTTTTATTTTTATTTTTAGTGTGGAATAATTTACTATCACATTGAAATTAAAAAGGACGAACTTTTTTTCTCTAGTTAGGAAATACGAAAAAATCTAAAAAAAAGTTTCTTGTTTGATTTATTAGTTTTATGTCGGTTCCAGTAGAACACCATATTTATTTATTTTATGGGATATAAGATTTTTTATTTTTATTTTGTGGCTTAAAAGTTTATCAAAATAGTATTTTTTGGTTATATAAAATTTTAAGTATAAATTTTGGGAACTCCCATAGTGTGTGCCCATGTATAGATACGGAATTGATGGACAACTTTTTTGCTTCCGTTTTTTTTTTTTTTGGTACTGGGGTAATTATTTATATTTTAAAAGTAAATCGATCATTGTTGATGACGTAAATCTGTGTAAAGGGTTGGTTTTGTTTATTGTAATTTAGTGTCTTCTAAACGAAATTTTATTTATTTATTGGGCGTAATAAATGTGTTTTTTTGTTTTTAAACGACCCTTATATTAATCAATCCGTTTCTTGTTTAGCTCTTAAAATGGTTGTACATATGTGGGGTAATCTAATTTGAACTACTCTAACTATATAGTTGTTAAGTTGCGAGTACATTACAAAACTATTAATCAATTTAAATTGAATTTTGGGATCAAATAATTTCTCTTCAAACAGAGTAAACTAAACCAAATTTATACACTAATTCAAACCAATTTAGTACCTTTAGCACCTAATCCATATGTTATGTAAATTATATGTCGATATGTGTACACAGTTATGTGTGCTTACACAATTATTATGTATATTTTAAAATAAATAGAACCTCATTTTTCAGAAATCAACACATAAATTGCTTCTTTTATTTTTTATTTTTTTTGTTGGCAAATTTACAATTTTCGTTCTTCGTTTTTAGATGAATTTGATTAATTTGCTGAGATTTCAAAAATTTCTAGATGAAATTGAAAAAATTCAATGAAAAATGAAATTTTTTTTTCGTATTCTCGTACATATGTATCAACCCAAGAAGTGAAACGGGGTGCGATGTGTGTCAAATTGAAAATTGCTATGAAAATTGGTTGTCGTTAAATTGATGAGGTGAATGGATTAGTCTTGCAGTGTTACGCAATTTTCGATTCATCCTTTTTTACAATGAACATATGTGTGTATACATATATTTATGTAGGTACCACAATTTTTTAAAATTGCTTTGTTTTAAGGCAAAGCTAGCTTTGCTTCAATTCTTATTTACAGATCTATCTTTTGAAACAGATGTTTCATTAAAAATTGTAAATTTTAAATATTGAAATTGTAAATTTGACATATCTAATATTAAAAAATAATGGATATTAATTTCAAATTTGTTTATTAGAAATTAAAATAAGTTAGCGTTAATTAATATTTGTTGTGAAACAGAAAATCGTACCCTTTGCGGATGACGATTGTGTTAACATTCCGTCGCAAAAACGCATTTCGTCAATTAAAAACAAAATTTACTAAACAAACTAGTTATACAAAATCAAAACTTTCAATGAACTTGACACTTCGAGATAAAGATATATGTATATAAAGAGAAAGAGAGAGGGAAGATTGATTGAAATAAATCAAGTCAATCAGTAAATCAAGTCAGTCACCAAGACTTGAAAATGCCGATTAAAAAATTAAAAATGTGATGTTCCGTCGTTTCGTGCTCCAGCCATACATTTTTTGGTTTGTTTATTCTAACACCCTATCAATTATTCATGTTTAAACGAAGATCTCGCATAAAAAATCCTATGATTTTCGTCAAAGCTACTATTTTAATATTTGTTTATTTATAAAACACAAATAAAAGCAGTCAATCAGTTAGCTGTTGGAACCTACGCACAATGGTTCCGATTGCAAAAAACCTGACCAAAAGTAAAAAAAAAAAAAATACATTTTATAGGTTTTTTTAGGTTGGGTGGGCTTTTGTAATACCCTAAGGGTCTTCGAACTATCTTTACCTGCACTAGAAGTATAGTTACAATGTACTTTCGCTCAAGTTGCATTCGTTATGTTTAATTATTTAACAAAAGTTAGTAGTGCCACGTAGAAGTTCAAAAATATAACTAATTTTTGATGAAACAAAATGGAATCAATTCCTGAGGTCAATTCTCGTTTCGTGAAAAGGATAATGAAAAGTATTTTCAGTGAGAAATACATATTTCTGATTCATGTTCCTTGAGAAGGCAAAAATGTCTTCAAAATATTTTCATATGAACAAAACTTTCTCACCGACCATTTTGGCGGTAAGAACATCATAAATATGGAAATAAATTCTATAACAACTTAATTTGTATTTTTAGCATTAAATGAGCACTAAAACTATAATATGATTCACCTTAAACATAATTTATACAATAAGTAAATACAGTCCGAACCAAAATTATTTGTACTTGCTAAATTTTTGATGCAACGTAACGCAAACAATTTAAAAAAAATTTTAATAATAAAATTTTTGAAAACATACATTTCTATCAAATTTTTTTTAAAATTTTAGTTCTAGGAAAAATTACAGATAAATTAGTTTTTGCCAAAATTATTTGTATCCATAAATTTGTTCTCAATATTATTTGTGCAATATAGATAAAATCAAAATAAAATAGTTAATCAATTAAATTTAAGGTTATTTTTTGCTAATTAAATAATGATATAATCACTTATGTTTTGTATGATGATGGTCAGTTTTTGTTCAGACTCTATAACATCTAGCAGGTGGTTCAAAAATTTGTGATTAATATCAGCTACAATCTTATCGCGCTCGGTTTTCTTGGCACCCTGCTACAAATTTTTGGTCTTTTTAGATCATCATTTAACTTAAACCTCCGCAAGTTTAAATCGAAACCCTGCCCTGGCCAAGACGAATAATTATATTCAAGATTTTTGTATAATTTCGTGGCAATGACTTTTCTTAAATATGGGCGCATTATTGTACTGAAGAGAAAATTGAGGACCGATTAGTTTATCGTCAACCATGTTACTTCATGAAATCAACCAAAATTAAGGAGTTCTGTCAGGGGAGCCTAAAACTCCGCATAGCCCCCCAGTCTTTAGCCTGGGGAACCCAGTAATGCCCCTCACCTTATCCGGATCAGCTCGCAGACCTCCCACACCAACCACATGACCGAGGCATTCTGTCTCCTAGATCAGAAGCTAACACTTTTCCACGTTGATGGTCAACCCCGCCTTTGAGAGATGTTCCTCAACCTCTACTAATATCGAAAGGTGCTCGTCAAACGTGGCAGTTGCAATTAACAAGTCATCCAGGTAGACAAAAACCCGGTCCTGTAGATGGTAAGGATTTGGGAGCATTACAAAGCCCAAATGGCATTACCTTAAAATGATATAGCGGTCGTCCTGGGATGGCGAACGTAGTCTTCTGAATATGTATATAAGACCGTAGTAATATCGGAATCACTGAGACTAGAGCTATCTATAACAATATTTTTAGAATTTATACCAGAATTTGATAAAAGGTTAGGTACGATATTTACATCAGATTATGGTATGTCTTAAATTAAATATTTCCCAAAAAACACATCCCAAATAGAGGTTTTGCTGAAGGGAGGGTGCAACGCTGATTTTTAGTTTTCTAGTTTTATTTTGATACGTTATGTTGGCATCTATATACCCTAAGATCTTTTGTTTTGACCCATTCGCAGTTTGGACAGTTCCTGTCATTTTAATGAATTTTAAATTGTGTCTTCAAATAAAATCCTCTGCACCGTTACCCAGAGCACTAATATTAGCACCACTATCCAGAAATCATTTCATAGGGACACTATTTAAGGAGATCAAGGCATATGGCCTATTATCAAACGGATGATCGAAGGAATCATCGAAAATATAAAATGGATCTAAGTTTATGGTTATCTTTTGAAGTTGGAGTAACTTTTAGGACATCATTAACAACTGGTGGTTTAGTATTTATTGTGGGTTTGGACGTTCCAACGTTGAATTCAAATTGGGTTTCCATCATGGAGTTCGGGAATGGGGGAACCCTGGCCGTCCCATTCCCGGTCGCCAGTTTCCCTCTCGGTTACAAATAGGGCAATGCGGTAGCAAAACATTAACTCGTCCACAGCCAAAACAAATTCTGGGCCTGAGAATATAACCTCGGACTTTGAATTGTCGAAATATTTTGATGAATTACATCTGTACTACTGTTTCCATCGTGCGCCAGATCGTCCATATCAAACGAAACTACATGTATTTGATTGGGATTATGTGTTTTAAATCGTGAGGCCGCGGGAATGTAATTGATATTTTTCCACACATCTTCAACATTTGTACATATGCTGACCAATTTCGAAACAGGGTTTATAAATCTACCCGCTATCTACCCCGCTATCTGCCCGCAGACGCATCTTCTTTTTGGAGGGTTTCTAAAATTTCGCTGTCAGTGAAAGAATGAGTGAGTGGCTGAGCTAATTCATGGATTGAATAATAAAATTCAATGAAACTTTCACCAAATATTTGTTTATGGTTGTCGATACCTTGCCGAATTCAACATCCGAATGTCGAATTTTAAACCGATATAACAGAGATTCTTTTAGTTCTCTCCATGTGCAACTTGAATTTTGTTGTAACGTTACCCAATAATGATCCCGAGCAAGACTTTTTAAAAATAAATCCAACCCATTAACCAACCGCTGCTCGGAAATCCCATTGGTTTTGGATAGATGCTCAACTTGAAATATAAATTTCTCCACGCTCACATCCATGCCATTGTTACTATTTGGCTCAACGTTGGTCGGAATATTGGAAAAATCATCTGCAGTAATATGGTAGGGTTGTGGTGGAGGAAAATTAGGTACTGACAAATTTGGCAACTTAACATTTTGATACTGCGGCAAGAAATACGGAAGAGCATTTTGTGGCATAGGTTTGGGGTAATTAACTGGATATTGTCTACGTAGGCATGGGATAGTTGATATTTGAATAAACCGTATTGGGATTTGACGTGATATGATTGTGATCTATAGCTGACATTGTATTAGGTGGTGTCACCCTTTGCACCGTTGATGCTGGTATAATAGATCCATCACCCGTGTTTTCACGGCAACTGTGGCATTTGCTGTTTCAGACTTAGGCGTAGACAGTACGGTCGGGCTAGAAGTTAGATTGTTCCCTAGATAAAGAACCATTAGGGAATCTATGACTTCTGATGGATCAATTTGAATGGTTGCCAGTTCGTTGATGGATTCATCTAAGGTTTGCGACTTCTTCCCAACTTTCTCGCAGATAGCTAATAGGTTGACTGCCAATTGAGATAATTTAGCTGCAGTAGCTTCCACTGAGGGTATCGAAGTAATCCGATTTATTCGACCTAATGAATGAAGTAATCGGGAATTAATAATATTTAGGTCTTCAGGTTCAACAGACGCTGATCTCATATTATTCAAGAAATTAGCTTGCAAATGTTGTAGTTTTAGAATACATACCGATAACTCAGCCAGAGGTAACGAAATAGCTAAAGCATGCAAATTTTTAGGTGCTTAACTAGGATTATTTTGCTCTGCAGTGAAACGTTGATCTAAAATATGACACCGTTCTAAAAGTTCATCCGTGATTTGGCGTACTTCACATTCTAAATAAACCTCATTGGTTTCTAAATGTTTGGATTTCATCAAGGATAAGTCCATGGTTGTGTGTTTTTTTTTTCTTTTTTTTTTTCTGTTTGATAATTAGCCATAATTGTAGCTTTTGAATTAGTAAAACTAGTAATATTTAATTAACCTCGCCGTGTGACTTCTTAATAATAATAGCTTATATTTAATAATAATGAGACTAAGGTATAGCACTGAGGTTGACAAGGATTTCCACCGCCCTGGTTGCGATGATTAAGGAGAGGAAACGATGGGTATAAATTTACTTACCAAACAAATGATTCACTGCCAACCGGCTAGATACAATTGCGAGTACATTTATTTTTATAACAGGAGTTTAGAAATAGCTACCTGTATCGTACAAACACTCACATAAACATTGGATGTGTTTGCGAAAATAACGTAAATTGGATTATTGTTTTAATTTTTATTTTACACTCTCGACTTAACTGGAATCACGTTAAATTATTCTTCAACAGAGCTCAGTGTGTGAATCCACAAATAAAATTTCAGTCTAAGAATTCCATTCAAGGTAATTACGACCGATAAACGCCGCACGTCAAATGGAATTCCCAGAGGTAAATCAAAATTTGAATTTGACTAATTCAGATTTTGATCAAACAACTCAGTCTACAATTTCAAAGAAATTAGAAGAGGTGGTTAGTTTGGTCAGAGCCAAATTGCGAAACAGAAAAGTGTTCATTCTAATAAGGCCGCTAAACTATGTGTGAACACAACCTTAACACAAAAAAAAAGTTCCTATATTTCCTTAGGGACAAGAACTGACTATATTATAATCCGATTGAATCACAAGGCAAGCATTAAGATCGACACCAGTACAAGTGGACATAATGTGATTGTAATTCCTTCAAACTATTATAGCTAAGCAGGACGGATTGAAAATACAGCACTTTAAAATTTAATTAGCCGCTATATTGTAGGTTGGACGCCACTGTAACGGAGCGGTGCTTCCCACTTGAATTATGAAAATAACTATGGAATATTAACGAACATAAAATCTGTGATTTGGAAGTAACTGTAAATAAATGGCGTAAACTAACTAAATAGAGAAAAGTAGTGGAAATGTTGTGTTACGGTACCGGAGCTGTATTAACGTAATACTATTAATAAGATTGGATGAGAGTGGGAAACAGATTCGTGGACAGAAAAAATCTGAATTCATTGCCCTTGGTCGGTCATTTTAGCGTGGCTCGAGCTTAGGAGTTGTGGGGTGGGCTTTCCAAGGGGTTGAATCCAGTCTTGATATACCGATTATTTTATTTGTGGATTTTAATTCTAAACAAACTACGACATCTGGATTATATTAAATAATATGGAAAAATAACCATCGTCAACCAGGTGGATAATAAAGAATCCCTATCAACGGATCATTCACCTTAGTCTCACTATCCTTGGATTATATTCTCAAATTCATAATGAATAATAACCCAGAGGATTCATTTTAAATTTAGGAAATTAATTACAATTTTTATTAAATTCTAAAATATTTGTTTTTTTGTTTGAATAAAAATAATCGGAAAACTTAGTTTTAATTAAAAACCAAAAAGAAAATTTAACTGAAATTAATTACGTATGAATGAATATTAACTGTAGAAATACAGAAGTATGCAAAAATTCAAAATATGCAATGAAACCTATTTACTCTACCCTATCTAACTTACTTTACCTATTCTATATAGTAAATATAAAGAAACTTGATAAATGTTAATATAAAAAAAAATTAATACAATAATAGTTGATAATATATTAATGAATTTCTTATCTTATTAGTTGATGATGTTGCCTGTACTCTATTGCATGACGAATGTTGAATGATGTAACGTTAATAACGGTCATTAATGTTCATGACTACACCTTTATTATTTGCGGCAATTTTTATCACAATTTTCAAGTTTATAGTCACTAATTTAAATATTTTATTAATAGTGAAATTAATTAGTTTTACTAATACAGACTTACACAGAACTTATATTAACTATTAATATTACTATTTTTCATAATGGAAGATGTGGATACACTATTAATCAAAACATTAGAAATTCGATATATTCAATTAAACCGAAATTGTTCAATATAAAATTAATTTATCATTTAATTATAAATTACACACAAAATTTTAACATTTCTGCAATTTAGTAAATTCTTTAAATCTAAATTTTATTTTAAAATTATGAAATATTTCATAGATTTTCAAACATCTGAAATTTTAGCTGCCATACCCATAAAATTTGATTTGGAATAGCCGGCCGGTTAAGTTTTAAAAGGCTTATGAAAAATTCCGCAAATAAATTGGAAATTTAATCAAAAATATGAAACCAAAAATTACGAACATTTAAAATGCAAATTTTCAATTTCGAAAATTTGGTATCAAAATTCAATGTTATAATCCAAAATTTTACGTTCGAGCCTCCAGATTATAGAATTTTATGGTGTACTGAATTCCTAAAATTTTGGTAAGAATTTCGAACAAATTCTAATTTACTAACTTACAACTACGTAGCAATAAGCAATTTCGATAATTCTGAAATATTTCAATTTCAAATTCGATTTCTAAAATAGAAATTAACCTGATAGAGCTAAAATAAAAAAAAGAAAAGATTTTTCGCACCGTGAAACTTTAGTTTGATTAAAAAAATCCAATATTGCATAATTTAAAATTTTGAAAATTCGGAAGCTGAATTGATTCTAGATTGTGACATGTAATATTGATTATTGAAATTGAAACAAACAGAATTAAAAATTTTGGCTTCAAAATTAAAAATACATTACTGTAAGGTACTTCGAAATTTACAAGGAAATTGTCGAACAAAACAAAATATTTCGAAACATTTGAAATTTTATAATTTTTTAAAATATTTCGAATCATTTGAAATTTTTTAATTTTTTTTTGGAATCCAGAATTTCAGAAATTTTATATGTGGTCAGGGTAAATTCTAATTCTGATTGCATTTTTCTATTTGTCATATTGAATTTTATGCAAAGAAAAATTTGCTATTCAATTCGATTAATCGAAAATTTGCAAACCAAAATGATTGAGTTATCCCTATTAACGAATTTTGGCGACTTAAACCTTTTGGGGTTTCAAACAGTTTTAATATGTGTAGTTACGTATCGTTTGTTCCCGAAAATTTTGGAAATTAAATTGAATAAGAATCAGAATCAGAAGGTTTCTGAAATTGTGAATTACAGATATTTATTTGTATTTTTAAAATAACGTTAGTATATGAATGTTGTGGCATCATGATACTATGAATAAGCTTTAAGATTTTCTGGCTGATTAATGTAAATGCGAACAACATCGGTCTTTGGATTGATTCGATGTGAAGATTTAATTTTTAAAAGTACCTGCAAATGCTTTCATAAAAATTCATGGGATACGTTTCATATCACATTGCATTACATTTTCTTTCCTAAAACTTTGTTAATTATTGTTCGCACCTATACGTTGGCCAAGCTAAGCGAACATTTTAATTAGCAGTTTGTTTCAGTTTGTAATTCAATACCCAATTTTTGAACGAATTCAAATACCCTTGAATATCGAATAAGAAAAAATCAAACTATTCGGATATATTGGAACAATTCATCTCACACCGGCAAGATTTTCCTTCCCGAAATAATTGTATTTTGAACACTTGAGCACCTTGAACATTTTCGAAGGTTCGAAGAAGCTCAACCACTACATATTTTCAAAATCACTTGTCAATTTTGGTGGCCAAATGAAATTTTTATAATGAATCAACCCAAAGTCCGGCGCAGTTCACATCGTCAAGTTATTCATTCAAAAAATCGTAAAACACCGATTCATACAATAAAACAGCAAAACAAATTTGGTACAGATTGTATATATTCTCCTGCTTGCGAATCATATTTCAGTATTTGCAAGAATAATTTAGTTTGCGGTTTTTATTACACCAACATATAACCCCGTCGCAAACCAACAGAAATTTTCCCTCTCTCTCTTTCTTAAGTACTATTTAACCGGAAAATAGTAACTTACTTTAATAAGCAACATCTCGATGCCGCTCTAATATCACGATGCTGCAACGAAACCAGGTTTAATTTATTTAAACGCTGCGATACCATTTGGGTTCATATAATAAAATTGGTTCTAGTTACTATCGAATCTCCCACTCGTCCACACTGGTAAAGTTATTTTGAAACTGCAAATAAGTGTCTGTAGTTCACAATTTCAGGTACTATCCTGGTTCTGGTTATTATTTCATTTTAATTTTCATAATTTAACCATAATTCCATAATTTCAATTCGCCGAAATTCATTAGATGGGATGAATTAAATAGTTCGGAACAATGGAAAAATGCAATTAGAAATTAAAATTTATTCTGAATTTTCTTTACAAAATTTTGGAATTTTAATTTGCGAAGTCATTGAGCTTCAACTAATTCGACCAAATACAAAATTTCTGAAATTCAGAATTTTAAAAAAATTATAAAATTTGGTAATCTAAATCTAAATTCTCCATCCGTAAAATTTCAGTTGAAATTTTTCAAAACTTTTTATTTTGTTCGACAATCTTCACGTTAATATCGAAGTAGAAAATAAAAGTTTTTTTTAATTTTGAAAGCAAAATTTATAATTCTGAACAGTTCCTTATAAAATTTTCGGTTTGTTTAAATTTTAATATCCAAAAAATAGTTTTCGGAACAAATGTTATAGAACAATCTAGAATCAATTCAGCTTCTGAATTTTCAAAATTTTCAATTTTTACAATATTAAATTTTAGTCAAACTCAAGATTCGCGGTGCGGAAAATGTTTGTTTTATTTTAGCTTTGTCAGCTGAATTTCAGCTGATAATTTCAGAAGACATATCGAAATCTATTAGTTCCCCTAAGTTGTAGTTAGTCAATTAGGGTTTGTACAAAATTATTAGCAATATTTTAGGAATTCATTATACCACAAAATTCTATAATCTGAAAGCATAAACTGAAATTTCGGTTTATAGAAATTGAAATGTTTGTAAATTTTAAGTGTTGCGCTCCGAAAAATTTCGGAAATTCAGTAATTCACTGGATTTTGAGACCAAATTTTAAACAATTCGGAATTGAAAAGTTTAAATTTGAATTTTCAAAATTTGTGGTTTCATATATTTTAATTAAATTAACAAGTAATTCGCAGAATTTTTTATAAGCCTTTCAGATACAATTTTAAATATTAATGTCCAAACTACTAGAATGGCAAAAATACATAATATATTAAGACTGCATGAAAATTTAGAAACATGAAACCAGTTTCCGGGTATTTCATCTTTTGCAATACACTGCCGAATGAAGAAACTTTAATAAGTGAAATTACACACACATCTAAGTAAATATTTTTTTAACCGATAGGTTTAAATGTTTAAAGGTAGTCTTATGGTGAATATACCCATGACAGTAATGCAGTGCTCAAACAGCGAACTCAGGTGAACATAACACGGACTGCTACCCGAGAATTATATCGGACTTCGATACATTAACTTAAATGATTAGTTTAGTATGTTGAGCCATGCGAAGTATGCACATTAATCAGAAAAAATAGTTCAAAATCTATAAAATACTTTAGCAGCAGCAGAATACACTTGATTTTGGTGGGATTATCAAACTTTCAAAATAATTTTGCTTTGCTAACTTTATTTATCGAGAATTTTGAGAGTTTTCTGGATTTCCATAATTCTCGAGAATTTTATTCGAGATTCATCGAGATTTCATGATTTGTCTGATTTCTTGATAATTTACGTTTAAGTTTTAAATAATTTCAGAATTTGCCAAAAAATTTCGAATTTTTCGAGATTATTTAATAATATTGAATATAGAGGTTATAATTTGATTCATAAGGATTTTATTCAAGAAATTTCAAGATTAAAAGGGTTTATGAAATTACTCTACAGTTTTAGATATTTTCAAAATTACTCGAAATTACTTGAGATTTTCGATATATTCAAGGCTTCCCAATGTGAATAATATGATAAAGTTCTTCGAAGTAATGATGATCACTAGAAATTATTTTAAAAATTATGGCGTTATTTTGCGGAGGTTTTCGAGACTTTCTATAGATCTTCTTAAAGTTACTCGAGGTTTGCAAGAACGGTTTTCGAGTTGTATGATATAAAATTTCCCAGATTGTTTTCGAGGTTATTGAAGTTTATTCGCTGTTAGAGGTTTTTACAGATCATTTAAATTGACAAAAAGGTTGAGCTTTACGATTATAAACAACAAAATTCATGAACCAACCACTTTTAGGATTATGTGAATCTTTTTTGTTAAATTTGAGTATTTTAGAGCTACATATTTGAGATTGTTCAGATACGAATTTTCAAAGTTATTTAAGTTTTCTTCAAGTTTTTACAGATTTTGCAAGATTTTCATGACAATTATATAGATAAAAAAATATTTTGATCCTGTTATATTTGGTTTGTTCCAGAAAAATCTGATGAAAACCGGTTTTGAATGATTTTGATTTATTCTAATAAGACCTTTAATTACTACATACTAAGCGCAGGCACCTAAGCAGGGAACGGAACAAGCGAAACCGAGTCTAATCGAAAAACCATAAAAAGTTTTTTGTTTTTGTATTGCTTGCTTATAAATGTTTTCCGAAAAATTTGCTTGCAAAATATGAAGCAAACGCGACCTAATTTGTAAATAGGTATATAAAATTAAATTTTTGATTTTTACGTTAAGGTTTTGAGGTAAAACAAATACGGTGCTTAAATTTCGACAGGGATGTAATGAAAAAGGGATATTAGGGTAAAGCAAAAAAAGTTGAGGACTTATTGAGGGGTCGTTCTAAAATTTTCATGATTGATATTTATATTATTTGTTAATACAAATTCATAAAGAGGTCAGGGACTAATAATAGCTTTATAATAGCATATTATTTAATAAATTAATATGGGGTTTGTTTCGTGTTTAACACAAAAATGTGAGCATGATATTTTGATGAGAAATCTTTCTGATATCTAAGGAAATCGCATTCTGCAGATGATATACCTTTACGCTTTACCAAACCAATGAAAGCTCAGTCAATACAAAACACTAAGTGTTTCAATTTTGATTTTGAGCAAACACATAGCTCACATCAAAATAAAAATCAAGTAGATTACGCCTCAAATAAAAATGTATCGTTTCCTAATTGCCATATTAACAAAAAATCACCTTAAAATGTTCAATGTTCATCAGAAATAAAACGAAGAAAATTGTAATTAAATCCTTCGCCTTTTATTGAAATTTTACGACCACCCGCCCTTATATATTACAACCATTTCCCATTTTCCACCATCTATACAATATATACATATATATACAAGATTCATTTATCGTGGTATTTTTAATTTCCTTTTTATTGAAATCAAAATTTTCCATTTGATTATTGTTAAAATTACCGGAAAAAAAAAAAATTCATTGTAACTCAACATTTCTATACGTAATATGGTATGTATATAAAACTGAGAACATGAAAATATAATTAAATTCCTAATTACAAGCTTTTTATGTAAAGCGACGAAGCCTTTTGTAAAAATTTAGTTGTTACTAAAACCGTATACATAAAAATGAACGGAATAAAAAAGGAAATCGTTTATTTGTAATAATTATGTATACGGTTGTCGAAATAACATAACAATTACTACATAAACCGATAAATTAATAATTATGATTATAAACGGAAGTATTTAATGTAAATAACAATTAATTCTCTAAATATAACATCAACGATTTTTATTTTTATGTCGGCGTGTAGTATACGTAGGTTTAGTTGATTTTTGAACATTATACGGAAATTGTAAATTGAATTTGTATATTCCGGGGTGATATTTTTTATAAATTGTAGCATTTCGTGGTTGTTTATTTATGTATGTTCCTATTTAGTTATGATACGATCTATTAACCTCAACTTAAATTAATTAGATCAATTTTTCAAATTGAGTACATAAAAAAACCATTCATATATGTATATAGTATGTACACAAATTTATGACAGACAACACAGTGTTCGTGATTAAATTCTCCCACATAAATTTTTTAAAATTTTCATGTTTATTTAATTATTCCACTCAACAAAACAAAAAGAAAATTCAATATTTTTGCTACCATATAATATATACCTATAGTATAGGTCCTTGTATGTCGTTTATACTTTAATTAGAATATTCGCCTATATTCATGGTGCTCAGAATTTTTCGTTTTATAATTTTTGTTATCTTGACAAACAGCATCTGTGAAAATTTTCATGTACATTTTATTTTTATTTTTTAAGTAAAGTAAAAAAGGAAAACAGTTTTTCTTCATGAATATATAAAGGAAAACAAACGATGCTACTATATACTAATAATGTTGGTGATATAATGAAATCTTAGAGATTAATACTTTTGACTCCTTGCACCTGGAGACTAAAAATATTAAATTGGCTAATTAAAAAATTAAAATATTTTGATGGAAAAGTGATTTGTTCTCATGGCCGCCAGCTATAATTTATTCTTATGTCGAGAAGGAAAAATTAATTGGAAAATCATGACTATAAAGTTTACCAACTTCTTCTATATACCATAATAGACATACGTGTATGCACACTCAAAATAATATTCGCTCTTCTCAAACACTTTATAGAGGGAGCACTCGAAGTGTTTGACAAATGTTTTTGTGGGAAAAATTCTTGAAACATTGTGCCAAACAAGAATTAAATTTTTCATAGCTAAATTATAATTGGTTTCCGTGAAATAATAAATTTTTCTTGCAAATACTATTGGGAAATAATGCTACTTACAATATTTGCCATACAGTATAGGAACCAAGCACAGATTTGAGCGAAAAAAAACCTCGAAATAAATTTATTGTAGTTGGTGTAGTTGGCTAGAAAAACGTACGTTCAACTTTAAAATATTTTTTTTTACAGCAGAAGCTTGTGCAATTTTTATTCATTTTGCTATGTTTACAAAATACCTTGACGTTTTGAAAAATTTTTGTGGCATACAGATTAGACGCTGATATTTTTAGTTTGCGCGATTTTACATTTTTCCAATTATAAATATTTTGGTTAATTTTTAGGTATCTGATATGAGAGTTTAAAAAATCTTTTGGCCCGTGTACAACAAATATTGTTAACACTTCTGCGGATATACCAGCATATGCCGCCAAACAAACAAGCTGCTACTTATCATTTAAATAAAATAAATCTATAAAATGGAACTTTCCAATGAACTAACAAAAATTGCAACTGAAATTTTATCTTTTCGTACCAGTCCCAGCAAAACGTCGTTTGACTTTAATTTTGACTCATTTAAAGTTGCATAGTGTTTCAAATTCTTGAACTTTATTTCAAAATTCAGCGACTATTTCAGCAGATTCAGCAATAGTTTTGTTTATCCGCGAAAGATTAAAGGGTTAAACGGAATTCAAATTTTCTGCAATAAGGTTCCAAAAAGGTTCTGTATTTTTGTTGGTTGTCTATTGCCGTTTAAGGAAAACCTATTTTTATGAAATTACAAAAAAAGTGAGGCATTGGATTACCGTGAATAAACAGAAAAAGCTTCTTAACTAATTGACTAAATTAACTTAGCAAACTGTGCTAACTGTGCTAGCATTTAAAAAAAAAATAATAATCCAGTGGTATTCTTATACATTATCTATTTATTTGTATCGTCCGTTATCTTTAGTAGCTGGATTAGAAATATAAATGCAAATTTTGCTTTTGTTAAAAAGTATAAAGAATAATTTATTTGTTTTAAAAATAATATAAACGACTTTTTAAAATTTTATAAGTACCCTCAATATGTACTAATAAGATTTTCTCTAATACATCGAGTTTTTTAATTTGGTTTCATGCAGGAAATTATTTTACATCAGTTTTGGTTGCATTCAATTTTTTTTTTTTAAATAAAATTTTATATCCAATTTTTTCTCTCTAAAATTTAAGCTTGGTTCCTATACAGAAATAGTTCAAAAATGTTTCGTACTTCAAAATATTCAAATATTGATTTAAAAGTGAAAGTGGGTTAGAAATTTAAAAGACATACATATGGTTTATTTGGTGAACCAAACCAACATCTCTCTCTATCTCTCCCTCTCTGCTTGTTCCAGCCCATACAAACGAGAAATCCATTCTTAATATCGTTTATGGCTTGTCATCATTTATAATCGTCATCAGGCGGGGTGTATAAGCATTTGTGTCATTGTTCATTTTATTCTTCAATGCCTAAACCACGCCTTTCTTTGTACGCTACATCTTAGGCGTTTTTGTTTTTTACTAGATCATTATGAATTTATGTACATTATGGTGTATAAACACGTTTCGATGCCCACAATAAATATCAAGGACCATCGACCAGGACCATCGACCTACATGTTCATACTGCACTCCAACCGTCTGAGCTACCGATGTTCATAACGCGAGGTTATTGTATGATACTATGATGGCCATAATCGTCACAATATTCTTAAAAATTGTAACTCAAAATTAAATGCGATTTCTCAAAATTTAGGTTATTGTGGATGTCCTGTTTTTGTTTAAAACCACAGAACCTTATGTATATATTATAAAGAGGTGATCAGAAGTTTGGTTCTGGAAATTAACTCAACTATCAAATCAATTCCTAACTGAACCTCGTAACTCAATCTTCAGCTCAATATCCAATTTAATTTACAACCCATCCTCCAACTTAATCCCAAAGCAAACCTAAGTTCAATCATTAAATTAAGCGCTACCCAATCCTTAACTCAATCGTTAAATCAACTTTCAAATCAACCGTTAATCTAACCCCAAGTCAACTCTTACATAATTCTCCAACAGAACAACTCACTTAAACTAAACTTCAACTCAACTTAGCTCGAACCAAATCTCAACCTTCTACTCAACCCTTAATTACATTTTCAAATAAATCCCTATGTAAAACCATCAATAACTTACTCAACCACGCATCAAGTTCTAACGCAACCTTCAATTCAATCTCCACGCCATCCTTAATGTGATCTCCAACGGCAATCACCAAATCAATTCCTACCCAACACTCAACTCTATCACCAATCCAACCTCAACTTAACTTCATTTCAACCCCTACTCAACCCCACCTCGACCCCTAACTCAATCCAACTCCAAACTCAACGCTCAACTCAACTCCTTAATCAACACTCCTCAACTTAGTCTGCCCCGCAAATGATCCATCGGATTAACTGCCATTAAATACCCAAATAATCACCTCGCTTAACTCAATCTCAATGCCCTACTCAACCTTCAATTCAACAAAAAACTCAATGCCCAACTCAGTCCTAAAATCAGCACGCTCCGAAAAAAACCATACGTAAATGAACTCAATTCAATCCTAATTCAGCCTTCCACTCGAACTCATACTAAACCCTCGATTTACCTCCAAACTTAACACTTTAATTGTTCACTTAACCCTTATCCAGCACTAACTCAAATCCCTAACTGAACCATCAACTCAACCCCCAAACTCAATGTGCAATTCAATCCTCGTTGCAATACCACGCCTTAATAACTACTTGGTATAGAAACTTATTTTTGAAAAAAATTCCAAATCCGAATGGATATTTTGAAGAAAAGTGCTTTTGGACAAACCAACAAAATGTTTTGTCATTTTCGGTAGGATTTCAAATAACTTTGGTCATTGCAACCAGAGCAAGTAAAATCGATCAACATTTGCCACAAAAAATCTTCAGAAAAATAGAAAAAAAGGAAAGGAATAAACTTCAGTATTGAAAACGGCCACATTGCGATAGATGTGGGAAGTACCACTTCATTGTGTCTCCATCTAATAGGCAAGTTCCATTATACATGGCCATATTTCAGAAATTCCTTCAAAAATTATTTTAGAATCCCATTTCCAACGCACATATCAAATTTCATCATAATCGGTTGATAAACATGCAAGTTCCATCATACTTGGCCATATTGCAGAACTTCATTCAAAAATCATTTTAGAATCCCATTTCCATCGCGGAAATCAGATTTCACTAAAATCAGTTAAAATTTCCATCCTAATTAACCATTTATTTAATCTGCTTAAGGTTTAATTTGAAATGTAAAAGGTTCAATTTGAGGTTTGAGATGTGAGCAGTGACCATTTTTAAGTCTTAAACAATATTTGTGTAAGGTTTTATTCAAAATATACACATATGCTGTACATATATACAAACACTCACTTTATTTTATAGATTGCTCAACTGCTCACTAAAGACTGGTCCAACATCATCTCAACCCCAATTCAACCGGCAAAAGCCCCCCCCCCCCAACTCAACCTTCAACCCAACCGCAAACTTTCTTTCAACTCAATCCTCAAACCATCATATATAAAAAATTGGCCAACTGCTCATTTGTATCACCCAACCCCAACTCAACTCCAACTCAACTTGAACTCAACCCGCAAATTGACCACTAACTTGATCTTCAACTCAACCCCAAACTCAATACCCAACTCAATATTCAAACCACAATATATACAAAATTGGTAAATATTTCTATAACTAGGTGTTTTGGATCAATTCGTATGGCAGGTACCCGACCCTCTTGATGCACAGGTTCCAAAAGCTTTTCAAATCTCGGCCTTGAGCATAGAAACAGATTGGTAAAAAAAAAATTCTAAATCGAACAAGCCTTTCTCGAGATACCAAGGCTACAGAAATACAGACATCGAGACAGACAGACGGACATTTTTTTTTTTTGCTTTTTTATATACAGGGACTTTCAAAACGTCGAGAAAAGTGGTTTTATACCAACCAAATTTTTGATCATTTTTGACAGTATTTCAATACTTTAGGCTTTGTAAACTGAAGTAATGAGTTCTCAACCAATATGGGGAGGTAACGATTCAGTAAACCTTATAAAAAATAGGTATGAAAATCCATAGATTGAACACAGAGAAAATACCGAAAGGGTGGCGAGCATAAGAACATCGCAAGGAGCGAAACAAACATGAACAACACCTTTGCTACAAAGTATAAGTTGTGCAGGTCTAATCTACTGTAGTTTTTTCTTTCACTCTGCATAATGTTACAAAAATAAACTTTACGAAACTTATCTAAAAGGAACTAATTGTACTTTATGATTACTTCTCCCTTTCACTAAAATTACAATCGCCCACAATCCTTCCACTTTAATTCTAAATTTGACTACACCAATCCGATCAATAACATAATATTAAAACTATAAACACATTTAATGGCAATAATGTTAAACATAATTGACATTAATTTTAAAAGAATTTTGTATTATGTGCACAACATAATATTTTATTTGTCTAATTTTAATGTTACAAAGTATGAAATTATTTATGTTTCATATAGAGGAGCATACTTACATATAACTTACATTGAATTTTTATTTAATTTTTTTATTTTTTCTATATTCAAGAACTTTGAAACCAATAAAATTTTATTCCGTTCCACAACAAGTTATATTTCAACTATTACGTACATATATTCAGTTTTGTTATATTGTCTCTGTTTGCTAGTCGAAATGATGAAAATGAAAAATTTGTAATACATTTTTCCCGTGTATTCTTACGAGTACATTTTAAGATGTACAAAAATAAAAACTATGCACAAATTGTTGTACATATAACAAACAACAATAATCATCATAAGTTCGGGAATGAAACACAACAAAACAGAAAAATTGTTGTATAATATATGGAATGATAAATTGGTGACAGTATACAAATATTATCTCCTATTGTTTGTGCATAAATACATATATGGACTTATACGTAAATTGGACGGTTCACTATACAATAATATACATTCAAATACGCTGTTTGTAAAAAAAAAAAAAAAAAACCAAACTAATATTTGTCTCAAACACAGCTTTTTTAATTTAAAATGCCTACAGCCAAAATTTTCGAGTTTGTCCAAAAATTATGATATTGTGGTGATGGTGTACTGACAGTAAATTTTCCTACCAACAAAATGAAATTCTGTTTGGAAATTTATATTATTTGTTGTGTAATGTATATTCCGTTTCATATGTACATACATAAATGTACTTACTATGTATGTACACAGTAGTACATATCCTTGTTATACTCCCACTTCTATGGGTTGCTTGTTTTTCATTTCATGTCGCTTTGATTATGATATACAAATATGAAATTCATGTCATAATAAAACAACACAAGAAATGATAATATGACTTTGATGGTAGTATTACATGTTTTATTTGTCTTATATTTATATAATTTATGTATATGTACGAGTGTAATAATATGCTGATGATAAGCACAATGACAAAAATTTGAAAAGTTTTAAATTAGAAAATACCAGAAGTTGTTGTAAAATTATGGAGAGAGAAAGTTAAATTTTTCTTGTCATCTAATTACCGCATATACAATTTTGACATACAGACAAATACAACACATCGCCGTGAATATACTAAAATCAACCAAAAGTATAAGGCTTTTGAGTTTTAATTGTTATCCAAATGTTGGTACAGCAAATAAAGTTTTAAGAAAGATATAAGAAACTTTTCTTACAGCGCGGTGAATTAAAATTTTGATGGTTTTATTGTGCACTTGCGTTAGTATTTTAACTTGGGTATATTTTTAGCAAGCTATTATTCTCGCTTAAAAAAATGGTTGTAAGTGCCTCTGTGGAATATAGACACCATTCTGTGGGATACATGTCCTCACTAGTAAATTCTCCGATAATCAGAGCAAACCTAAATTTTGAATTACAACAAGTAGCGCCAAAAATTCGAAGTTCGATGGGGCCAGAACCAACTTCTAATAGTTTTACCTGATATAGCCCAAATTGTTTTTTTCTCAGGCGAAAAAATGAAATTTGCAAAACTTGGCGGGACAATTCTTTTTTAAAATCATAAAGATATTAAAGAGATGAAAAGATACTCTTAATCCACCTCGTCAATCCATTCTTAGTTCTGCTTACTGACGCTTCCTCCTGTTGTATATGTGTCAAAGAGATATAAATGAACGCACCTTATGAAATAAAAGAACGGACCTTATGAAAAACAAAGAAGACAGCAGCAGACATAAAGTGACACGTGGCTGAACAAGAAGCTAAAAAAGATAATTAATAAAAATACACGTTAATAAAATATTATAGAATCGTTTTTATTAAATAAGAAATACAACATGGTGTCAGAAAACGAAAGTGATGATAAAAAACAAACAAACAATAAATCAGGTGTATCAGGACGGATACAACCTCTAAACATGACGGGAAGTCTGTCACATAATTGGGGATTCTGGTTACAATCTTTTAAAATATATCTACGCGCTACAGGTTATGAACAGGAATCGGATCAAAGAAAAGTGGCAATGTTATTACATTTGATTGGAAATCCAGCTCTCATTATATTTAATTCATTTAATGTGGATATTGATAAAATAACTTATAAAGAACTTGTGAGCAAATTTGAGAATTACTTCGTACCAAAAAAGAACATTACCATAGAAAGACACAATTTCTTCAGCCGAATGCAGACAGCTGAGGAGTCGATCGAAGACTTTGTGACGGATTTAACAAACAAAAGTCTTACTTGTGATTTTGGTGATCTACGTGAAGATCTTATTAAAGATATCCTAATTCGTGGCTTAAATGATTCTAATCACTTCATTAAGCAACATTTATTGCGTGAGGAGAATGTTAATTTACAAAAAGCTATAGAAATTTACAAAACGCTACAGCTCACACAACAAGGAGCAGAGCAACTTCGACAAGCAGGCAATTTTGTTGGTACAGTCAACGTCAGAGGAGTAAGTCGTAAACAGCATATTCAGCAACAACAGGAAATTGAGCCTCGATTGAGAGTTTATTCAAATAATAGAGAGACAAGCATAAAGATTTGCAACCGATGTGGTCAACAACACAAAGCTATGCGATGTCCAGCGATGGGTGCAACGTGCAACTTGTGTAAGAAGCTGAATCATTATGCTAAGGTCTGTAGGAATAAAAAAGTTTTTTTTAATTTGAATGTTGATGACACTGTAAATGCGGAAGAACAGTCAGATAATGAATTTTTTGTAGTTGGTCAGATTAATAATAAAGAAGTTATGTCAGGTTCATGGTATATAGATTTATTAATTAATAAGGTTAGAATTGAGGCAATGATAGATACAGGATGTAAAATTAATGTAATGTCTGTTACTCTCTTGAAATCATTGAATGTATCGGGTCAAAAAATTGAGGCATGCCAATATAAATTAAAGGATTTTAGTGGTAGACAAATTCCAGTTGTTGGTAAATATACACTAACATGTGTATATGATCAAGATAAGAAAAATGACATTGAGTTTGTGATTGTTAATATTTCTTGTATTACAATAGTTGGTATTGAAACGTCGGTCAAATTAAATTTTATCGGAAAATCAAAGGCTGTAAAGACAGTGTACTGTAATAATATTGATAATTTTGAAACCCTATTCAAAGGCTTGGGTTGTATTAATAAAACATGTCACCTATATGTTGACACTTGTGTACGTCCTATTGTTGATCTTCCGCGTAAAGTGCCATTCAAATTAAGAGAAAAATTGAAATCTGAATTAGATCGTATGGAAAGACTTGCGGTTATTTCAAAAGTAACAGAACCAACAGACTAGGTAAGCTCGATAGTAATAGTCGAAAAGAAAAATGGTGGTCTTCGGATTTGTTTAGATCCACGAAATTTAAATAAAGCTATACAACGAGAGAGATATCCGATTCCCACGCTTGACAATATTCGATCAAGCTTGGTGGGAGCTACAGTATTTTCTACGCTGGATGCCAACAGTGGATTTTGGATGATTCCACTGGATGAAGAAAGTTCGAAACTATGTACATTCAACTCACCATTTGGTCGTTTCAAATTTAATCGCCTACCATATGGAATTAATGCTGCGCCGGAAATATTTCATAGGATCATGACAGAGGCATTTGGTGATTTACCTGGTGTATCAATATACATTGATGATCTACTTATATGGGGACAGACAATGAAGGAACATGATGAGCGATTATTAAAGGTAATGGGTAGAGCTACAGAGTTAAATGTAAAATTTAATATGTCCAAATGCAAGATTCGCCAGTCTCAGGTTAAATATCTTGTGTTTAGTAAGGAAGGAATGCATCCCGATGAGGATAAAATCAAAGCTATTCGTGAAATGCCCTCTCGTAATAATGTCAAGGATCTTCAGCGATTTCTTGGCATGGTGAATTATATTGGATCTTACATAAAAAATTTAGCTATAGAAACAGAAACTTTACGATCGCTATTACAGAAAAAATCGGATTGGCAATGGAACGCATGTTATAAAGAGGCTTACAATAAATTAAAGAATATTGTGTGCAGTTCATCAGTACTCACTCATATTAATGTAAACTCACCAATTGTTTTATCTGTCGATGCCTGTCAGTCAGCACTTGGCGCTGTGATTTTACAGAATAATAAGCCTGTGGCATATGCGTCAAAAACACTTGACTCATCACAACGAAATTATGCATCAATTGAAAGAGAATTGTATGCGATTGTATTTGGATGTCAACGGTTTCATCAGTACGTCTATGGGCAAAAAGTTACAGTCGAAACTGATCATAAGCCGCTTGTAACGTTATTTAAAAAATCTTTAGCAGATGTTCCCGTACGCTTACAAAGAATGTTAATGAGACTGCAAGCATATGATTTAGATGTTGTTTACAAACCTGGTCATCTCTTATATATAGCATATACCTTGTCGAGAGCACCGCTACCAGAGATAGAATACGATATGGATGAGGACATAATGCTTCATGTTAACTTACTATATAACAGTTTAGCAGTATCAAAGGAAATGAAAAATATTATATTAGAGGAGACATCCAAAGATAAGTCATTGCAAACATTAATTTCATATTGCCACAATGGCTGGCCTGAGAAGAGTAGTTTAATAGAAAATTCTACAAAACCGTATTTTAATATAAAAAGTGACATACATGTGATACACGGTATAGTATTTAAAGGTACTAGTGTTATAGTCCCACAATCATTAAGACAACATATGTTAAAATTGATTCATGAAGGACATTTTGGGATAGAACGTAGTAAAAATCAGGTGAGAGGAATATTGTTCTGGCCAGGCATGAGCACAGAAATAACAAATATGGTTGGAAATTGTAATGTGTGTCTTAAATACAGAAGTGCCAACAGCAAAGAACCACTAATACCAAGTCCAATAACTACATTACCATGGGAAATAGTTGCAATTGATTTTCTAGAATTTCGGAAAACGAAATATTTAATAGTTGTTGATTTTTATTCAAAATTTATTGAAGTGGCTCAATTAAAGTCCACAAACGCGGAATCAACCATAATTCACTTAAAATCTATTTTTGCTAGACATGGCATTCCATTAGAAATACGGTCGGATAATGGTCCACCATTTGAGTCTCATGCCTTTAAACAATTCCTAACGGAATGGGGAATTACTCATATTACATCAAGTCCATATTATGCAAGAGGGAATGGTCTTGCAGAAAGCTCGGTAAAAATAATAAAAAATATATTAGAAAAGGCATATGAGTCAAATGCAGATCCATACATTGCTCTGTTACAACTTCGTAATACCCCAAAAGGTGAAAGGTCCTCACCAGCGCAATTATTGATGTCTCGGCAAATTTGCTCTAAACTTCCTGTATTGGCATCCAATCTAAAGCCAAAAGTTATAGAATATAGTCAGTATGCCGAATCTACAAAGAAACAACAAGAAAACATGAAAAAATATCACGATAAAACCGCAAAAAGTTTAGCAGTACTACAACCAGGTGAAAAGGTCATGTTTAAATTGAAACCTGATGGTCCATGGAGTCCGGCAATTATTAAAAAATGCTTAGAGAAAGATATGCCAAGATCATACATAGTGCAAGCTAATGATGGAACAGAATATCGGCGTAATAGGATCCATATTTTAAAATTGAACAGAACTCATAACAGTAATATTACAAAAACAAATTGTCAAACTTCTAGCATTGTAGATCATTTAATTAAATGTCATAATAATAATAATAATATTAATAATAATAATAATAATAATAATAATAATAATAATAATAATAATAATAATAATAATAATAATAATAATAATAATAATAATAATAATAAAAATAATAATAATAATAATAATAATAATAATATTGATAATAATATTGAAAATATTAGCGATTCAGATGCAGGTTACGTAAGAACAAGATCAGGGCGTGCTATCAAACCTCCTCGAAGATTTACGTTTACAGAAGATGAATTAAGAGAGTCTCGACAATAGTTAGATAGTTTTTTTTTTATTATTTTTTTTATTGTAATAATTCTAGAATTTTTGTATTATGATATTATTAATTTGAATTTAAAAAAAAAAAAAAAAAAAAAAAAAAAAAAAAAAAAAAAAGGAGCATGTTGTATATGTGTCAAAGAGATATAAATGAACGCACCTTATGAAATAAAAGAACGGACCTTATGAAAAACAAAGAAGACAGCAGCAGACATAAAGTGACACGTGGCTGAACAAGAAGTTAAAAAAGATAATTAATAAAAATACACGTTAATAAAATATTATAGAATCGTTTTTATTAAATAAGAAATACAACACCTCCGAGAATACGTTTGTTTCTTTCTATATTTATGAGCTCCCAAAAGTAAGGAAAACCTTGTTTTGATACTCCTTTAATTCAGAAATAATTGGACAAATCTCGACTCATATGGAAAAAGGGCTTAATTTTAAATAAGCCCAACGCGAGATTGAATCTAAATAATATACCTTAAACAAAAATTTTCAGTTTGCTCTTCTACCCTAGATACATTGCGATTTAATAAAACCGATTTAGTGAATTTTCCGAGATTAGCCTCAGTGTGTCAACCTAGTTTACCTAAATCGGATTTATTAAACTACAGTCTGTCTAGGGTATTACTCTCAGTACTCTAAGTTTTTGCTTTATTTTTAATTGAAATAAATTAAATTGAAAAGGGCCTATTATTTTAAAATACATTTTAACTTTTGGAAAAGAGGCTTATTTCAAAAAAATTGATATACCAAAGTACATTAATAGATCATTTTAGTAATAAATTGAATTAGGCCTTTTATCAAAATATATTGTTTGTGGTAGATAAATAGTTTAAATAGTAGTCTTAAATTTGTTTAAGCCCTTTACTCAATTTTTTTTTTTATTCAAATTGATATTTCTGGGAATACATAAGCCCTTTTTCAAAAATTTATTGCATTAAAAAATTTGTCTTTTTCGTTGTTGGAGATTGTTGAAAAAGCTGAGCATGTACGACGAAAGATAAAAACAACAAACATCTTTATTGAAATTTATAAACAATTTATTTAAAAATTATACTTAGCTTTATGTTGAATTATGTAATTTATGCTTCAGAAATCCTAAAAATAATTTAATTCATTGTTAATTTAATTGAATAATTTAATTTACATTTTAATTGAATAATTTAATTTACAATTTTGACATTTTGTATTTTATAATTGTGAATTGATCTTTATTTGAATATGCTATAATAATAAAATTAAAAGTCATGCCATCTATGGTTTGGAATTTGGCGTTCGCAATTTTACGACGCTTATTGATTTGAAATAATAATTGTTAAGAGGATTAAGAACATTCGATCACAGTTTCTCGAAGCATCACAACCATTGTTCAAAAAGTAATAAAAATTCAAAATTATAAAAAATTAACAAATAAAATTTATTAAAATCTTTTTCTATTGTGTTTCGATAATTATTGGTGAAGAAAAAGTATAGTGTCCCAATTGAGTGAAAAAACAAAGTGTCTAAGTGAAAATTATATCAATAAACAGTATACTTTCAAAGTGAATTTGGTGCATTTTACGCTTGGTCCTTCGAGCCGGATCGCGAATTTGAAGGCCAGTCGTTTCGAGAATATTATCAAACGGCGTAGTTCGTTGCAAAACAACTCCAAACTCGCGAGGGCAAATCATCGTTGCTGCTGTATTGACGCCGCTTACTTAGCACGAAATAGCACGCGGAAACTCTATTGGACATACATACATCCTATCCGATTATTTTCTGCCTACTGACGCCGCCGATTTGGCGCTTAAAAGCCCGCTGCATTTTGTTGGAAATAGACCATAATCCGATAAGTATATACCACTTTATTATATTTATTATAAATATTCGCACATTTTGTTGGTTTTTTGCCAATTTTTTGTTTGTTACCTTGGATGGGTGCATAAATACCGATTTTGTTGAAAAAGATAAAATCTAACTGTGTCGTCTACTGCTATCCAATCACGTGGTCGTGTTACGGGATCACTCACAAGGATACGTAAATTTTTAGCAAACGTAAATCAAGATACCACGTATAGCGATATTGAAGTTCGTTTAAATAAACTTGATAATCTGTAGAGTGAATTCCAAGATTACGAAGATGAAGTTGCTACGTTAGTTGCAAATAATCCGACATATAATTTAGAAGCCAACCACAACAAATTCGTTCGATCTGATGTTAGACTAACAGCGAGTATTTCTCGAGTGTCTTGCCGATCGCACACAAGCTATTAATGAACGGTTCATAATTCAATCATCTGAAAATATGAAATTACTGCATTCACAAATTCACAAATTTTGTGGGGAATATGAAGCTTGGCCTTTATTTTATGACTTATACACGTCATCGATGCCTAATTTAGACAATATCTCTAAAGTACATACATTTAAAATTTTGAAGGGGTTAACCTTTGAACATCATTAGGAATTTCCTGGTAACTGACACCAACTACATCAAAGCTTGGGAGAAACATGTAAAACGGTATGACAAGCCCAGAACAATTTTAAATTCTCTTATTGACCGATTCAATCATAGGCCGAAATAATCAGAGGGATCAAAGCTTTAGGTGATGCAGCCGAACATCGAGATCCATGGCTTATATGCTTATTATTAAACAAAGTTTACGAAGAGGCACGCATAGAATGGGCAAATGACACCTTAGACCAAGAATTTCCAACAATTTATAAATTTTTAGAATTCTTGAATGATCGTTGTTATGCCAAAAGAGCTGTTTGTGTGATGCCAAAAAAAGGGAAGTAGAGGTTCTGGAGTAATGGTAAAAATAATGCATGTTTCGCCAGATGTTGAAAAATATCCATGTTACAAGCGACAACAAAATGTAAGAAGGTGTATTACGTTTAAAAAAATGACGATCGAAAAGAGACGAACTATGGTGAATCGTTTTGGAGTGTGCTTTAACTGCCTTAGAGAAGGGCACGTTGCCAGTAATTATCCAGTAGATGATTCGTGCCATACGTGTAATGCTAGACATAATATGTTACTACACTTAGACTTAGACACAGCCACTAAAATATCAGAACAGCCACTACCAAATACATCAACGCCTCAAACTCAAACATTGACAACAAATCCACAATCAATGAATGCCGATTTAACTTTACAAACGAGTTCAAGCCTAACCGCAGTTGAAACACGTAAATCAAATCTCGCTTTATTACCAACAGCATTGGTATAGGCTCGTGATTCGGCAGGAAACAAGCACATAGCTCGAGCACTGTTAGATTCTAGATCGCAATTGTCATTTATCAGCGAAAGTTTATGCAAAAGATTAACACTACAACTGCCGACCCGTCAAAATGACGGATTTACATTTATTGAATTAATTTTTTTTAATGATTATGTTAGAATTGTTTTCGAAATTTTTGAAGATTTTTAAACTTTATTTTCATTTCAAAAGTCATCATAAATTTCTAAAATAATTCTTACATAATAATAAAAAAAAAATGAATTCAATAAATGTAAATCCGTCATTTTGACGGGTCGGTAGTTCAAGTGTTAAATCTCGAACGGTCTTTCGCAAATGTAAGATTGTCGGGTATTTTCGAGTCGAAAGCAGGGTTGGCAAGAGGTTTGGTAACATTATCGCTAGAGTCAAGGTTCGATCATCACGATTACGAATGCTTCGAAATTAAGGCACTCATCCTCATGAAACTAACGTCTACAATTCCACCGACGAAAATAGATGAGTTGTGTAGAAGAACTTAGTGAACAAAAACTCCAGTTAGCCGATTTATCATATCACATCACTAGCAAAATTGATATTTTGCTCGGAGCGGATATATTCTTCGAAGTTTTGGAGCCAAATAAACTGAAATTTAGAATTCAGCTCATCGCGCCATTAACCAAATTTGGATGGGGTAAGCGACGAAATTGAAAAGCGACGTCAAAATCCTTCACAGTACAAATACAACCAGATGAATTATCTAAATCGCTTGAAAAATTCTGGAAGTTGGCAGATGTTCCAACGGTTTCAGATAGATCTGAATCTGAAATGCATTGTGAAAGATAATTCTTGGACAGCCACCAACGGAGCTCCGATGGAAGGTACGTTGTCAGACTACCATTCAATAGCGAATTCGGAGAATTGGAGCACTCGAAATCGGTAGCAGTCACCCGGTTATTGTCTATGGAGGGAAAATTTAAAATTATCCAGCCCTCCAAGAGCAGTACGCCAGTCACGTATGGAAAATTTTGCCACTTAACGACAGTCACGTATGGAACATCTTGCGCTCCCTCTCTGGCAGTCCGAACACTGCATCAAATAGCCGAGGATTATAAACCAAGTTTCCCAGTAGGTTCTATTATAGCGAAATGTGATTTTTACGTGGACGATTGTTTATCAGTTGGAAACTCAACAGACGAAGCAATATTATGGCCATGCAAGAAATTTCAAATTATACTGTTTAAAAGTGGGTTTAAATTGCGCAAGTGGATGTCAAACTCAACAGAGCTGATGAGCGGCATTTCATCAGAATTGAAAGATGACAAAAACTTAAATATCGATGATGACTCCACAACCGTAAAAACGTTAGGACTACAGTGGAATCCAAAAAAAGACACTTTCTTACAAAATTTTCTTACAAAAACAAGATCGACTACCAAATAGTGTCTTCTAAACGCCAAATGTTGTCTCAAATAGCACGAATCTTTGATCCGGTGGGCTGGGTTTCACCCGCTATAATAATATTTAAAATTATTTTACAGAAACTATGGCTCAGAAAATTAGACTGGGATGATCCACTTCCGAAAGATATAGAGCCGCAATGGAAAGCGAACCAATCATCTTTATTGGAATTGAGAAAAGTCGAGGTTCCACGATTTTTGAAGACTAATAATTCTACAACAAATGTACAAATTCACGAATTTTGTGACGTGTTAGAGCATGCGTATATGCAGCGGTCGTATATCTCCGTACAAGCGATGAAAATGGGCAAACAAGTACAACCATTGTTATTTCAAAAACGAAGGTTGCACCGCTGAAACAAGTGTCATTACTACGTTTGGAATTATGTAGAGCTATATTGCTCAGTAGATTACTCCAACACACTAAAAAGGTGTTAGACATGAATAATACAGAATGTTACGCATGGACCGACTCTGAAATAGTGTTATCATGGCTATCCGATGTTCCGAGGCGGTGGAAATGCTTTTAAAGGATTTTAAAGTTCAGCATGCTGAATCGAAACCTGGATACTGTAAAACCCCTCAAGAAAGCTGAACAATTGTCTGTGAAGTGGGCTCAGTCGGAAGAATTTGAAAACGAGATTAATTCAATAAAGCAAACCAAAAAAATTGACATTAAAAGTAAAATTATTTCGTTGTATCCATTCGTCGATGAAGAAGGACTGTTAAGAGTCGGAGGATGATTAGGTAATCTACATGCACAATACGACGTAAAACATCCAAAGCTACTACCGAAAAAACATGTAGTCACTGATAAAATTATGAAAGAAACACATATTCGGTATTTACACCCAGTGCACTACAAACGAGCATACTACGCCAGAAATATTGGATACTAAATTGTCGAAACGCAGTTCGAAGCCAAATCAACAATTGCGTGGAGTGTCGCAGACAAATGGCAGCTACCGCGCAGCAATTAATGCGCACCTACTTGTCTCGAAAATTACTCCAAATCGTCCGTTTCTATATACCGGTGTAGCTATTTATTTTATTATTATTATTATTGAAGGGCCATTTGGGCGATCAGCCACTTCGCACTGCGACCTAAAAGATCTATTGTGCTGGACCCTGCTTAATTATCCGTCCAGTCAATATTCAGGTTCTTAATGAACCTGACAATACTGCCTCCCGTTACGTGATACATACTATCTGGGCTTATTGCTCTTCCCCCTTAGATGTTTACTACAGCATGTAGTTCCGATAGAAAGACGATAGCATTGGAGCCCGAGGACCTCGAGGGGGATGTCCCACTCCCGTATATTCCTACTCCTGCCTCGATTTCTGTTTGATTTTACTCTTACGAGTTGCTGGGAATTGCAAATCGCCTGTAGGTCACCTAGCTTTACTACAGGAAGGCTAAATAAAACTGGAGGATGCCTGGTATCCAGAGTCCGCATATTTTGGACTAATTAACCTATCAGCCATTTATCTATCGGCATATGCTGTTCCACCTTAGACAAGGATTTGTCAAAGTTTTCTCCTTTAGCGCCGTACTTTAGCCTGTGCCAAATGGCCAAAAATGTGCCAAATGGCCTAAGTTACCAGTGGTTGCCACGAGGAGGCAGCATGTACACTTGCGAATTGTGAATAGGTTACCCCTTACTCAATTGTACCCATCACGCAGCTGTCTATTACATGACCAGAACAGCTCACGTGATGCGCACCCTACTGGAAGGCTACGGAGCTTGTAGATTAATCTACTCAACTTTGGTCCCCTCCAATAGACGCCAAACCACCAATTATGAAAGGATACATTTATTTATTTATATGTTCAATCTAATTCGGAATCTTCAGAAAATGAATCGGAAGAAGTGGTAGACTATAGCGATGTTGATCCAAGCGATGTTGAGCCTTTAAATATGATTCAATCTCAAAACATTCTATCCAGCGAAGAGGCAGATACAGATAGTACTTTATCGTACAAATAGAGGCAATTATAGAACAAATATTTCAGAACATTCTGTTCGACCAAGAAGCTGCATTCTAGAAAAAGTCGTCAAGGAAAACATAATCAAGGGAAATCATGTAATACTGGATCTGGAAAACTGGTTAACAAATGGAAAATTACAAATTTGTCTCCTTGAATACGAAACTGTAGCACAAAGATTATCGAGGATCAGCAACAGGTTATTTTTAGTAAATATTGGGCTTTTGGTGATTAGAACTTGCGACGTTTATTTGTTAGTGGATTAATTTCAATTGTTAATAAGAAGACCCAAAGCCTAATTAATGTAAGAAGAACACAACGAAATCGTCAATATTCCTTCAAATATCATTTACTAGTAAATCAATATATGCACCAAGTTTGGCAAAAGTGTTTTAAGTGCTTCCTGCGAGAAATCGACAAATTTTTAAAAGCTGTCATCAAGCATAGTAAATTCGCCCGGAATTACAATAAATCTTGATGAACAAGGAAACAATTCTCATGGAAATAAATCGACATCAATCAAAATTAAAGAGTTACTTTTCCTAAATACGAATCACATTATTCACGAAATAAAACTGCTAAATTGTACTTAGCAAGCGACTTAAGCAATGTATCAACTTTACTGCGAAATCATGAAAATCCAGTTTCATTTTCCAAATATACTGAAATTTTTAAAACGAAAAATTTTAAATTTGAAAAACCAAAAGTAGATACTTGTAATAAGTATGATAAGTTAAATTTGCAAATTAGCTTAGCCTCCGAAGAACAGCTTAAGGAGCTAAAAATAATGCAAGAACAACATCATACTACCGCCGATTTAGCAAAAACAAATAATTTAAAAAAGGTTAGTTTTCGACCTCCATCAAGTTTTACCTACACCAAAATTAACTTCCAATGTCACTTTTTATAAAAGGTATTTAAGTGTCTAATTTAACCATTCACGATGGTGTTACTGGGGTGGCGCACTGTTATATGCGGCATGAAGGTTCGGCTGGTCGTGGATCTAATGAAATCGATATACGAGCACATCAATAGTGTTCCGGATTCATACAAAAGTTTTACTTTAAAAGGCGATAACTGTTTTGGTCAAAACAAAAATAGTATTGCAGAATGATGATGCTCTTATTGAGTGACGGAAGAAAAATACTAGAGTACAAATTCAACATCCACGTGAATGGTACCAGTTTATTCGTAGTTGCAGTACCAAGAAAAAACGATTTGAAGTTAGTGAAATGGATGCAAAAATTAGAGACTTCAACACGAAAAAGATAGATTTGATAGATTTATTAAATTTAATTGATACCCAATATCATAACTTTTATGGATCACTATAGAGAGCTAGCAACTAGAATGATAACATCGTAGAGGTAGATTTCATTGAGGATGACTTCGATGATGATTAACCTTTTTTGGAAAAGGCGTCAAATTTTATTTTTTTTAAAGTGTAATTAATTAAAAATTTAAATTTTTTATTGAATATAGTGAATTATTTTTATTTGTTTCTGTATTTTGTAACGCCTTATTTTAAATTAACACTAAGCTTCACATTTTTAAAAAAACGAACTAAAACTAAATATGAAATAAAAATTTGAATAAAACTTTGAAATAAAGGCTTAAATTAATGAAAGTTTTTTTTGTTTTAAAATTTAATTTTTGAAAATGGACTCAAGTCTAAAATTATTAATTTCTAGGGAAACTGTGGTTTATTTAAGATATATACTTCAATCAGTTTTTAAAGGTGCTACTACTTGATAAATTCCGCTATAGGCTTCTTCTCCAAATTACTCGTATTTTTTTTATAATGAATTGAAGCTTAAAATACCTTTACTCCAAAACTCTCAAAATTCGACTAGGCCCTTTTTCCATACGAGTCGAGAAATATAAATTTTAATAATATGGTCGAAATTTCCGGAAAATTTTAAATAGTCCTAAATTTTGAAATGCTGAAAATTATTCAGATACCAAAAGAAGTAGGTGGGAAGGAAATTAAAAGGATAGGAAATTAAAAGGATTATTTAAAGTAGATTAATATTAGAAGCCAAGGGAAAGGCCCTTTCGTCCAGTCTATTCCATAATCGATTGGTTCTTAAAAAAACGAATTTGTGAACTTATTATTGTGGGCAAATTTCACTTTAAGGTTGGAACGATGAATTGGTCGTCTTTATTTATTTATACAAGAGAACAATCTACAAATTTGACTTTAATTTATAATACAATACAACGGAACAGGTTTTCAACATGCTCAATTTCAGGTTAGATCACAACGTTGCTTCATCCTACGTTTAAAGCTGTTCTTGCTTAAGTGAAAGTCGAACAGATGTTCGATTTTATTAAAACCCTTCGACATCATGTTTACTGGTTCATTGTCACGGTGCCTTTATTTTAATTTATTCCAGTACATGGATGATGCATCGATTTGATGAATACTTAAAAATCTCTCGTCTATTTGCCACTGTTGTCATGTGGTTAATGGTTTTACATACAGTAGTATACGATGATAATCGCTTCAGGTTAACGTGGTACGGTAAGTCTTAGTCGTAATCCCATCTGTCCTTCCACGTTATATACCCTATAAACTTTTCTCCGACACTCTCGATTTTTTGGATAAGTTCATCGTAAAAAGGATACCACACTTTGACAGCGTATTCAAGTTGAGACCTGACGTATAGGCATTATACCTAACCTAATCTAGCTCTAGCGACGCATTGCTCGATGTGTTTAGTAAAGCACAGGTTTTCAACGAAAGTAGCCTTAGGTCTTAATACTTTTTGTAAAAGTATGCCGTTTAATTGATATTATCGTATAACAGGGTTAACTTTCCGACGGAACGATAAACTATTACATTTGTTGATGTTGAGACTGAGAAGGTTAAACTCACACCATTTCGCTAGGTTATCAATGTCTTCTTGTATCTTATGGGCATCGCCGATGTTTTCTACTGTTTTAAAGATTTTGAGATCATCTGCAAACATTAATACCTTAGAATGTTGTATTACTTCAGTAACGTCATTCATGAAAATTACAAAGTTCCAAGGACCAACATGAGAGTAGCTTGAATTAATTCTGATCTTCTATTACTAAGCTCAATATACTCAATGCGTTTACTCAAATATGATTTAAACTATGCAACGAAACTGATTAGAAAAATCACTTCTGTTTAACTGTTCCAACGTTTTACAATGACTGATGGAGTCAAAGGCAAAGTCAGTGTACATCACATCAACTTGCTTACGCTTTTCAATTTCTTTAATGGTGTTGCTGGTAAATTCAATAAGGTTTGTTGATGTTGATCTTTTGGGTATAAAACCATGGTGACACTGTGAGATGAATCGAGGAACCAAGATTTGAATGGGTTGGGGTATGGATACTACATACTAAGCCAGGTAAGCACATACCGTTAAAATAATTTTAGGGTACACATAATGCTTCTATATTCGGTCGGTGATAGAGGGAGCATGGAAGGAAGGAAGACTAATATCCTAAATCTATTGGCATGTCCTTGTTTGGACCGATCAAGTGCAGCTAAGTCAGTTTTAAGAGCGCCTGATACGTAGCATATTTTTTGCTATTTTTTCCTACATTTTTCTGCTCTAAAATTAAAAATACAAAATATTTATTTATTTTTTAAATAAAGTTTGGTATTTATATGGGAAGTATTCTTTTCTGATGCAACGGACCAATTTGGCAAGGTTTGGTTTAGAACCATTTGCCGTTTTTTATTTTATATAATAGAACACAATATTTTGATTTTGTCACTTTCTTAATGTGATATTTATTTTCTTTGAAATTGAAATTACGATCGTTTCGGATGTTACTCGTTTATTAATTTTCTAACAAACCCTAACCAAAATTATGCTAACAACTACTTTTATACTCTATTTTTTGTGCCTACGTGCCTTATGAATCTTCTTTCACCCTTTTTTTATTTTTTATTCTTAAAGGGGTGGTATCGCCCTTCTTTTTTGGTATATACCATCTGGTGTGTGTTTATGATAAAAAACAGAGAAGAATTTGTTGAACATCTGATATGTGTGTGCGTGTGTGTGTGCACAATGTTCTTAATTACAGATTTACAATGAAGTCGTAAATTTTGTTGCGGCCAATGTTTTTGTTCAGTAAAAATGAGTTATATTGTTTCTTGTATATTTTCAGTTCTTCTAATCTGTTCATTAGTAATCCTTATCGTATTCTGCGTAAAACTTGTGAGTTTGTGTTGATGTCAGTGTTGGTGTGACGATTGCTGAGCTATCTCTTTGTACCGTTAAATAGTATTAGAATATCGTCCACGTATCTGTGCCAATATCTGATTATTTGGTTTTTGTTGTTCGATTCTGTTAATATATGTATGCTGATTTTCAAAGTGGTTCATGTATACGTTAGCTAAGGATCCTGATAGAGGATTCCCCATTGGAAGTTCATCAGTCTGTGAATAGAATTTGTTATTGTGTTGAAAATAGTTTTGTTCTGTGACTGTTCTGATTAGTGTGATAATGTAGGCGGTATATCTATTGATTCTATTATGTTGATTAGTTAAATATTATTTCTGATTGAATGATCGTTCGATCGAAGAAAATAATTAAAATTCTATAGCAATTTTGTACGCTGGTGCGGTTGTGAAGTCTACGATTGTTTTTTGATTTTAAGTCGTCTTTTTTGTTCTGGGTTAAACAACATAGAACGGTTGTTTACATTTTATTGATCGTCTTGTGATATTTATTTGTTAGGTCTTCTTGGAGTTCAGCTATGTTATTGTTTTCGATATGGTCATCAATCTTAGAGTTATAGTCATCTGTTTCGTAACAATCAGGACTATACGTATAACAAAAAATCGACTCGAAATATGCAGAACACTTGACTACAGAAAACATATCTATAATGACATCAACACAAAGTCACAGGTATTACGCAGAATACCAAAAGGATTGCTAATGAACTGATTAATAGAACTGGAAATATACAAGGAATGAGATAACTCATTTTTACTAAACGAAAAAATTGGCCGCAAAAAAATTTACAACCTTATTGGAGATCCGTAATTAATTTCTTTTTGCACATTCACACCCACACACACCAGATGGTCAGCAAATTCTTCTCTGTTTTTTATCATAAATCATTATTATCATAAACACGCAACAGGTACAAAAAAAGAAGGGCGGTACCACACCTTTAAGAAGAAAAATAAAATAAGGGGGAAAGATGATTCACAAGGCACGTAGGTACAAAAATAGGGTATAAAAGCAGTTTAGAGCATAATTTTAGTTAGTGTTTGTTAGAAATTTGATAGTACGATACTATGATAGTACTTTGGTACAATGGTATGTGGGTATGATGGTTTGATGGCTAAGGATGGTATGATGTTACAGTGGTGTGATGGTATTATGGCATGATAGTATGACGGTATGATAGTATAATGGTATGAATATATGGTGTTATTATGGTATGATGGTGTTTGTATAATGTTATTATGGTGTGATTTTATGGAATAGTTGTGGTGGTATAAAGGTATAATTATTTGATGGTTTAATGTTATGATGGTATTATTCTATGATGGAATGATAGTATGATTTTTATAATGGTGTATTATGATGGTGTGATGGTATGATGGTACAGTTGTATGATGGTATGATGTTGGTATTGTAATGTTATGGAGGAATGGTGGTATGGTAAGAAGGCATAGTGGCAAGATAGAACGATGGTAGGTATGATGGCATAACGGTTTGATGGTAATATTAATTAAAAATATTTTTTCTTTTAGTATGTAATAAAGATAACAAAAATAAAATCGTTACAGGTACATAGCCGTATATTTAACCTCGAACCATCATTAATTTTGTTTTAATCAACTTGTTTGTAACGATAACTATTTATGGTAGCGGACTATATTTAATTTAATTGTTTTATTGTTGGTCCAATAATTAAGTAAAACTCTTCAAATTACTTTAAATGAGTTAACAAATTTTATTTGGTACTTATACAAGTTTTATTTTAATGTGTTTTTTAACCTCACTAATCGTGGCGATCTATTCCGATATACACCCTTTGACGGTCGATGCAAAAGAGAGTGAAAATAATTTTATGTTTTTACAAGATTATTTTATAAGCTATTTCATATACCTAAATGTAGGTGGCTATTATGTTCTACTATGCTATTATCGAACTGTTATACAAATTTTATAACATTTGGTAAACGTCAAAGTTTAAGTAAACATATAAATTATTGTTTTTGTTGACTTTTACAATAAAAATAAATTGTTATTAAATATGAATATAATAATACATAAATTATGGCCACTTCGATATCTTAAAGATAAGTATTTTTTCTTATATAATATTACAAGATTTATAATTATAATTTTAATACATTAATTAATTTATTTTTAGGTTAGGTTCAATACTGGAACATATCAACAAGTTACAGGTAAATACAATCTATGAGAATTATAATGAATCATTTTCTAACTTTCCTTAATTTATTTTCTTTTAGGTATTATATGATGCATCATCTCGGTAAATCTACAACACAACTGGATAAGTAATGTACAATTATATTAAATAAAGTTTTGAAATAAGTTATTAAATTGAAGTGTTGTTTATTTGGAGATTTGGAAATGACGGTACTAAACAACAGCTGTGCTTTACGAACACAACTGAATATTATCAACCTTCACTCTGTGTATAGCTTACTATCACATTGTCTGTGTATAGAGGTCAATCTAACCCCTAGATTTTTACAAGATGGTTCAGTAGAAAAAAAACATCTTGTTCTGGTTTTCATATCAGATAATCGAAGGCGCAAGTAACTTCTTGGCCTTTTGCTAACGGTCTGAGCCGTTACTTCTTCGCTTGTTGATTCTCGTCTTATTTGTAACACTTTATAGCCTATTAGATCGATTATCCTTACATTTATTTTAATTTTCGACGGTTGGAGAGGTGATTGGAGGATGTCTCCCCCCCTCCCCCCTCTTACCTTTCACGGTCGGTCTACTCCGTTATCGTTGTGTAAAGTCGATAATTGCAAAACGTTGATTTGGTTTTGTTCTAAATTCAAAGAGTAATCAATCGAATCAGCCCCCTCCTGTTTGCCCATCAACAAACAATTCTGCTTTCATAGGGTAACGGTTCTTTGAGTCGCATAGCCAGAATATTTTAATTCCATACTTCCCTGATTTTCATGGTATCTACTGTCATGAAGAACATCTCCCTCGAGTTAGTACCAATTACACATCAATGGTTACATTTGATGACGTTTTATAAAGTTCTCAATTAAGCGGTTTAAGACGCTTCTGTCAGATATTGTAGCTCGATAAAATGGGCGGTTGTCAAGACGGCATAATTCATCTATTCGCTCGTCAAATTAAAATGTCGATCAGACAAGTATTTTCTCCGAGTTGTATCATACCAACACGGTATGTTTCTGTTGTTTTACTATTCATTGTATAAAACTACCGCGTTTTTCTATTGGTGTCGGACACGATAATAGTCACCATGTTTCTGGGATGATCGTCAAGCCAATAACTCTTTCTCGCAGTAGTAGAAAGCCACACGTTCTGGTCACAATCGGAAGATTTACGTTTTACTTTCAGATACATTTTTTATTTTTGGAATAACACCACATACCAATATTTGCTTCTTCATCTTCAATAGTGGCAGTTTCAATATTTTTTTCTTCATTAACTTGATCCCAAGTTCAAAATTTTCACCATCATCAAAATTTATCGGCACAACGTGCTCATCCTCATCGTAATCACAAACGTTTATCGGGTTAGCTTGTTCCCCCCTCCCCCTTCCCCCCCCCCATTTTATTGTCAACCAGAAATAACCATTTTTTACTGGTAAGCACCTTGAATTGCAAACACAAACTAAACCAGAAATATCGTTTAATGATCAATCGGACGGCGCGCTCTTAGTCTCACTTAATAATTAGTATACAATTGCACAAAACATCAAAGATATATACAATACATTCATAAAGATAAATAGTAAATAATTTTTTGATTTATATTTTGAAAATAGCACACATAAATAACTTGGGGTCATTTTGACCCCAGTACACAGCAATGCGCTTGGTTTATTTCAAACCATCGTAATTACCAAATTTACAAGTAATTTGGGTCCGCCTGTTATTGTATTGCGTGTATAAGATAGTTCTTTTGAATAATAAGAAATTTTTTTGTTTCTTTTTAAAATCGACTGGGGTCAATTTGACCCCAATACACAGAGAGAACATCACTTTGGATACTGAAGAAATAAGATTCAATGCTATTTAAATACATACGAACATTAATAAAAAAATATTTTGAACTGAACTGCAAACGTTTTAAATTTTAATGACGTCCACAAAGTAGATAGATATTATACCTTTACCTTGATTTTATATACTTACATCAACTACTCCATTTGAAAATCAAATTCTTTCAAATTTTGTAATTTCATTTCAATTTGTTGTCTTTGCCATATTTTATTCTGAGAACTCCTTTTCGGAAAACAGCTAATTAAAAAAGGGCCCCAATAAATTGATTTTCAGAGAATTGTGTAATTAAATATTAGATTTTTTTTAGGAAACTTCCAAAAAATGTATCCTATGTCGAAATGTGGCAAAAACACTAAAGTTAAGGGTAGCAACATTTCCGCACCTATACCAAAACTAACTAATTTACATTTATATTATGACATGCAAAATAGTTCAGAAAAATATACAGATTTTTCTTATTTTTTTATCCAATTGTTGTGAAACTAACAACACCGTATACAGATACATAATATATAATATACGTACATACATATTTGTGCATAGACTGGAATAAGAAACATTAGACAACTTTTTTTTCGTTATAAGTTTAACGATATTTTTGCTTGGAAAAATGGGAAATACTCATCGACGAGAAACTCTAGTTAAAACAATTCAACATAACCCAAAAACCAGGAACAAAAGAAAAACCAAAATTTTGTTGTTTGGTCAAGTTTTTCTTTTTGTTATTTGTTGAATTTAATTTTGTATGCAAGAACTTGAGTTAAGCATTTTTTTTTTTCGATCCTTCCTCGTATTTTGGTTAGTTTAAGAAAACACAACATACAGTAGGAAGAAAAAATGGAAAAGCACAAAACCGGGGGAAAACAAAAAAGTTCCAAAAATAATTTTATTTTTCGGTTGAACTTTTGTAACCCTTATCAGCTTGTTTTTTCTCGGTGTTGTTGTGTCGTTCGAATTCAGGTTTCGTTTTTTTGTCGTTTCGTCTTTGCGGTTTTTTTCACTTTTTTTCGTTTTTCTTGACAAGTTTTTAGTTAGTTATTATCATTTTGATTATCAATTTAGGGAGGATGATTTTCCACATTTTTTTTTTTTTTTTTTGGAAAATAATTAAACATTGTATTCACGTATTATTGGTCTGGATTTAGATTTTGTTTTTTTTGTCTATCCACAACTACAAGAACCGCATATAAAAAAAAAAAAAATGCTCTCGACATTAATACTTCGATGCGGTTGGTGGATTATTATTTGGTTATGTGACACTTGTTTGATAGGACATGTTTACAGTGAGTAGGGTATATTTATATTTTGGGTGGTACATAATGTTTTATGTATTCATTATTTGCAAACAAATTTTTTAGCCATACTACTTTAGAGATGAAGGAGGGTAACACGAAAACTCATGAAATATTTGTTTTTGAATTTGTCTGAAAATGAAACGTGATTTGTAATTTTAAAACATAGAACACAAATGTTTTGTGCTGTATTATTTTTAGCAGCATGCGGTATAGGTATTTTCTAGAAATTGACCTGCATGAAATTTGAAATGGTACATGAACAGGGAAAATCGAATTTGTATACAAAATAAAATTTGCTTGTTTGTAAGTTGCCACAGATGCCGTAAAATCAATACATAAACACAACAATTTAAAAATAGTGGAAGACAGAAACCCTAAGTTTGTGTTAAAGGTATCAAAACACTGATTAAGGTTTCTATAGGGTATAATCGGATTAGTGTTCTTACGGTAGTCCTGAAGAATCCAATCACTTTCTCCTATATTTACTACTGCTAAACGTTTTGGCTCATATCCCCATCTCTCACAATTCACTGTCTATACCCTGCAGATCAACAAATTTTGTCATCTAAATTTAAAATTAAAATTAATTTCTACAAACCATTGTAACTAGTATATTCTAACTATATTTAATTTAGCATATACCTACATATGTATGTGCAGTAAATGATCTGAAACCAAATGAAATCGAGTTATTAATTTGTTAAATAATTAGCTGTTACGTAAAACACGAAAATTATTCTTAAAATAATTTAATGCTACCATCTACGGTCGAAAATTGTAACAATGAATATTTAGCTGAGTTTTAAACTTTTATAAAAATTAAATTATAGACATTAAGCTTACATTACTTGATGCGACTTACCATAAACCAAATGGATTAACCAATCAAAAACTGTCACTTTGGCAGCGAATGGTTATATTATTATATATTTTTGATGGTTCACCAACTTGGGTGGACCCTTTCTTATAGAAAGTCAAGTAAGGTTTTTTGTGGTCAGTTCAATTTGGTATTTTGAAGAGAAAATAAAGTAAATGCAATTAAAAAATTTAAAAAAAACAGAATAAACAAGATATTAAACCACCTGTGAAAATAAAATCGTTTACCATCAGCGATTGATCGATTATTCATCAAGGAGCTTTGCTAATACGTGAAGATACAGATACCGGAGAAAGTTGTTTGAGGAAAATACATCAGCCATCCACCTTACCATACAGTTCACCGTCATTCATTAGTCCTTCGAGCTGGATCGAAAAACCATCAAAAAGGGAAATTTTCCATAATCAACAAAGCGCGGAACGCCATCTTAAACCTTAAGAATCATTTTTATATACATATAAATTAGTGCATAAGTCGTGTATTATACTTTCGTTAGTAAGATAAAAAATCTGAATTATTACCAAGTTTTGTGCATCGTAAAGTGAAATAACAGCATTTCGTGCAAGCATTTATTGAATCCATATTATTAAATCCTTCAATATGGAAGCGCTTAAAAAACAAAGATCAATCATTAAAGGTCAAATGACAAAAATTTTAACCTTTGCTGAAGCTATTACGGCTACAACGAATTTCGAAGAAATTAAAGCACGCCTGGAAAAAAACAATTCTCTGTGGACCGAGCTTACAAAATGTGAAGATAATATGTTTGAATTAGACGCCGATTTGGTATCACAATCAGGAGATTTTGATGAAAATTATTGCCAAGCGGTTTCCTTGTTAAATGCTGCTATCCGCCGTTTTCATACGGCAACTCAATTGAATATCAGTCAACCAGGTGAAAGTTCAATTAATTGTCATTCGCCATCTGAAGGTGACTTTCAGGAATGGCAAAGTTTTTTTGACCTTTTCAATAGCACCGTAAATTAAAAAGTATCACTTGCGGCCGCTTAAAAGGTGCAATATTTAAAAGGCTTATTGAAGGGTGAACCGCTCGGTTTAATTTAACTTTTTCAATTACCGACGCTAATTACATTGAGGCGTACCAAATCCTTTGTAAGCGATATGACAAAACAAGCGATTATTACACGTGTAAATTCCTCTACAATTCGAAAATTGGCACCTCCGAGGAAATTATTAGAGGGCTCAAAGCTGTTGAACCGCAAGGGGAAATGAGAGACAATGGGTTAATCTACATAGTCGCTGATAAGTTAGATGATGATAGCAGGCAGTTTTGGCTACACGAGTCGTCAAAAATTGCGCACCCTACTCTTCAAAATTTAATTGGTTGTCTCCATACCAGGGCAGATACCATTGAAGCGGTAAAGGAAACTGTATTCAGGCCGTCATCTCGAACAACTCTGGCCCTAAGAGAGTCTCATAGTACCTCCATCAATACGGGTAAAAATCCAAATTGCCCGCTGTGTCACGTAGATCAAATGTTGTATTTATGCCCGACATTTAAGGACATGAACATTGCCGATAGGAGAGTATTCGTCAGGGAGAACTCACGCTGCTGTAATTGCCTAAGTGATAACCACACGGTGTCAGCCTGTAGATCTAAGCGTTCGTGTCAAATTTGCAGAAAGCGACATAATAGTCTTCTTCATGTACCAGACACCATAAAGCCAAACCAAACAGCTTCACATCCATCACCTATCTCGCAAGGGGCTGTTCAAACTCCGACAAACACACCAATTAATTTATCGTCATCCTCACCAATGGCAACCAACGCACCATCAACCACCAAGTCAACAACAAATGTATCACCACCCAACGAACCTGAGTCTGGCACCCAGCCTTACACTACCGCTGCTATTCCTAAAGCTTGTTTACCAATTACTAACGAACCTGAATCAAACAGACCTAAATTTCAATCGCTACTTTCAACGGCTCTAGCCGCCAGTAAACCTCAACCCAAAGTTCATGGACCAGTTAAAAACGCTTCAGTTAGTCGATCCAGTATTTGATGAGTCAAATACTCTAGATATTCTACTAGGAGTAGATCACTTTTTTAATATTTTGACAGAGGGAAAAGTCCATCAATTTCAAAATACATCTATCGCACAAAATAGTATTTTCGGGTGGATAATTGCCAGCACTGCTTAATCCATTGAAAATCAGAATTCATTTATTGTCAGTTTTAGCATTGAATTACAAATAGATCGATCACTTCGCCAGTTCTGGGGGATGGAAGAAATTCTGCCAAGTAAATAATTAACTGAGGAAGAAAAATTTTGCGATTTTTAAACCACTCATCAATGAACCAATAACAGCAGATTTCTAGTTCACCTACCATTTAAGCAGCCCAAAAAAGAACTGGGAAATTCAAAGGAAATGGCAATCCGGCGGTTGTACGCTATGGAAAATAAGTTTCGAAACCATCTGAACCTAAAATCGGAATACGTGGAGTTTATGCGAGAATAAGTCACCTTATGCCACATGGAACGCATATCTCCCACCAACTTGAACGTCAACTCAAAATCTTCATTTTATATGTAGCATCATGCAGTAATCAAACAATCGAGCACATCTCGACGTCACTAAACTCAGAGTGGTATTTGATGCATCGGCTAAGACTTCAAACAAAATATCACTCAACGATAATTTAATGGTAGGGCCTACCGTTCGGGACAGTTCATTTGCCATATTGCTTCGATTCCGCAAACATTGAATAGTGTTTACCAGTGATATAGAGAAAATGTACCGCCAAATATTAATTCCACCGAAAGACACCGAGTTTCAAAGAATTGTTTGAAGGGAGCATCTAGATCTACCAATAGAAGACTTTAGGCTGCTGACTGTTATTTAGCCACAAAGACACTGGCAATGATTGCCGATGAAAATACCACCAAATTTCCACCAGCGTCAAAAACCATTAAAAATGACCTATATATCGACGACCTGACGTCGGGGGCGAAGACCGAAAAAGAGGCTCTCGAATTACAGACTCAAATTATGGAGATGTTGAAATTAGCCGGCTTTAACTTGAGGAAGTGGACTTCAAATTGCGTTTCATTGCTCAAAATTATTCCTGCAACCAAGCAAGAACTGTCCCCGATTGAAATAACTGAAGGAACACGTTCAGTAAAGTTACTAACTCTGGAATGGTACCCAAGAAATGATTACTTCCACTTTAAGTTTTCGATTAACCAAGAAGGTACCAACACCAAACGAAAATTGATGTCAGAAGCCTCCAATTTTTTCGACCCGATATGTTGGCTGTCTCCATGCACCATTATGATTAAAACATTGTTTCAATCACTATGGCTGTTAAATTGAGATGACCCCATATCCGCACACATAGCAAAGATGTGCTAACACCGGCACATTTCATTATTGGACATTCGCTTACGTTACCACCCGATCCACATTTGACAAACATTAAACAACATGCACTTACACGATGGCACCTTATCCAACAAATGGTGCAACAGTTTTGGAATCGCTTTTCTGCGAAATATTTGACAACATTACACAACCGTTCGAAGTGGCAGCATAAAAACGTCAATATCAAAATCAACGTCATTGTATTAATACGCAATGACAATGACCACCAGCACAATGGCCATTAGGTAAAGTTGTTGAGACGCATCCTGGTCATTGGCTTGTACTAGTCGTTTCAATACAATCTAAGAATGGAATATTCAAACGACCAATATATCCAAAATAGTACTGCTACCAGTGTCTTGAACTTAATAGTTCAATGTCGGCGGTATGTCTGCACCCGTGCAGATCAACTAATTTTGTCATCTAAATTTAAAATTAAAATTAATTTCTACAAAACATTGTAACTAGTATAATCTAACTAAATTTAATTTACCATATGTGTACGTACAGTAAATAATCTGAAACCAAATGAGCTGTTACGTAAAACACTAAAATTATTAACCATATATTAATACGTGAAGATACAGTTACCGGAGAAAATTGTTTGAGGAAAATACATCAGCCATCCACCTTACCATACAGTCCACCGTCATTCAGTCACCAATAGCAGGTCAATTTATGCAAACTATCAAAATTTTATGGACGAGGCGAAATTCCATAATATATTCAAAACGCTATAGATTTAAACACCATGTTATTTGATCTGTTGCAAATTCGCCACACAAAAAAAAAACCACAAACAAAATTTCGTGCAGTTTGCTTGACGTTCAAAAAGTCACGATCTAGAAATATGAAATGCCTGTAGTAATTCACTCAAATCACTTTCTACAGCATTATATTCACTCACAGTATATTTCTTGCCCGAATAAAACGCAAAACAAAATTAAAGACAGTCTCGTCTCAAACTGCTAGCCGTCAACTATTAGTATCACTTTGTGATACATGTATTTAGCATGGAATTCGGTCTAGAAAATTATATGTACTTGCGAACATTTTTTAGGGAGTCCGATTTTAGCTCATGAGTTTTTTTTATAATTATATAAGAAAATAAATTGGTGTTATTAAAAAAAAAAAGCAAAATCTAAACGGATCCCATAAGTCGGGGTGAAAGGTACGATCCAATATTTAGAAAAACTGAAAATTTTGCCAAATAAATCGACTCGCATACAGCATAAATACAAAATTTACCTGTTGTTTTGTGACTTCTCATAATTCAAAAATACCACAGCCCTGCATGTTTTTTTTCATGATTAACATTCATATCCGAAGTAAGAGTTACCCTAACACGTCAGGTTTTTGAGATAATCTAACATAAAGGTATCAAAAAAAGTGTTTTTGACACTTTTGCACTTTAAATTACTCAACAAAAAGAGTTAGGGTAAATTGTACAACGGGATCTTATTTAGCGGACCAAAACGACTACAATAACATTAAAAATATAAGAATCTGCAGATCATTTAGTAGAAGTTATGCGTGCTAATGAAGTTCCTAGACCATGCATAATTGACTGAGGCAAACTACACTTTCAGCGAATTTAGGAATCTGTAACAACAATTTAATCGACCAAATTTTCTCAGTTCTGTTTCATTGCATTACCAATACGGTATTTTCCCAATAGCCCGCTCGGTTGTTAGGTCGATTGCGAGTTCCAAATCACAAGTGTCACACAACATCGACACCACTTACTTGAAGAAAGTTGGGGAAGGTTATTCTTCACATATGACAGAAATGACGACCACTTCCGAAAAAATTTCTCTATAGCAAAAAGTAAGTTTACGTTTATCGAAAACGTCTCGGTTGAGCGGAGTGACCATTGATCAACAGGGCAATACTAAAGGTTTATTTTGGAGTCAACCATATTTTTGTGTAAACTATCCGACATGAAATCGAGCCGATATCATAAATACATGCAATTGTGAAGATTTTTGAAAATTGCGTACTCTGTCAATGTATCGGTACGGCATTCAACAAGCTGATTTTTGAACGTTCTGTTTAAAAATTAATGATTTCCAAATTAGTTGAAAGTTGTATGCTGTCTAATGATGATTTTCGGTTCGTCCAATACCAATAATTTCTTTCTTGGATTCTTTCTGCCCGTCTCGGAATTTTCTAATATTCCACGCAACATCAATTCTATCCTCGTATCTGGCATCACACACGGAATGTTTTCCAATGGCAAAAATTGAACTATTTATAAGCAATTTATAGCCAACAAAATTATCCTAAAAATCATATTATGTGGTAATTTTTGCAATACACACACTTAACTTGTCAGTTTCTAGAATTTTAGCAGAAATTGGTAGCTAACTTTTTTATATTTCTGTTCGGAATTCAAATTTCAACACTAAACGACATGTTTGTGCATGTTTTGTCATTGTGATACAAATCTGCTGTTGCATTGTGTTATCCTTCATGTTCATTCAATATTTTTCGGAATGACAAAGTAAAACGAGACAAACAAATTGAAAGAGATAGGTATGCAAGTGTATGGTACTTCAGGGATTTCAAAGGGGATTTCAATCATACGCATTAAATCCAGATTCCAGAATGCTAACTATAGGAAAATAATAACAGTTCTTATAGTGCCAAAAATATCATCACATCAAACATCGATTACAGGAATGTGCGATCTACGAAGTTTGGACAATATGAAACTCGCCGATACAGATTTCAACAAACAAATCCTTTTAGGTAGTAATTTGTTTTTCGAGCTACTTTATGATGGTAAGAAGTACATTCATTCCCAAATGAAGCGCCAATCCATATTGAAGGGGGTAAAGTGTTTCCGGTAAACCTACACGTTAATATTGACTCGACTTTTCGTACATTTTTGGAGCTCGAAGAAATAAAAGACAAGGTTTCATATAAAGATAAAGACAGATTTTGACCTGATCATTATCAAAATACTGTTCAAATATCAAGAGACGGCAAACATACAGTTCATTATCAAAATACTGTTCAAAGATCAAGAGACGGCAAACATACAGTTAGCTTACATTTCAAGGCAGATTTAAACAGTCTCGCCAATTCCAAAATGATTGCTGCTGTAAAACGAATGAATCAAACAGAAAAAAAAGTTCGCTTGCAGCTCTGAGTTTAAGCGGCAATATGTGGTCAGCCAAAACAGTGGAAAGAAGCTCACTGCATGATCAGTTAGCAGTAGGACCACAGGTGCAGTCAAATTTATTTGAGTTATTGTTGAGATTTCACACTTACAATATTGAAAAAATGTGTAGGCAGATCTGAGTTAACAGAAGGTAGTGACTACCACAAAAAATATGGAGAAATAAGCCATTTGAAGAATTGCAGGCGTACATTAAATCAGCTTGCGTTGGGTTATAAGGAAGAATACGGGATTTCTATGTCGATGACCTAATGTCGGGAAGGAACAATCTAAAAGATGCTAAAATGATAGTTCAGCACCTAATAAGCAAAATTAATAAGGGACGAACTAATCTTCAGATGTGAACATCTAACTGTGAAGGACTCAGGCATATTATTCCTATAAGATACACCGAGCCATCTCAATTTTAAATATAGCACATAGGCCATTTCGATACTTGAAGAGAGACATTCGACCAGAACAGATTGTTTTCAATTTAAAGTAAAATTAGAAGATTATAGATTAACAAAACGATGTATGTATGTTATCAGAGGCTTTCAAAATTGTTGACTCAATGGATTGGTTGTCACCAACTCCAATTCAAATTAAGATAATTTTTCAGAAATTGTGGCTAACAGGCATCGCCTGGGATGAACTCCTATCGGACCCAATCTATCAATATTATGAAGCAATTAGAACTAACTTCAAGCGACTAGAGAATATCATCAGAACAACGTGCTGCGTCCTGGAAATATTTAAGAACAAGATCGTTAAAACTCTTATCGCTTCTGTACAGATTCCACGATTGTGCTCGATTGATTATTTTCGCGTCCGAGGAGAAAGTAGACGTACGTGCCAAATAGAGCATCATTTTTATTGCAAAACACAAACCGAAGTCAGCGACTGCGCTTCGAGAGGTATATTTCCGAAGGAAATATGCTGCTGAATCACGAGTTATAGTGGAAGGGCCCGCAATGGTTGAAGAAAAGTGGCCAAATCAAACTTAGCTAAATTAAGTATTATCTGAAGCAGCACTAAGGGGGAAAAAATTAAATCGGTGATATTGAGTAACATAAATGAAGATCACATAAACGATGGAGTTTCCAGACTCATTGAGCGTTGTTCAAAATTCACGAAAATGGTATTTACCATCTGATGCTGTTTAGAATGAAACCTACCTTCAACATAATTAAGCGGCTGAGATGCTAGAATTATTGGGATTCCAGAACGAGCCCAAGATTGAGGCGATCAATTTCATGATGCGACGAGTGCAATTAAGTAGTTCTTCATCATAAATGCACTCACCAACCAAGAACCAATTTGTAAAATAATAATTAACAAGTCTCAGAGCACTAAGCCTGTGTTGTATTTTAATTGTGTTGACATGGCAGTTAAGATGGTTTGTGATATGTATCGCACCTGAAAAATGGCATAATTGCAAATTAGAAAAATTTTGGGAAATTTTCTTTAAAATTTTAGAGATATTAAAACTCAAATCGACTGCAAAACCAACCAATTTGTTAGTTTGAGTAGTTTTGAGATTTGTGATTATTTTGGTATTAAAATCTAACTTTGAAAAAAATTTGCATATATAAATACTGTCTGTAACAAACATGTATCTAAAACATTTAAAAATTCGTCATTTGTTCAGTTCATTTCTATTTCATTAAACCTTTCACATAATGCTGATTCGGCTGTAACTATAAGAGCATTTGTAAATTGCATTCAAAGATGCTAGATTTTTCTGTATATGTCTTGAAGTTTACTTCGGTTTTGTTTTGAAGTTTTAACTCGTCAATTTTTACCATTTAATGATGGAACAACACACGCTTCAACAACGTCTATAAATTATCCAAATTTTTTATCATAAATCGCGTTCGGTTAGCACAACTTTACGTAAGCCAGTCTTTATAATCGTCCAACTAGATTACCCATTGAACAACTTGTAGACAAATTCGAATTAACATATTCACTTCATAATGTTGACGTGCCAATAAGACAAAAAATACAGGGAGTACTGAGAATATTGCGGCTGTATGCGGGAGTGTGAATGAAAACCTCAAAACAGTCAATTCATAACATTCAAACTTCACTAAGGCGATTTTTGCGCAAGGACTTCAGCCTACGCTGAAGTATTCTGAGTAAAGAAGCTTATTTTTCGACAATTACGTCCTCTTCAATTAAGTCCCATGCTACTGAGATCAGTTATATCCATGTAACTGCCATTCAAATTGTCGACTGGTAACACTTTGCTATTCGTAACTGTGTTGTTATTGTTTTTTAAAATATGTCATTTTTGGCTTTGAAACACAGCCGTTGGCTTTGAATCCCCTAAATAATTTTTAAATTATTATTCGTCATTCACTTAAGTGGTGTATTGTGTAGACTGCTGCAAGCTTCTTTGAATTCGTTTATTGTTGTCAGGTCCATTCTTCCTTTGAATTTCTCATAAGAGATAGTTATATCAGGTTTACACGTGGATACTTCGATAAGATTGCTTGATGATTTCCCTAAGCAACGACAAAAATCAATTGCGTTTCGATGCCATTGAATGATACTACAGTCACTAAAGCCATGCTGGATGGTTTCTGGTTTAATGTTTGTTGCCACCACTTCTGCAAGCAATACCAATTTTTGAGTGACTGAATTGCGTTTACGAGTGCTGTGGCAATCTATCAAAAAATATTACAGGAAATGTCGATCCTATGCTGACGCGGTATGGATGGAAGACTTTAGAAATTTATTAGTGAAAACCCACCTTAGTCAACATCTATCCATTTTCACTCAACCTCAAACCCTAACTCTTTCGCAGCGATTTTCTTATTTTCCCATAGATTCGTTTGTATGGGTAAATTATCATAAGAGGGGCTAAAAGCTCCAGGAATATGGTATGCATCTATTGGAGGGGAGGCCAAAGTTTATTAGATTAATCTACACGCTCCGTAACCTTCCAGTAGGGTGCGCAAAACGTGAGCTGTTTTGGTTATTTATTAGGCAGCTGCGTGATGGGTACAATTTTGTAAGGGGTAACCTGGTCAAAATTCGTAAATGTAAGTGAGGCCATTTGGCACATTTTGGCCGTTTGGCCCAGGCTAAAGTACGGTGCTAAAGGAGAAATCCGTGATAAAAACAGTAATCTAAGGAGGAACAGCATGTTATGTCAATGGATGAATGGCTGATCGATTAATTAGTCCAAAGTATGAGGACTCTGGATACCAGGCACCCTCCAGTATTATTTAGCCTTCCTGTAGTAAAACTAGGTGACCTACAGTTCCAGTTCCATATTATGAAAATATATTTAATCGATGAAGTTCCAGATGTCTCCTCAATCACTAGCACCGAAAACGGGCCACCTTAAAAAAAAAATTTGTTTTGATGCGAATAACTTTTGAACTGCACTAGCTAGAAACATGAAACAAAAACCAAATTCATGTGCGACGGGATTTTTTTTTATTCACAGAACAATATGTCGAATGTTGGGAGAAGCAGATCTTCATATACGAAGGCCAGCCACGGGGCCACAAAACGGTTTCGAGGTGGATCAGTCATGTTATGACTAAGCACCTTGCTTTACCTGGTTCTAACCGGCTCTATAATGGCCGTTCGCTATATTAGCGAAATATTGGAAGATTGTGTTGGTTGTCCGTTAGGCACCATTTTTAGGCGATAATTTCATGCTAATGTACGATAATGCAAGACTTCATGTTAGCAGAGTCGTATATGAATATTTGGTAGAGGTAAATTTCTGGTAAGGAGTCCTGTTTTGAATCTTGTGTGGTACTTGATAGAAGAATTTGGTCTCGTATTCTAGCTCCGAAACGATTTAACTACTTTGAAGCGCACTTTCAAAGGAATGTGAAAATATCTCACAGTGCGATATCCAATAGATTATCAAAAGTATATGAGACGGAGGATAACAGTGGTTATTTAAGCTCGGGGCAATACACGCTACTAAATATTTTTTATTGTTTAGGGTGGCTCGTTTTCTGTGCCGATCAGTATATAAACAGATTTCCGGTACATCCATGGGAAAATATTTTCACTATTTATTGGAAATCAGGCACGTAGGATTCTCAAGTTAGTTAATAGGTAAAAGGAGAAAATTGATTTTACAATAAAAATGGAACAGAACGATCAATTTCGGTTTATTAACCGTAATGGTATACAGGAATGATACAAATTTCTTTCTTCAAATTTATTCTTAGGTCACAACACTGGTTCCAGTTTCCGACTAAATGGTGAAATGCAAAATAGCCTAGAAAGAACTGTAATTGAAAAGAACTGGAAAAAGCATAATACCGATTCGGCGGAGGGCAACAATTTGAAACTTGCGCACTTGTTAGGCTCGACCGAGGATAAGTCACATAAAATTGTGACAATTTCTACGGCGGACAATCGAGGAAACCCATCAAGAAACGATTTAAGGAATGTGAAGCCTGTACGCATAATATATTCGGCAGGCATCACTCCTTAAACCTCAATAAACCTGTTAGTAATCATCGCTTAATGAATATACTCAAATCGTGGTAGTCTAAATAGAACAGAACGAGATATTTCAATTCGAATTTGGGCCATAAACTATGTAATAAATTTATTATTGTAGAAATTCGGTGTTAAATCATTTTGAAACATTTATTTTAGTTTGTTTTTTGGCGGTCGGTCACGTGCACTGGGTGCAGAACCTTTTTTGTGAACATTTTAGATTGTTTAACTACTTGTTTGCTTGCTCTGTACTTGCAAAATTCAACATTTCCGGTTTTCTAAATTCACCACAAGGAGAAGGAATGATCCTTCTTTTTCTTAAATACGATAGGTTAATGAATTTCATACACGATTATATTAGTTGGTACATTCCCCTTTTTATTTTTAATTTTCTTACTATAACGAAGTTATATTGGGTTAGTTTTCATATTTATCGACGAATTAGGTTACCAGGACTCCAAAACATCGATTAGAAAAATGTCGTGTCCGTCCTTCTGTCTTTCCATCCTTCCATCCTTCCAGCCTCTTCCGTCATCTTCAATTCCTCCCAATCTCACAAATATTCACCGTTTTCTTAGAAATTTTGTACGAGTTTAGTAACCGGCATTTAACTTGGATATGTGTACATCCCACGTGACCCTGGTCGTAAAAGTGTGTTTCTGCGGCAATATTATAGGGTGTTTCTATACTATCGTAGTCTCAGCCTGAATTTTTTTGCTCACCTACTCGCAGAATGTCGTCTTCATCTATGAATGGATTCAATGGAAGTAATCGCGATTTGTTATTGTTTCTTTTATGTAACCGTATATTTTGTATGTCTTCATTAAACACCATGCGTTGTACCCACATAATGCATTTTAGTTTAGCATTTTTGTTCTCCGTTGCCTCAATTGCGAATTTTGGAACCTACTTATAAATCTCAACATGTACGTAACTATCCTGTAAATTTTTTGTAATTTTGGCTATCTTTCAAAGAGTTCCTCCATCCAGGAATTATTATAATTTTTACATTCTACATTTAATGCAATAGACGTTGATGCTCCCTTACTGTATTTCATGTCATAATCTGCTTGCCAATTTGTTTGTGGCTGAACCAACCCCTCTGGACCCATTCCACCGTTGCGTCAAGTTAACTAATTTCTCTGGAGTGACACCTCGAAAACCGTGATCTGCTAGATTATCTTTGGATTTGACATTAGCTCAATGGCGTCTATTCATGTCCTCCAATATCTGACTAGTTCGGTTGGCGACGAATGTTTTCCATCGCGATGGATATATGGATAACCCAGCCAGAACGATTGCTGAATCGGTCCTCGCAAAATATTCAGCATCATTTCTAAGAGCTTGCCTAACCTTGGACATCAATTTTGTTAGCAAATGAGAGGCGCTTAGCTCTAGCCGTGGCAGTAACATCTTTTTGATAGACGCTATTTTCTTTTTTGACGTCAATAACTGTGTTCTGATTTTTCCGTCTCTACCTATAGTTCTGAGAATCCATGTATATGTACTTGCCCGGATTGAGTTGTGAATCTCGGAAATGAGATATTTTCAAAATGTATGAACATTCTACTTCTCTCAATCTATATTCACCAGCCATAATTTTTGGAATACAATTTTTAATAGAACTACGGACGGAGATAGAAAACCCATAGGATCAAATAATCTGGAGTATTCCGCTATGATTTTTCGCCTTGTTATCGCGCCGTCACTTTTCGCCTATATTTTGAATGTGAAGGTAGGTATCGTTCCATCGATCCAATTGCAGGCAAAGGATTTTAGTCGTAAAAGTCTCATCACAGCATATCACTCACTGGTGCCTCATCGGTTGATTCGCACAAACAATTTATATTCGATCTCCACTTTCTCAGATGAAACCTACCGTTCTCCAATACGTTCATCATCCCTTTTTTCAATTTCAATGCTTGTTCCACATTATCGCTTCTCGTCAACAAATATCTACTTGTTCTAATTCCTCCGTCAGCTGCTGCATTGCTCTGATAGCCAAAAACGAAGAACATGCTAAACCAAATGTAACTCGAGTGAGCTGGTAACATCTTAACTCCTCATCTTGCCGTTCTCGCTACAAAACCGTTTGATATTTTTGATGCTCTGACCTTCCGATACACAACTAGGACAATCTTATTGGTCCGAAATCTCAATATTATCTCCCAAAGTTTTGGTTGAATGTTTGGCCTCACCATCAATTTATCAGTCAATGAGACCCCGCTGGTTGTTTTGCTGGGGCCGTCAAATACCACGAGAACCTTTGTAGTACAACGGTCCAATTTTATCACGGGATGATGAGGCAAGTAATAAATTTCGTTGTTTTGCTTATGTGCCGGTGCATCCATCATATGTCCCAGGTTGATGTATTCTCTCATCTGCCTTACGTAAGCGTCTCATAATTCGTGATTATGCGCCAGTTTACGTTCGAGTGTACGGAATCTTGTAGTAGCCATTCGTAATGAATCACCTAACTTACTAGAATCCTTCTTGATCGGCAGACTCGCTATATAGCGACCTTAAGTTGTTCTCTCATGCGTGCTTGCAAAAACGTTTTCACATTACCTCTCTTCTGGTGAAAGTCTATCAATATTAAGCGATACATCCTCTAAATTTAAATCATCACGAATCAATGTGATGAATACTCTAGTGTTTTCAGTAACGAATGATCGAAGTTTTCCTGAAGCTATCCATCCGAATAACGTATTGCTCAAAATCAATGAATTGTATCTCCTTTTATCGTTTTCAAGTATTTCGAAGAATTTATCCACACCAATTAATATGTCAATGTGAGATGGGATATAAAAGTTAGGATGAGCCAAATTCACACCTTTCATCAAACCTTTATCGCCTATATGTATTTGTTTTGGCAAGTGTTAAATCTCCCTGCACAGCCTTCAATTATACAAAAGATGACTGGGAACCGGAGTCCAATAAAGATCTACATCTCTGTTTTTGTCTGTATCTATCTTCAATCAGAACAATTGCCGTGGGTAAAATGGTTTGATGTTGTGGTGACTTCACAAAATCGACCTCAGATTTAAAAGCTACATATACAGTGGATTCCATTATCATCAATGCTAGAACTTGCCTTTGTATCGAGACGCAAATTGTCATGGTGTTTTGGCTTGCAAATGCTACACACGTATTTGGACCGACAAACTACTGATTGGTGTTTCGATGACAAAACAATTAAAGCAAAGAACTTTATTCGCTACAAACCCTTTGCGTTCATTACAACATTTTCCTAAGTATTGACTCTCTGAACACAATGGACACACCCCGCCATTTGGAACTTGTGACGTCATTATTCCCATCTTCTTGGGTAATGATGGGCTTTGCCCAAATCAAATGTTGATTGGTTAAATCGTGCGACCATGCTTCCCTTGAATCAGCACCCAATTTATTCACAAATATATATATATATATATATATATATATATATATATATATATATATATATATATATATATATATATATATATATATATATATATATATATATATATATATATATATATATATATGAGCTAAATATCGCGCTTGTCTGATTGTTCTCCATAGGTGACGAACGCCCTTGGCAGAAATTTACTGCAATGCTGGTTAATCCATAAATTGCTTTATTAGAGTATGGACCACGTGCATTGGTTTAACGTATCTCGCCTTGACCTTATCCCAAGCCTGAGTATAGCTAGCTTCAATCACATTTAATACTTATCGTGTTGATATAAAACTTGCTTAACCGCAAAACGCACAATTTCAATTTTATTTACTATCTCTAACTGCGGGTCGCTAAATTTACCGGTAATCAATTTTTTAATACCTTTAAATGCTTTCCATTCATCGGTCAGTATCGCTAAATTGTCTTTAATCTTGTCTATTTGAGTAGGCTGCCATATTTGTCAGCCTTTTCACTAATATACTCTAAGTTTTTTTAATATTAAGGCGCTAATCTTAGCCATTTTTCACCAAACACTTAACAAAGAAATTTGAATTGATATTTACCAAATTTAATCAGGCTACCCGACTCGAAGGACCATATGTACGCGTGCGCACACCATAGATCTAGTTAAGTAAATTATAAGTTAATTATAAATAAACCAAAATTCTTAAATGTTGTTCTTTTTTCAGGTATTAATTCAACAAATATATGATGACGTATTGGTATCACTACGATTCACGATCAGCTGCTTGTGTTTCAGATAAGTTGAAAGTAGTTTATAGATTAACTTTGAACATGATTCTTTGTGATGTGTTTGCTTATTTTCAGCTTCGTCATAAACAGTTTGGTGAACTATATTTGTGGGAAAAGTGTCGTTCGAGGAGTCGGATAGACCCTCATTTTTTTATTTAATATTCTGGAACCAATTTCATAATTAATTTGCAACATTTTGTGATTTGATTATGACTCCAGAGTGATGTTGAAAATATATTTATTTTAAAAATTAAAAAATTCATTGAATAACTATTAAATTAGTGTTTTTGATTTTTGAAAAAACGTGATGCAAATAAGTTTATTTTAAATGGCTGGATGTTATGTATGTTACGCCAACAAAATTACAAATATTTCTTGTTAACAATCAACTATTTTTCCATAGTATTTTCATATGCATTCATTTCATAATTAATGAAACAAACAAAACCGCTTTTCATCAATAATTTTTTAATCAAAAATATTATGAAATATTATGTCAATTGAATTATAAACCAAAAATCAATTAAATACAAATATCTATAGTAGGTATACATGACCTTTCTTCTTCTTATAAAACACATACGTATGTATATAAAACTAACTGGAAATTTCGAATTAATTGCTTGTGACAAATGAAACTTTTTGGATAATTAATAAAATACAAATACGAAAGCTTTTCATTGCTGTAGGAAGTTAGTATCGTTGTGTCTTATTTTTCTATTTGCCGTTCGAATTTCCTCGTGCACAAACATTTTCGTATAAATTTGTTATGTGCCAATAGATAAAATTGATAATAATAATTGAAGTTTAATAGTATACAGTTAGAGTATTCGATATTGATGTCAAACAATTTATTTTATCAATACAAATTTGACTATTTATCTAATTTTTTTTTTCGGGAAATAAATAGGGTGGAAACGAGAAATTTCCTTTTATTTTCAACGTCCTGTATTTATGTATACGTATAGACGTATATTTACATCCTACTCTAATTCGGCTGCGCGCTTTTGGTTCACGAAACAAAAGCTTTGATGATACAAATATATACCTATGTATGGTTTTTACGTGGAGTAGAATATGTGTGGCATATTCCTATATAATAATAACAAAACATACGCTGGCATGGTTGGATGAATATGTACAAATATTATACATCAGCAAAAATAAACGAAGGTAATTATGGCAGAAAAAATCGAAGAATATGTAGAAATGATTAAATACGTACCTATATGTAATGACAGAATGTCGTTAATCGAAAAATAAAAGAAAGCTTTTCACCATTTCATTACAAAAACGATTTTTTAGGATCTAAATAATTTCTTTGCCGTTTAGACTAAATGTCATCCGACACAGATATGTAACAAATATAAATGATGTATTTTTTGTACAGTATAATATGCTGCTGTCGATCAAAATGTTGGAGAGAGGATATTATTTGGACTAAAAATAATCAATTCTGTTGTTTATATAAAGTTACAAATTAAATATTATATAATTTACAGTTGAACGATAATCTAATAAATATCTAATCAAGCATGAAGGTTTAAACTCTTACCACACAATCAATTTCCTCTGCATTAAAATGTAATAATTTTCTTAAGAATATAAAGTAACAAACGATAAAACTTTGAACTGGAAATATACATAAAATGCACATGATATATTCATGCGGATTACTATAAAATGTGAGATGAATTATATAACGACACTCACAATATATACAATCTTCTAAATTTATTACAGTTGATTTATTTTATGATATGACTGTGAAGATCTGTTGAATTAGATAAAGTGCAATGTTATATCGGCTTTAAATTACCTATTGGCCATTAAAGGCAACTTTAGTTATGTTGGAGTGAAAATAAAAAATGAATGTACTTGAAAATACTCAAAACGGACAGCAACAACAATTTATCGGTTGAAAGATGAAAATGGCAATCAAGAAAACTATTTTTTTCACAATAATTAAATTAAATGAATGTCGAGTTGGATTTTTTTTTTTTTTTTTAAGTGGGAGGGTGAGAATATCGATTTTTTCTTTGGAAGCTTTGATTCTTATTTTACGTTCAATTTATTTTTTGTTTCTATTTTCATTGGTAGCCGTCACAATCGTAGGTTCAGAATATTACAGATTGTTATAACGTTTATTAAAGAGTGAACTACAATGCTGGATTTCACATAATGAAGCCAATAAATGAAGTAGATCATACTCTAAAAAAATACAAATATTGCCAATAAAATTCATAAACTTGTATAGTGGAATAATGGTAAATGTTATGCCATTGAGTAATCTCATTTTTGGGCAGGAGTGACTGAACTTTGGTAGTTTTGGCTACCTGACATAAAAGGTAATATGTCGCATTAGAATAAGAAAATTAAGAGGGTACTCCTAGGTTCCAGCTTATTATCAAATTAATTAATGACTAATGTGTAATATCTTATTACTACGACCATAAACCAAATAAAGGGTATGGACCAATAGTCCGGGTAAATAAAATAAATTTGATAAATTAACGCATTTGTCTACCTCAAAAAGAGGATTAATGGACCACAAAAGGTAAATAATTTTGTTTAGATTATTAATTTCCTATTATTACATGAACCGAGAAGGCGTTACCCCAGCCCTTTTTAATTGCCCTAATATTGCAAAATAAGAGTTTCTGTCAAACGCTAACATTCTCTAGCCGTGAATCATTGAAGTTACAGTGAGTAATAAACAAAATATTAGTTGTGAATATCTGATCAAATTGTTTCGGAATTTTTATTAATATTTTAACTTAGAGGAGTGTATTCTCGATAATGCCTTCGCAATAATAATTATTTAAAGCTGTTAGTGAGTACGCTAGAGAAAGGATTGTGTAGTTGAATCCAGCTCGAGAATTAAACAATAAATTGTACATTAATTGTAATTCGTGTTATTTAAACTTGGGAAAAATAGAATTGGAATCAACAAACACTGCAGATTAAAACGAAGAAACGATCGAATATCCGATTGTTGGAAGCAGCTCAGCAGATTTTAAATTAGTAGATTCAGAATTAAGGAAAATAGAACGGTACGTATCAACCAACATGTGCAACCTCATATGATAGAGCAGTTCTCACCAATAAAAAGAAAATTATGTGGGAAGACCGGATATCTTAAACGAAAATCAAGGGAAATTTCGACAGCGATTTATAAGCAGTTAAATTGCGACGAGGAACCAACGCTCTCCGAAAAGAAAAAAAAAATTCGTATTATGAAAAGATTATGAATAATTTCAAATATCAGTTCGATGAAGGAGATTATGAAGACAGATGAGACATCACGAAATTCCAGATTGTTTTAAAGAAGGTGTTACCCGTTATTTTAATTGATCACTGCAAGGATCTTCAAAGACATAATTGTACGTTCTCTTCAATAACTACAAGCACTATAAAAGCTGTTCACTCCCGAGAAAATAGTCAATTCCCGTTTAAATATTACAAAGTTATGTTATATTAATTTCATTCGCTATGTGTAGTGACAAACAAATCCAAGAATGTTACATTAAAAAGTGTAAAGTGTGCTCTAAAAATTTTGAAGAACTTGAAGATTTTTTGCGTAAATGGTTCAATAACAGTGGTGTGTCAAAATTATATAAACAATGGATTACCGTTCAAAGATGCAGTTTGGTTACATTAGAAGACCAACCTAATGGCAAAGTTTATAGAGAAATTTATTCATAATTTAACCAAGTTAATACCTCATCATTTCAAAAGAGCAATCAAAATTTCTTAAACAAAAAAAAGAATCTTTTCAAGACGGTGATCTGCTTGTACAATGTGATTTTGCGGAAAATTATGCTTTTATCATACAAGATTCAGTGCAAGGTTATCACTGAAATAATGAACAAGCGACCATTCATTCATTCGTATTTATTACAAGTATCCTGAGAGCACTTCAGTGAAACATGATACTTTCATTATTATTTCAAATTGTATATGGAACACGATAGCATCGCAGTAAATCTCTTCAAAACTAAACTGATTCAATTTATAACAAAAGTAATAACATCGAACATCAAAAATATTTTCTATATGTCTGACGGAGCTATAACACAATATAAAAATAAAAATAATTAATTAATCTAAGTCATTTTGAAGAAGATTTTAACATCGCAGCTGAGTAGCATTTTTATGCTACCAGTCATGGCAAAGGGGCGTGTGATGGTGTTGGTGGAACATTTAAAACAGGTGCCTATCGCTACAGTTAAACAAAGTGATCAATTGAAACTCCACAACAGCTATACAAATGGAGTAGATCATGGAAATCAACAATGCATTTTTAATATGTAACAAAAGCAGAGTATGATGAAGTCAAATTACACTTGAAAAGTCGTTATCAAAGCGCAATTACTATAAAGGGAACTCACGGTTATCATTGTTTTATAACTAAGGCAAAAAATAAATTTGGAACTATAAATCATTTTTAAATTCGAAAATCGTTGGTGAACATTATATTTCAAATTTAATTTATAAATTGAGCCATACATTTTTATTGTTTTCAGCCTTATTCTTCTTTCGGTTCGAAATGGTCGCAAATTTCGAAGAAGTGAAATTAAAAACAAAAAAGTGTATCATACGGTTAGAATGCTTTACCTTTGAATTAGTGTAGTTTAAAAACAAAAAATTGCACAAGATCCATATTTGAGTATAAAAAAGTTAATTAGTTAAGCTTCGTGTTGATCAGAAAAAAAAATTAAAAAAATAATTGGGTATTCAGTTTAATATCTCATTTAATATTTTACCGTTATATATCGGATCAAAAAAATTTAATTTTGATTATAATTTTATAAGAATTTATAATTTCTTTATTCACTCTAATTAAAGCAAAAAAAAAATTTTAAAATCGATTAACTTTTAATTCATAAGTTTGCCTTTGAAAATGACTCCAAATAGCGTTTTTCACTATTTTTGCAAAACTTTGGGACCATCCTGTGCACAATACACACCCTATATCAAAAAAATTGACAAAATATGTTTTTTTTAAATACTACCAGATCCTTCTAGAGTATAGAGCCATAATCTTAATGACGTATTTTTTAGAAGCTTTTTTAGTGGTATAACTTTTCACTGATTTCCATAGGAATCCATAGTAAAAATGGTGTTTTTTAGCTTCAAGTTTTTCAATGAAAAAAGTAAAAATATTATAAAATGTTTATATTAAAGTTTTCTACATATCTTTAAGAACAATATACAAGAAGGCTATATTGGCATTAAGTAAATATTAATTGTAGAAATATTAAAATTAAATTATTTCTAAAATATATTTTTTCAAACTTTCATTTTGAAAAATACATCAAAGTTGGCTCTGACAAATTAAAATAATACTTGCAAAATTTATCTTTAGTTTTACTAGTGTACGTAAGATGTCTAAAATGATTACAGAAAAATACGAAAAAAAATTATTTAATCACAAAATTATCATACGTTCCTATATTTTGTGTATTTGTTTTGCTTTTCCTACAATTTTGAACTTGAAATTTCCCCGGGTGGTAATTTTTGGTACGATTTTTCCAAATTTTTACGGCCATCACTGCCATCTATGTAATGTATGTTGACTTAATGACCAAACGAATCGTAGTAAGCTTTTATTTCAATTTGACCAGAATGCTGTTGTTATGATTTTTGTTTAATATTATGGTTGAAATAAATCAAATATTACCAGAAAATGAAACCGATTTACTTAAACGATATTCGTGTATGTTGAAATTCAAACATTTATGAAAGTATTTCAGAAATCATAATTAAGAATTTGTAACGTTGTGAATTTGTCTTAGGAAAAAAGGTGATTTCCCATATGTTTTGTGTGTTTTACTATGAAAAGTTTCGTTTTTCCTCGTTTCTAATTCCCTTATAAAAGCTCAGATTTTTTGATTATGACTCTATAAAATACATACTACAAGTACACCAAAAGTTAAACAGTATTTTGCCAAAATTGAAATAAAAGCTTACTACAATTCGTTTCGGCATTAAGTCAATATATATTACATAGATGGCAGTGATGGCCGTAAAAATTTGGTATAAAAAATAAATATTACCAAATATTACCATATGGGGAATTTTCAAGTTCAAAAATTGTAGGAAAAGCAAAGCAAATTTATAAAATATTAAGAACGTGTGACAATTTTGTGATTAAATAATTTGTTTTCGTATTTTTCTGTAAACATCTTTGACATCTGACGTACTGTTGTGGCAATTTCCATAAAAATAAATAAAATGCACTTGGTATTTATTTACATCAGCAAATTTATTTCCATCAACTGTACATAACAAAAATTTCGTCCATAACAATGTTCCACACCAAATCGTCCGCACTCATCATCATCAAAATTGAATTTCATAGCTCCGTAATCTAAAATAAAATTAAATCAAATTAATTATATGTAAATTTATATTTATGTTCAATACTTATCTTTATTAAATTTATTCTGAATTGTTGATAAACAAATTCACCATGACAGTCAAACGTCAAAATTGTAGGTGAATTCTAATATTTTTGTTATTTACAATTTCGGAAAGAAGATCGACGCGTCGCCTATGTGAATTGCGACAATTAACTTTTTGAAATTGTATTCCGAATATTTGCGTTCAATCATAAACGCGTATTGTATTCTTGTCATTTTTCAACCATTAAAAAAAACATTACTTCTGTGACCACCATCAAATAGTAAACAACTAAAATATATTATCGGTTATTAATTTGGAAAAAGCCAAAAAATATTCAAAGGATTAACACCAGTTTTGTTTTCTTGTCACCCCATGGTCACTGTAATCAACAAATAAAATACAGTCCACTAACAAACAACGCGGAATTATCGCACTATTGGGATTATCTCGACCGCCACGGAGAAAAATAAATTATTTCATTGTGCTCCGCCAACACGTACACTAGTTAAACTGAAGATAAATTTTGCAAGTATTATTTTAATTCATCAGAGCCAACTTTGATGTATTTTTCAAAATGAAACTTAAACTCAGTTTTTTTATTCTGCTATCGAGAGCCGACATTTTTCTACGCCTAAATTTAAATTTGACACGCTATTTATGGGTAAACTAGTGGTCAGGTTGAAGTTGCTCGTGGGATTCAAGTTTGCACTTGCGGTCAGCTCAGAAACTTGCAACTTCCACAAGTGCTCGTGTTACCTCCACGTGGTGACCGCTGGTAACTAGATTGCTGGGCTGGGTTAAGGTGTTAATCGTACCGTGCCGATAATCGACCAGACTGGGGGCCCAGCTTTAAAACTAGCTCAGTCACTAACGGTGGATCCGGAAACTTGTCGCATTCCGGATTAAGTAGACTTATCTGTGTACTGCGGATCTCTGCAAAGATGGACACTTCTTTCTATGCTGCTCCGCTACTCCGCTACGCTAAGAAAACCGGAAAATGCTGGTTCCTCAAAACCAACCTATATTACTAGGAGGGAGGCCTGGAGGGCCCTGGTTAAGATAAATAACATCTCGCTAGAAGACAGAACGGATAAGGACAAATCCATACTTGCGTGGGCAAAAACAGTTACCGAGAAAAAGTCGGAATGCCCTTCAACTGGCTCACAGCTTAAAAGAAATAGATCTCAGAAGGAAATTCCTAAGATCGCAAAGCGAACAAAACTCCATGCTTCCGCTATGAGGCCTTTTAACGAGGTCCTCATGGATCAGCTGGTTGTGGCAGTTATTGACAAACCCCAAGAGGATGGCAGTATCACGCCCGCCAATTGGGGCAAGGTGGAAGGGGCCTCAGCCACCACCTACCTGAAAGTCCAGTCGGAAAATCCAGGACCTGCTCCGACTTGTCGGGATGCGCGCTGGCACAGAAATCAGGTTATTCAGAGGTACCTGCTGCTTTATAGGAAGGGGGTGGGGGGACTTTGCGAGGTATGGACTGGAGCCAGCCTTGCTGTGATTGATAGGGAGGAAATCCCCTGCAGACCAAGAGCTAGGGTGTAAATCCCTTCGGAGCCTGGTGATCCGAAGGTGAGATACTCCAGTTGTTGCAGGTTTGCAACCCGGAGTTGCCAACGCACAACTGGAAAGTTGCTAAGCTCGTGGAGGCAAAGGCTAACTATAGGTCAGCTGTTATCATCTTAAACTAGGAGCCACTGACTGCACTGGAAAAAGCCAACGATTAAATCAACTATGGTTTCAATGTAGTCACACTCAAGATGTACAAGAAGGACGCGGCAAGCCGGAGGCTCCGAAGCCATCTTCAGAAACTACCGCGGTGCTTGATGGCTCCCTGCGTGCGCGGAGATAGACAACCAAGCGGAAACTCTCTTTACGGACACGGAGATGTCAAAGTCCATGGAGTATTTAAAGAGGCTCTCAGAGGCCTTCTCGTCAGGGGATGACTCTGATGTTACTGTGGCGGAGAAGAGGCTGTAGAGGCAACACTGACCATTTTGATCATGAAATGATCACCACCCATATTCTCTTCTTCAACATTCCAAGTGATCCGGCAGGCCAGTTCAATAGTTGTCATAGACAAATCTATTGCACTGGCCGTGCCTCCCACATTCGCCATTCTAGTTGGCCTTCCTTCATTCAAGAGTACCATATCGGAGTCTTGAATAAGGTCGGCCAACTTTGCGCGCAATTGTCTAAACAACCCCACATTCTCGCATGTGCATTCATATCTCCACATACAATCAGGTCACTTTTATCTCTCACCCACTCAAACAATTTTTTAAAGTCACTCAAGGCTTTTTTCCTTTCATCTTCATCACGCACCTGGGTTACATACACGCTCACTAGTAACAGATTTCTTTCCAAATTCTTTGTTGTGGCGGCTATTGCTTCAATCACCTCAAAAGCGGGCAACTGAACTTCTTGTAACGTTATATTTCTGGCGTACATTATTGCTACTCCACCATAACCATCACTTCTTGGTTTGGAAAGAAATCTGTACCCTTTTACATTTAACGTCTTGTTCATTATTTCCCAAGTTTCGCTTATCAGCATCACATTCATTTTATTCTTGGTCAGATAATTTTCCAACATACTTTTTTTTGCGTAAAAACTTTGTATGTTTATCTGACCAACAATAATTCTTTCACTTATGTTTCACATTCATACAAATAACAATTTATACATACCAATTAAAATATGTGCAGGGTGAATCCAATATCCATATTTAACAAAAATAAATTTAAAAAATTATAAAATTTTGTTGCATCAAAAAATGTTGTTGTTGCATCCTTAATAATAAATGTTGCATTTTGTTGCTCTATGCTGTGCGTTGTTGACAAATTACGTGTGATTTTTAATTTTTTTATTTTTATTGTGTTTACGATTACATCGTAAAACTTGACCATATTATCCGGTCCCCTCTGTTTTATTTTTTGAAGGTGGTGTTGGTGAAATAAAATTATTATTTTTTGTATTTGCACTCGTCATTGCTACATTATATTATTCGGTGAACGCAATTCTATTTTTTGTATTGGTGTATCTGGCTTTCTTTGCTGGTCGACCGCGCTTGCCAAAATTTTCCTCCACATCTTCACTTTCCGTGTCCAAACACGATGAGTCGGTTTGCTGTTTCCTTGTATTTAAATGTTCTTTAACGTTAACCTTTTTTTAATTGACTTAATTCTGTTTTGTGCCTCTTTATGTAACTGTGTTATTTTAGCTACATCGCTATATTTCACTCGTTCTTGAGTGTCATTAATTTGTGTAGCGTTTAAGTCTTTTGTAATTATTTGTGTTACAGTTGTGTGCGCTGATTGTGTTTGCAGTTGATTATTTTGATTTTCTGCGACATGCGGTGTTTTTGTCTGTTGTTGTGCTTGAGAAGATTGTTGTTGTATTGACAAATTATTAGTTGTAGTCAATAGCGAGCAATCTTGTCTTTTATGCGATTCATCGCCGCATTTATAACATTTCTCTTTCATACCATCGTAATAAATCCTCGCTTTTATATTATGAATGTATATAAATTGAGGAATTTCACGTTCTATTTCAATATAAACGTCTCTTACTCCTGAGAATACCGGTAGCAGTGAATTAGCACCAAATTTCTCTCGTCGAGTGGACAATACGTTGCCAAATCGTTGCATTGCCTCACTCAATGCTCTGTCATTTATCTCTGGTGGTAGGTTAAATATTCGAACGTACCGCATTACTCCACTTGTTCCTTTTACCGTAACCTCCGTTGTTGATCCATTTGTGTACGTGAAGGTCAGTACAGTTGCATCCAATATAAATTCTTGGTATTTCTGCTCCGTATTGAATTTAATGTAAATTCACCGATCGTAAAGGTCCTGATACAATATGTGCACCTCGTTGGTCGTTAGTCCTACATTCACCACGAATCTCATCATTTCCAGATCGCTTGGCTTAGGATCTCTCTTCTGGAACTGTATCCTTGCTGTATTTTGCCTCAAACTTTCCATTTTAATCCACAACCTTGTTTCCACAGGTATATATTTTAATTGATGCGCAGAATTGTGCTAACAACTTTTGGTTGGTACTAATTCTTCCTTTTATTTTATTTGCATTTAAATTTTTTGTTTATTATTTGTAAAATTATACTTTACTCAACGGCGGTTGTTACTCGAATGTAAAAAATATTTGGCTCTACCTATTTATACGGAGCGCTATCGGGAGCCGCTTTTTATATGCCGGCTCTCGATAGCAGCTATCCGGAACGAGGAAAAAAACACAGCTTTAGACAGTGCTTGTATAATATTGTTAAAGGTATGTAGAAAACTTTTATATAATCGTTTTATAATATTTTTGCTTTTGTCGTTGAAAAACTTGAAACTAAAAAATATCATTTTTACTATGGATTCCTATGGGAATCAGGGAAAAGTCGTACCCCTAAAAAGCTTCTAAAAAATACGTGATGATGATTATGGCCCTATACTCTAGAAGGCTCTGAAATTACTCGAGCAGTTGCTGTATTATTTTCGTGAAGTATACGGTCGACAATTGTATTGCCCGAAAATTTCACAAACAGGGCTGTTTGCCGATTGGTTATGGTTCGATCAAAAAGGTGATTTGGGACCAAAATATTTCTGGTTTGTATGTTTATTTTTTAAAAACATACAAGAAAATAATGAATAAAGTAAAGAAATAGCAAGCACACATTAAATACTTTAAAATTCATTCCAGTAACTCTCACCGCTCATCTTTCCACGCAGTACAGATTCAACGATTCACTAATTAACATTTATTTCGGATTTATTAATAGAATAGGCCCTAATATTTCGCATTACAAGTTGTACTCCCCTCCAAAAGTTTCGGAGCAACATTTCTAAGTGTTAAAAAATAAATGAAGTGGCAACCCATAAAATTCACCACAATATTCTTTTTACCAGTATAAAGATTTACAAGACATGTTATTATAAAAAGTAACGTTCCCAATCATATAAATTCTTATTTGTCATTAAACTGTTCTCTTTCTGAAATTTTAAAAATAAAGTGGATTAAGCTTATCAAAAAATATAACTTAACATCATTACAGTTTATATGTTTCACTGTTGACTCTGCATTTACAAAATATCATAAATTTCTTAATTTTTATTTTTGTTCTAACTTATAGTTATAAACTATATTGGAGTATGAATGTATACTAAAAGAAACAAAACAAAACGTATACTGTCTTTTGGTAGGTAAGACTAAAGCAGTCGTGTAACTGTTAAAACCATCCAATTGGAAAGAACATATTCTCGTATATACAATTTTCCGATCTACCGTCTCTAGATCAACCACAAATTTTATGACTTTGTTTTTCGACTTTCATATTGTAATCTAAAATAAAAATAAAAATGTTACGAAAAACAGAAAAACGAATTTTCCGACCAAAAATAAAATTTTTTAAAAACTAAATTTATTATAAATATTATATGTGTTATTATTTTTTTATTATACAATATTTCTAAATAAACTTTAAAGTTGTGCTTTTTTTTCCTTTTTATGTATTTGTTATTTATTGGATTGTTTACGACTTATAGCTTATAGTGTAAGTTCATTCGGCGACAGTTTAATTAATAACAAAATAACAGTTTGTAGGTATATGCGAAAACGGAAGTCTATGTATACAAATCAATACAAAATTGTGTACTGTACAAGCACACGAAACCAACTAAATCTTACATGTAGAAAGGTTGATATATTCATACAACTTCTTAATACAAATTAATTTAATAATTTTCCAATTAACTTTTTTTTTCTTCCCGAGTTTCTTCACAGAAAATGTGCTTTAAGACAAAAAGAAAAACTTTTTTGTATAATTGCTTCCCAGACATTTCTAACATTATTGTTGAACAGATTTCTGTGTACGTAAAAGTATTTTATGTATAAAACATTTTTGCATGTAGAAGAACTTTCAGAAATTTGCTTCAAATTTTAAAATTTTTTTTTGTTCCAGTTTTTCAGTTCTATTTATATTTACTACACTGTAACTCCGTACGAACACCAACAGAATTTCAATAAAATTTTATTTTGTTGTGTTGTATTCAAATCGATGTACATTTTTTTAAAGTTTCACTTTGCTATTTATTTTTGCAGAAAAAGTTAAATTTTTTTACTTCTTAGTAACACTCAGTTGTGTTTTATTATTCAAGCTGCAGTTTTGCTTGGGAAATACGTTAAAATGTATTTAAAGTGAATATAGTTGATTGGTAGTACAAAATTTTCAATTATATAGTAATCAGTGAGTATAAAGTTCAATACCATCCTCGATTGTGAGCCTATAGTAGTCATTACACCGTCATTAATATTTTTTTTGCATAGCGTAATTTTGAGCCTTCGACATATATGATACAAACCAATCAATTTCGTGGATGGTACCAAAGGTATACACATACTACAGTGATCTGAGAGTTTCAATATTTGTAAAGCTATATGAGAATTGGAAAATATTTTGGTAAAACTTGAAAAAATTTAACACATTTGTTCTCTCTAATGTGACATCTTCAAAGGTTTTATCTGGAAATAACTTTACATTTAAACTCGATGGATATCAAAATAGGGCTGCAAGATAATATTTGCGGTTAATTAACATCGCCACACAATAAGTGATTTTGGATTGCAGTGCGTGGGTGAATATTTGACAAACTGAACATCAATTTGAAATTCGTTTTAGAGGATCTGGTGCCTCTGACATGATCTGGTTATGTTTCTTTTAAGTTTGAAACCTTTCCACATTATGGCCCTTGAAATTCTAAAAGTGTAATCCAAGCCCCCCAAATTGTTTATAAAGTCGATAATAAAGCATTTATTGATTAGTATTTTGACAGTTCATGTACAAGGATCTCAAATATCTAGCAATGCGCAGCGGACTGTCCCTAGCAGCTAAAGATTATCCCATGCAGCTAATTAATGTCCTTCGCAACAATCCCGCTAATCCCTTTCCGTAGATAATGTTAGATTAAAGGAGACAACCAGATATACTAATTTGAGATTCCTAAAATACTATTTGAAATTATGGTTAGTAAACTTTTAAATATTCAGAATACAAACGATATGTCATTGATTGAGTTGATTAAGTAGAACTAATCAGTTTACGACTGTTTTTGTGAAAATAAAATTTAGTGTTCAAATTGGCCGGTTAATACGATACCCTATCGTACTATAAATTTGTGTTTACAGCTGGCTAGGGGAATTATGTACATTGGGACTGCTTTAACCTAATTGATCATTATCATCAAATTAAATGAACGGGAAATGGTTTTCTTAGAAAACGGAAGTTAATTGTCGCGTTATAACCTTTATCTAAATAAAACCTTTGGATTAAATTGTGGCTTCTCTTAAAAGTACTTAAAAGTTTGCTGCAACTATTCCCTCTATAAATATGTAAATTTTTTTTTAGTGTTTTTCGGCGGAATGGATTGTAGGTATGAATGGCGAGAGTTCCTAAGGGTGTTAGATAGATGAAAATCTACCACTCCAGGGACGAACCGAGTAAGTTATAGGATGATTCGGTTGCTGAGTGACTCAGTAAAACATAATTTGCTTGAAATACTCAACAAAGTGTGGATGGGTTTAAAAATACCGGACAAATGGAAAGAGAGCAGGGTCGTTCCTATCCCTAAACGGGATAGAGATCTAAACGTGACAACAAATTATCGAGGCAAACGTATGTTAAATGTTTTTATAAAAATTTTAAATGGAATGATGAAAGGACGAATGAAAGATTTTGTGAATGAGACTAATTTGTTGCCATCGACAGCATTTGGATTTCGAAAGAACCACTCTGCATTTGAGTGTGTGGAAAAGTTTGTTTGGGAAGTAAAAAGGGATAATTTGAATGCTGTTGCGATATTTTTGGACATTGAAAGAGCTTATGATTATGTGGTTCAGCGAAAATTACAACAGATTCTCTTAAATTTTGGATTTTCACGGAAAGTATGTATGTGGATAAAAGATTTTATGACTGCGATAAAAATGGTTCTGAATGGAAGTGGTTTTAGGTTGGAGGTAGTTGCAAATGTTGGACTTCCGCAAGGAAGTAAAATATCTCCAGCTCTGTTCAACCAGCGAGATATACCACATCAATGCAGACAATCAAATCGTTCTACAATTTGCAGACGATTTTGTAGTAATTGGAAAAGGGAGAAGTATTGATGTGGCGGCTCAAAGAGCGCAAAAAGCTGTAAATGATTTAATACAAAAACTTAAAATGTTGAATCTGAGAGTTAATCCCGATAAGTGTGCTTATATGCGTTTCAGAACAAACTTTGTAAATGTTAATATAAGTGTTGATAGTCACAGAATTGAACAAGTAAATGAGTACAGGTATTTGGGTATTTGGATTGATAGACGAATGAATTTTGGGAAACACATGAAAATAATGGCAGATAACTACAAGCAACGTTTAAATGTGGTTAAACGGGTGAGCAATCCTAAGTGGGGCGCTCATCCGAGTATGACTGAGAAGTTAAGGAAGGCCCTTATATCCTGCAAAATTGAATATGGTATTAGTGTGAATGGGAATGGTTCGAAAGAAGCTTTCAGCCAATTAATGAAAGCAAAAAATGCATGTGCAAGAGTGGTATTGGGTGCGATTAACTCAACCCCAATACACTACTCTGTTGTCTGAAATGGGTGATTCACCTCTCGATTACAAGAGAGAGTGGATCACAGTGAGAGAGTCGGTGAGAACGATAACTAAGAAAAATGAGTTTTGGAATGAAATGATAGTAAGATTACAAAGTAAGGCGGTGTACAAACCGACATATAGAACTAGCATTGTACGTGAAAATTTGAACATGTTTTTGAGTATAGGCAATGCTGGTCCGCAACCCGTCCCTAATAATCTTACTGTATGTTTGAATATGGAGGAATATAATAAGGGAATGGATGAAGTTATCGCCAAAACTATATTTGGGAAAATCAGTCAGCGATATGTGCAAGATGATATCGTTTATACAGATGCTAGTGTGAGTGAGAATGGAGTGGGTGTTGGTGTCTTTATGCCTGGTAAGAATGTTGAAAAGTATTTTAAAGTGGACAAAACATCTGTATAATGAACGCTGAACTGATTGGAATGTTTGAAGGAATTAAACTGGTTGTGAATGAAGGGAATAGGAAAATAGTAATATTTTCCGATTCCCAGAGTGGTTTATGTTTGCTAAAATGTGGAGGTGGAAGGGAAGGCAATGTGTATGTCGATTTTATTTTTGAATGCGTTCGAGACTGTCAACGTGATGTGACCATACAATGGATCCCATCACATAGACTGATCGAAGGGAATGAAAGAGCCGATATGTTAGCAAAAAAGATTACATTGAATAACATGGTTCAGGAGTACGAAAGGAAGGATGCAAGAGACGTACTTCGAATGTTTCAGATGAATCTGTGGAGAAAATGGGAGAGTGAATTTAACGAGAAAAGTCTAACGCAAGGAATGAAGTACAGAGTGCTTTGTGGCACTCCTTTGAGAATTCCGTTCTCGCGAATGTTGCGAACTGTTGAGAGAATCAGGTTGAACCATGGAAACTGGAAGGAATGCTTGTGGAAACGTCATTTGAGTGAGGACAAAGATTGTGAGTGGTGTGGAAGTGTGGAGGATGTTGAACATCTCATATGGGCTTGTCCCAGATATAGCCAATATAGATCTAAGTTCAGCATCCTTTGGAATGCAAGAAACCTAAGTGATTTAATGAATGAGGGTGATTTTTGGCTTACAAAGAAATGTATGAATTTATTAGGATGAGTGGAATAGCAATATGATACAAAATAAGCAGTAGCAGACAGAATATGTGTAGGGAGTAATCCGGATCCATTTTAAAGATTAAACATTTTTTGGTTAAAATTGAATTAGGAATTAAAACTATGTAAATAAAAATTGTACAAATTTTTATTTTTGGCAATATGGCTCTAATTTTTGTAGGAGCCAAGCCTAATAAAAAAAAAAACAATAATTAAAAAAAACACAAATATTAGAAATTCTAGTAGATTTGACAACAACAATGTTTTATAAAGAATTTTGACAACAACAAAATATCACAATAGTTCCAATTTAAATTTATTATAAAATGAGTATTTAGAAAAATGCTACAGGCTGGAACCAAATTTCTGGTAATGTTACTCAAGATAATTTAATTGTTGTTTGGTTTTAGCCTTATTCAAGCTTTAAAGCTCATAACGCACTAATAAAATTCAATAACAAAACATGATATTATTTTTAACATTAAATGGGACAAAAATATTGAGTTTAACCTACAAAATGCAATGTGTATCTGTTGATTTTTTTTTTTTTGAATGCGTTCGAGGCTGTCAAGTAATGTGATGATATAATGGATCTCTTCACATAGACAGATCGAAGGGACTGAAACAGCCAATATGTTAGGAAAAAATGGTTCATTGAATGGCGTGGTTCAGCAGTACGGAAGAAAGGATGCAAGAGATATACTTCGAATCATTCAGATGAATCTGTGGAGAAAATGGGAGAGTGATTGTAACGAGAATAGTCTTGAAAACTCTAAATAGAAATTTATAAATTTGGATTTTTTGACAATATGGCTCTATTTCATTTAGGAGCTACACCTAATAAAAGAAGAACAACCTACAAAATGAAAAATATTTTAAATTTTAGTTAGGGAATGTATAGAGGAATGTTTGTTTTAGATCTGTTTTTGTTTTTTTTGAATTGATATGTAGCTGGTAGCTAGTTTCAAGTCAATTAGGAACAACATGAAATGTTTAGAATGCAGAACCAAAAATATTTCGTTTAAAATGTACTTATCTGGTGAATCTGGCGAAATACTTCGTGTGAGCGGGTTTTCGTGAATATATTAAGTATATCTAAGAGCTTATTACCAAACTTGGCACGAATACCTACCTTATAAAACAAGGTTTTTTTACCGATAGTTGTGTTTAGTTAAATAATACGGCAACCTCACTTATGATATTTTTGATAGATATGGTAAATGATATTTAAGCTTTGAAAGGAAATAACAAAACGTCGAATTTTATTCATAATTAATTCACAAAAAGTAATCCCACATTGAGCCATATACAATTTTCAAAGTATGCTGTTAAAAAATAATTTCGAAATAATTATGAGAATATATTCCTGGGTTATCATAATAATGCTAATAATAAAAATAATAATAAGGTTTAATTTTAAATTGTACAAATATATTCCTTCTGGGGATAATTTAAACGGTGTAACTTTTTATTTCATGAGAACATTATTTTCTCAGGTTACCTTTCTATGAATAATTTTTGTGTTTCAGAATATCATCCTCGCCTATTAAAGGTAATCTATTTTGGTCGTCTACGTGGTTGTGAATAATTTTTGTTTTATTACATAAATTTGTGTTCGACGCAAATTAGGCTATGTAAAACACATATTATATGGTATATCCGTTCGTAAAATTAGGTGAGCGTAGGTATATCTTTATCTTCACAATTGCAATAATTTTCACATCAAATAAATTCCGATTATATCAAAATCGATAAAATCTATCTTCTTGCAATTAGCTTTTTGTTATACAGTACAATAAAAAAAAAGACGTTTTGTCATTTCAATTAGTAACTTCACATTATGACTTCGTATTCATTTTATATACAATGGGCAAAAAAATATTCATGGATTTGTCATTTATATCCTGTCCTGTTTTATGCATATTTGTATAGACGACTATTTTACCATTGATATATATTATTGATGATGATGATTATTATGTTTATTTCCTGTGAAAATTGTATGATAGCCAATTTACGTTATGAGTATACCAACAAATTGAACGAGTACATCGATGAAACGAACAAAAAATTTTTGTGTAACTATAAAATGGACAGGAAAACTAACTGAAAGTAAAAAATAAAATCGGTTTTATATATTCAACAATGGGTGACAAATGAAATGAATTGAAAGTAGGAAAATCGTTATTTAATAGTCAACAGTGATATATAAGGTTTAATGATACGGACGAAGTATTCTTTGAAATTGTTTTTCTCATGCAACCAACGACTACTATACAAGAAAGGTTTGTTGATCCTTTTGAATATAGGTTACATAAATTCATAAAACCTTTTAAATATATAGTTTATCTTATAATCTCGTTCCTTTCACCAATTTTCTTTCAATATCACCAAAGATGAGGATTTGCTTAGAACAGTCCGAAAAATTCGAAATACGTAATTGTTGCTTTTTACTGATTTTGTATTTATTCAAAAGAAGGACATTTTTAAGAAAAACATTTGGAATTATAAAAGCTAATTAAAAGGAAAAACATGTTTGTCGAAAGAAGCGACATGTACAGGTCGCTAATATAAACCAGTAACAAAGTTTGTGACAAAATACAACGCTGGGGCAATACAAGCATTTAACTTAACAGTGTTTTAAAGAATATACCGTGACACGCTACTTTAAATTAAGCTCTGAACTCTGATGTTCAAATATTCTCTCGACTCTGATAGAACATTTTGTGAAGTATCATTCAAATCATCTTGTCGAGCGTTACCTGTACAGTGCATAATAATAGCAGTGACATCGATAATTAAAACTGTATATTTTAACAAAATGTTGCAGAACATAGATGATATACAGGCATAAAATACATATACCGCTAACGGGAAGAATAGAATAGTACAGCAAAATGGTTGAGCTACCTAGAAAGCTCATCCACAAAACACTATTTAATAATGAATTTGATTGTGGCAGACTGCGGTATCAGATGAACGTATTGTGTGCTTTTGTGTCTGAACCAAATTCACCATGGGATGAGAATGAAGGATTTGATTTTTCGAGTTATTGCGACAAAGTCGAGCTTTAATTACGGAAAACAATTTACAGAATTTTTTTTAACGAATTTATGATGGAACGAGCAATGACATTCGACAGGAAATGATGTGAGTCGCTTCAGAGTGACAGAAAACCTCATGAGGGGGATCGGCTGTCGGTAATTTGTTGAAATCGCTATCCAACTCGTTCCTTATCTGACAGAACCGCCGTTATAATCAGTTCGCCAGCTAAAAAAATCACTACATGTCCTAACTACGAACACCAAAGAGATACGATGGCTGCATTTGTTGGAAACTTTTCATCGTCGCAAATTTGAAATGATTGCTACAAGGACATCGACGTCGGTAGCGTGTCTAAAGCGTTAACAACTTGATCAAATCGATGCGCAGTCAGCTTAGCGACGAAGATTTAATCATTTTCTGCGTCTTGTTTAGGAAGTTCGCCGACACTGTAATGGCCATGATCCAGAGCAAGCAGAAACACAATCCGTTGGAAATATTGCGCAAAAAATTACTTCCTCAAAATCTAATTTGAAATCACAGCGGAATGTGACTGAGGTCTACCCAAACAACCTGAACAATCGATATGTTGAACAAAGGCTTCAGACATTTGTATTGCAAGTTGCTGAAACCAAATGAAGAAAATCTGAACAAGGAATAATTACAGCTCATGTAGCAGTTGAGTGTCAAATTACTGAGAACGATCGAAATGAGCGGGCAAGAGTCGACCTAGTATTTGATACTACAGCCGATAAACTACAATAGTTGACAAAATTCGAAAGCGGAACGGCCCGATATTTTTGGTGGCATCTGTTTACCAGGATTCATCGCATAGTATGAACCTATTGTAAATCGCCAGTGATCGAGGTGAGATTACTCCAATAATGAAACATCTAAGTACATGAAATGGATCATCAGATACCGCACCATCTTCAGTTCATCGGTGTCAGGTAATCATCGAAGAGACAGAATCAAAGATACGCACCAGTGATGTTTTTTGTCATATACGATCGTTTGTGTACGATCTTCTGCGGTGCTTTATGTCAGCTACGCCCGTTAACGCTCGCCCAATATACAAATACAGTTTGGACTAAATAGAGGGAAAGGCTTTGTGGCCCTCGAGTTATGCCAAGATCATCAACGGTGACCCGCCATTGCCCGTCTGAAGACTTTAAATTCAGGACGAGTATTCCTAATTGATGCAACACCGATTGCCTATAAAAACACAGCGTGAATGGCTTCAGAATATCCGGTTCAATAGTCGGTCTTCGAACTGAAAATGCAAAGAAACTACGGTTCCCAGGCCAAAAAAATGTACGCTGCAGTCTCACATTATTTGGAGTATTTGAAATAAATTTGAACAACATGAAACGAAAGATTCATTCCGATTTTGAAGATACGTGTATTGTGATATGATAGATACGAAATCAAGATTCGTAGGCTGGTCCATCCGAACGTCACCATTTCCTATATCAAGTTGCTTCTCTTTGGTATTATGATTAAATATTCTGAAAATATGAAAAAAATATTTGTTGATGAGAACATAGTCGATTTTACTATCGAGATAAACTCAGCGTCGACCACTTATCTTACAGCAGCTACATCTCTTATCCTAAGCCCATTATAAATAAAGTGTTGCTTGAAGTAACCGATTAACTTGTGAAAACCTAAATAATTAATGATATTGTAAATAAAATTAATAAAGCTAAATATCATATTAGCACTATGGTGATGTATTTTACTCTCTAAATATTTAAGGCTCCAACACAATCCAACCATTTTTTGTTTGTTGAGAACAACGTGTAATATCAGCAAGTTATTTTACTAATTGTGGACAAAGCTCCAAAGACCACAATCTCCGAATTATACGCTCAAATTTTAATGTAAAACTTGTTGCCCCCCCCCCTTTTACTTCTAATAGTGTTTTTTTTGCCGAAGTCAGAACTGTAATAAAATCCATAAAGAGTATCATTGTTAAGGAATTTATGAACTTTTGTAAATAGAAGATGAAGTGACTTACAATCCAGAGAATTGGTGAATTTCACAAATGGTGAAAAGAAAGTTGTTGCATTTCCTACCCCAATTACTTTTGAAAATTCTTTCGCTAGTCAAGCCTCTGTTAGTCTGTCTGTAGTGTATCTGCGGTTTCACGTAACAAGCCTATATTTAACCGCTTTCACTCTGATTTTATTTTTTTAAAGTTTACGATGGTTTATCTCAACTTAATGTTATTAAGGGATTAGGACATTACTGCTTCCTACCTGTCCCTATTTAAAATTGTGCAGAGAATTTAGCCCCTTAAAGGTACTGCGATTTTTTCTGATCCACGGAGATTATCTTTCATTAGGCTGATTTTTTAATTTGGCAAAAGAAGTGAAGTCAAAATGAAAACTTTTTGAATCCGTGCTACATAAACTTTTGTTTTTCATGCAAACTCTTATATTTCTCCTGGTAAACCGATATTTTATCCTAGTAAGTCTACGGTGATTAATCTAATCCCTTTTTGTTGACATTTATACAGAAAACTCGGGCATAGGCAACAATTAGATGTATACACCGACGTGTAACGAAACTTTGAATCTCGTTCAAATTTCCTGAGAGTGACCATTAATTTAGATTCTCCAATTAGACAAAAGCATTGCAATAGCCACATATCGTAGCATTGTAATAGCAACATTTATCCGATCTGGATCCCATTTTGTAAGTTCTTTTCAGATGGAATAGAAGGCGTTCAGAAGCAATTTGTTAACCTACTTAAGTTATATTCTCTATACTAAAAGGTTTGGGACACTGACGAGGAGTTGTATTGCCTTATTTCAATTTCTTCGCTCCCGCACGTCGTTTGCCGTTTTGCTTCTGTTTCTACTAATTTTGCAGTTTCTGAACCAACTGTCTTGAGAACGACGCGACTTTTTAATAAAGTTTACGATGTTTTCGATTTTAACATTTTGTTATTGTATGCTTACTTATCGATTATATATTTATTGTAGGTAATAAATAAATAAATATTCTGTAAGGTCTTTTGCCGTTCTTTTTTTATGGTTCCTAAAAAGTGCCTACTAAATACGAGTTTAGTCAGTTCGCAGTAGAGGGTTCCCAAAGTGCTGCTGCTGCATATCTAGTATATGTACCTAAAATAAAACCATAATTTCCGTAATAGGATGAAGGGTCAGAAAATTACCAAATGGTAAAAAAAAGAGGTCACAATTAAATCAAAAAGTGTTAATTTGTAGCCGCATTTAATAAATACTTAATCTCGTTATTCGTTAAAATTACGTGTTTAAATAAAATTTTCTAGCGTCACATTCTGGTTACAAATTAATTATTTTTCAACCAAGCTTTTAGCAAGACAAATAAAAACGAGTTAGAAAGTTTTTGAATTAAACCATTTAATTATAAAGTGAGAGTTGAATTTTGTGAGGAAAAGCACCAACATCACAAGAAAACTTTAATGTTGTGTGCCTCAGAAGACTTTTCAAACTAAACTTTTCAAATTTTGAAGCTTTCGCTTTTTCCTCATAGATGCTTGGTGAAAAGGCAGTTTACAAAATTTTAACAGTTTTTGTATTAAAACTGTTAAAATTTAAAATTTTATTTTTAGTAAATGCACGATATTTTAACTATTGTTAATTAAAATCATACAGTTTTACGAATTTTAATAATTTTCTTACATATTAATAAGCTTGTTAATAAGCAATCAGTTTCTCATCGGTCAGCAATATGCATTTTTTTGTTTGGACAATGCGTTCTCTTCTCTGGATTTTAGTTTACTACTAATAATCGAATTCTATCCGCCACTTCACGATCATTAATATAATTTATGTTCAGCGGAAGTTCTCCATGCTCAATCAATTGAAACGTTTCCCGGAATGAATTTTCTCATATTAATTGCAGTCGGCGTTTGATTTATCAAATCTCTATCCAAATCTGTACCCAATAAAAAGTCAACTGGCAATATTCCATCAGGAACTATGTGAATTGTGGTCTCACATACTTTATTATCTATTTTTAGTTTTTCATTAAACCTACCTACGGTTGATACATCTATGGACGCTGCACCATGGAATATTGTGCACTCCTCGCTAAATTCGCAAATGCTCATTTCAATGAATTTTTTATGTGACAATAACTAATGTCGCTTCCGGTAACAACTAGTGCACAAATTTCCTTTCCATCGATCATTATATTTTTGACCGCTTTAGATGAACAATCATCCTGATTCTCTATGGCTGCACAATATTTAGAACTTTGAACCATCAGATTTTTTCCCGCAATCTTTCCCTAAATGCCCGGTTCCACCACTGTTGTAACATCTTGGAATTCTTCGGAATCTATTTGACTTTTTGTTCTCAATTGGCTTTGTTGTTACGCTCTCGATTGGTTCTTTTGTCTTAATTTTTTGTTTGATTTTTTCATAAATTACGAGTTTACTTTTGAAATCATTGATAGATATTGATCCATATAAAACCGCCTTATTATGTTCATAATCGGTTATCCCACTTATACAGTAATCGATTATCGAAGCATGTTCCAAGTTGCCGGTTTGATCTATTTCACGCATAGCGATTAAATATTTTTTGAAAGATTCATCTTTCTTTTTCTTTCTCTCTGCCATGCGCCACAGCAGAATTCACTTTCGTTCTGAACTCGTTGACTAAATATGTGGTTAGATTTTCCCAGATATTAGTAATCACGAAATGTAAACTGTCTTTTGCTGTTCCAGTTAGCAGTCGTTTTGACTAAATAACTTTCAGTGCGGCATTCCATTTCATACATACAGCAGCATCCTCGCTAAACTTCGAAAGCGATTCTTCGATATCTCTAAAACTTAAGCAAGATCCAGCAGTAGGCACGATAATAATTGTCTTGTAACTCTTCTAACTGGATATTATCTTCCTGTTGGTTGCCGTTAAGTTCGCTAGCATTAGCCTTTCTACTTCTATTTGTCATATCTTCGCTGTCACCACCCTCCATCATAATGCTGCTTTTTGGTTGGTTCAATAGCACTCTATTATTTGAATTTACCGACTCATCATTCGCGACTCTTCTAAACATTTCCATCACCTTACGCATAACAGCGTCCACAATTTCAGGTGAATTATGAAGATTATTTTTTTTTTCGGCCCATCTAAGTTAAAATTTCTTAATAATTTGTTATATAATAGCAAACTTCACTTTCAGCCCCAAAATCAAAACAACTTTACTTCATATATAAACACAATAAATTATAAGAACCGTTCTAGTTTTATCTTTTATCTTCACTAAATTAAAACTCTATCCAACAACACTTATTTTTAAATTTCACGCAAACGTCCTTGGTACACAATACGCTACTTTATATTTCTCGACTCACGAATTCGGTGTTATTCAACGGCACTTTATATTACCACAAATCTTAGTACATGGAAAATCCCTCACGGATATAAAAATTCGCCAACTATATTAACTTCACGATAAAGTTTTATACACGTTAATCACCACAATCTTAAATGTTTAATCGGTCGGTTTTCCCTGTTTGAAACACAACGTCTTAAACGTACCAAAACTAAAGCTAAACGTACAATACTACACATATGCTTCAAGAAAACTCAATAGGTTAAGGAATTCCCTTAATATATGTTGCTCAAAACTACCCGCTGATCGATTCCGGGTAAGTTCCAAAGTGTAGAGCTTAATTAGTTTTAAAGAAAAAAGCACGAGTTGTTTACTACTCGAAACACCAACATCAATTGCTTTAATCTGATTTTATGGTTAATAATCGTTTTACATAACAGGAATAATATATAAAGCAATTATACAATTTAAATATAACATAAAATACGATATATGCTGCATCCTAATTTAGTTGAACAAACTCGGATACCTTAAATCCTTCATATACATGTATTTATATATAAATCTTAGTTTGAATTACATATTTTTAATAAACGACTTGGTTTATTTTTTATTAGACGTCATTTATTTAAACGAGACATTGAAAGTTTGGTTGGCTGTAAGGCACAATTGAATACTTTTAAGCTAGTGACATCTATTCAAATATTGCATGAATCACTGGGTCTTACAAAAGTTTAGTTTGAAAAGTCTTCTGAGGCACACAGCATAAGTATTTACTGTAAATGAATTATATAAATGTAAATTGCTATTTTTTATGATCTTTAACCGACGTATTTTGTAGATAAAAATAAAAATGTAAAATCAGAATGTGAAAAAGGATCGCAGTATAAAGATCATACCAAATTGGTTATTAAAGTTATAAGATGAATAATAATAGATAGTTTGAAATAATAGAAGACCATCATTAGGAAATTACCTATATACAACTACGACCACATGGAAATTAACAAAAAAAATAAATGTGACACAGCTACATCTTCCAATACATCATCTCGTTTACTGTCATCATCACAATTCAATGGACCTGTTATAACAATTATAAGTAAACCAAATTTAATTAAGTTAATAACTATTCTTAAATTTCATTAATTAAACTCATCATTCATTTTTCTAATTAAATCAAATATTTGGTATGTGATTTTCTTAATTTTTTGTAACAAACGATGTTATTAAAATTAACTTTTGAATATGCTAAATTTGAGATTAAAATTTATTACATCGTTGCTAGTGACTTCTTTCGTTAATATCTTCGAACAACGAAACATCAAATAATTATTCTAGTAAAAATGGCTTAAACTAATCATTAAATCTATTACGTCATCCAACTGTCGTAATAAATAGAGAACCTCCCGTTTAACACAACATTGTAAATAGTCAAATTATTTCAAATTTCCATTCCACATCTTCCGATGCGATTTCCCAACTTTAAATTATTAATCAGAGTGAACATTCCGAAGAAATAAATATGGCGGCTTTAGATGCCAAATATGTCCTAAAACTTGTTCCAAATTTTAACGGCGACCCAAATGAAATACATAAATTCTGCTCGTGCCCAACTTTCATATTTAAAACTTTACTTGACGCCGATAAGCCTGCCTTCATAGAATTAGTTAAACTAAAATTAGACGGAAAAGCTTATGATGTCGTTCGATATGCTGATATAAAAACATTCGCCGACTTTAAGAAACTTTTAACAGCGGAATTTTCCAAAAGCCGTTCTATTGGCCAGATTCAAATGGAGTTGGCTAAAATCAGACAGAGCAGAGGTGAGGATGTTCTTACTTAGGCCACTAAATGAAGCTTTTATCGCTTCTCAAAGTCAATCATCAGCTAAAAAGATCTTAATGCGCACATTGCCTTTCATTCATTCAAGGAGGGTCTAGATCAATCGATCAAAGTGATCATCAAAGCATGTAGGTTTACTAAGCTAAACGAAACCATCAATCAGGTAATCCATGAAGAAACCATTCTTAAAAAATTTTCTAGAATTCTCACATCAGAGCCCTCCTCTTTTACTCCAAAAACACAACTTACAAAAATTTGTCAGTTGTGTCGTAAAGTGAACAAAAACAATCAGATCAAATCAGTAAAATCATTTTCAGTAATTCGTGGTGCTTACTACACACGTATCGGCCATCATATACAAGAGTGTACTCTCAATAAAGCAAGTGACAAGAGAAGAGAAACAAAACTCTCAACTTCGGGAAACGTAAGCGGGTGGGTCTACGAGGTCAACCAAGGACAATCCTTCGAACACTCCGTAAATAAAGAGTGTTCTCCATCGAATCAACCAATTGAAGGTAAGGATTCCGTACCAGAAAACGTTGTTTATCCTATAACAGAACTTACAAAAAACGAAAGCAAATGTTATAACCTTAAGATTAATCTTGACATAAGCAGATTCAAAATCATTCCTTTCCTCTTGTATATGGCTGCCGAAGTATCCCTTATTAAAAATGGTTTATTGAATGATGTAGTCCAAATTTGTAAAGGCGAGATAATGAAGCGAGCATATACTGCGAGCCTTAGAAATCGGATCACAGATATTAGTATTAGATATATGTTAATATTAGCTTTCATACAAAACAAATTTAATTATTATTACTCTTTTGACAAATGTTAATTTGACAGGTTTACATTCAATAATTGTAGTAGATATTATAGCAGTTATCTTTTATTGTATTTAAATTAGTTAACTACTTTAAGCTAGATGTCACTATATATAACACATAGCAGTTAGCTCAGTTAAATTATTTTGTATTTAAGTTGGATGTCACTGTATGTAATTTTATAAATTTGAACCATTTTGTAAAAGAAGAAAAAAAAAATTCAAAAAGAGAACATTCTTGTGACAGCTGCGAACGAAGTTACACTTAAGCGATTTTAGGCGATTAAAAATAACAAAATAAAATAAAAATTAGTGTTTACCCACTAAAGATAGTTTGGTTAATTTTATTATCGCGAATTTGTATTGAACATCTATCGAGATACAATTAAATAGTTCTTCGAGTCGGATAGAAATTGATCCGGAAAACCTTCTAATTAACAACTAAAATTAAATAACTGAATCAACTAAAAGTTTCCGAAAAATACATTAAAATCAGGGCGGATGTAAACATTTCTGGATTGTTCGAATTCAGTCGATATTGTTGTGAATTTTGTGAAAATTTAAAACCGTGCGATAAATTGCTATTTTTTACGACATGGCCGAATTACGCAGCCTTAAACGAATTAATAAAAACATTGTGAGCATTAGCGGATTTGTGAACCAAATAAGAGATACGACGGAGATCGAAGATGTTACAGTCAAATTTAAAAATGCTTCAGGATGAATGGAGCGAATACAAGGACATATGTGATGATGTCCAGGAAACGGAAAAAAACCCTGGAAATCCAAACTAAAATTGAAGACGGCTATTTCAAATTGAAAAAGGCTCTTTTAGATGCGGAGCAAACGCGAATGCCGCAGCCTTGTGGAAATGACAATAATATATCGATGGTAGATTTCTTGGAACACCAGAAAACATTCTTAGAAGAGATGTCAACGATAAAAAGAGCAGAGGAAACTAAAGTTCGGTTACCAAAGGTAAATATTCCTACATTTTCTGGACGGTACTCGGATTTTCCATCTTTTAAAGATTTGTTCAAATCTTCGGTGCATAACAACCCAAAAATTCCGAAAGTACATAAATTGCAACATTTGAAATGTCTTCTTAAAGATGATGCAGCTCAATTAGTAAAACATTTCGAGATAACCGAAACCAACTATGCTGGAGCTTGGGAAAAAATTAAAACGCGGCATGAGAGAGAAAACAAGGTCGTGAAGCAGCTACTTGATCAATTCATTCCCCAGCCACGAGGAAAAGAGGGATCATCCAAGCAATAAAGAGTCAATTATATGATACCTGCGATGATGTGATCCGAGGTGTAAAGGTCCTTAGACAGGATGCCGAATCTCGTGATCCGTGGATGATTCACCTATTGTTAGAGAAACTGGACGAAGAAACAAAACTAGCATGGACATATTTTAATAAAAGCGACTTTTCGAAATTCGATGCACTAGTGAAGTTTTTAGAGACGCGTAGCCAGGCTTGGGAAAATTGTACGACATCCAGTAATAAAGGACCATTACCTAACAATAAAGGAAGGCTTCAAGTGAAGGCCATTCAACAGTAGCGAATACAAAGGTATGTTTCAAATGCGAAAAAGAACATAGCGTTCACTGAATGTCCAGAGTTTAAGGAACTAACTGTCGACCAAAGGCGAGGATTTATTGCTGAAAAGCGATGTAGCTTCAACTGCCTAAGCCAAACACACTTTTCAACTGTCTGTCGGTCTAAGTTTGAGATGTAGTTTATGTAAGGCGCGACACCACACATTGTTACACCAGGCAAAACTAAACAGGCAAGAAGCGACTTCGATACCAAGGGATTGTGAGCAGTCCTCCACAAGTGGTGGTAACACTCAAGGTCCGCGTGACATTAGGACCAATATGAATGAAAGTGAGCGTTCTTCTTTCCGTGCGCTGTTACCGACTGCCATAGTAACAATTTGCGACAACTTTGGAAAATCGATTGAATGCCGTATAATGTTAGACTCAGGTTCGCAGCCGTCGTTTATCACCGAGTCATGTGCCAAGCGACTACAACTCAGAAGAAGAAACGCGAACATTCTGGTTAGGGGAATTTCCAATTCTGGACTCCAAACAAAAGGCACAATGGAAGTGAAACAAGCTGCCAAAGTTACCCAGTGCCGATTTTCATGTTGATGAAGGAGTTACCTCTACATTCCAACTTGCTGATCTGGGATACAACCAAACAAGTGATATAGATGTTCTCATTGGAGCCGATGCATTCTTCCAAATTTTAAGAGAAGAACAAATTAAAAATATCAGCGGATTCGGTCAGCTGTTGGCACAGAACACTATGCTCGGCTGGGTAATTTCAGGAGGTTCTTCAACGAGTGCCGAAAATATCTATAGTTTAGCGACTACATTTAAAATCGAGTTAGAGAAAAATATTGATGAAACTCTTCGACGGATTTGGGAACTCGACGAACTAAGGAAGGAACAGCATTACACTCCTGATGAAACAGCATGCGAGAAAGACTTTGTTTCAACGTTTTTGCGAGACGATTCCGGAAGGTACACGGTACAATTACCGTTTAAGGAAAATACCCCAAAGTTGGGCAACTATTACAATGCTGCTCTACAGAGGTTTTACACGTTGGAGAAACGTCTGAATTTAAATCCGAAGCTCAACGCGGAATACAAACGGTTCATGGAGGAATACGTGCAACTGGGTCATATAAAGAAAATTGACGCAAAGGAAGTTTATTTACGTGAAGAGGAGTGTTACTACTTACCACATCATGCTGTGATAAGGGAAGATAAAGAAATCACTAAAATAAGAGTGGTTTTTTATGGCTCTGCCAAATCCTCGAGCGGGGTTTCATTAAATGAAAAATTGCGAAAGGGACCTACCATACAAGCGACATTGTGGGATATATTAACGAGATTCCGAACTTACTAATTTGTGATGACTGCAGACATCGAGAAGATGTTTCGGCAGGTCAAGATGTCAGAAAGCGAATTTTATGGCGATCAAGCCCAAATCAAGAGGTGGTGATATATAAACTGAGTACGGTACAGCGTCAGCACCATTCTTGGCGATAAGAACACTCCATCAGTTGGCGAGCGATATCCAATACATACATCCCCTCCCTGCCTTCATCCGCTATAAAAACAGAGATTTTTTTTCCGGCGCGGAACATGTTGACGAAATACAAAGTTTAAAATTGAAAATGGTTAATGCATTGATGTAGGGAGGATTTCATCTCCGAAATTGGAAGTCAAATCTATCAAAATTATCAGAATCTGACGCTGATAAGATGATATGCATGGGTGATTCATGCACGACCAAAGTTCTGGGTCTTCAATGGAATCCTTTAATGGATGCGTTCTCATTTAAAGTGAATTTGTCAGCTGAGTCGGTACTTACAAAGAGGAAGATGCTGTCAGAGTCTTTGAAGATTTTCGATCCACTTGGATTTTTATCGCCAGTCACGATTATATTAAAAATAATATTCTAACGATTGTGGTTGGAAAAGCTTGATTGGGATGATCTTTTACCAGATGAAACAGCAAGACGATAGGCTGAAGTGAGAAGTGAGTTGAATGAGCTAGAAGAAGTCAAAATACCGAGACTAGTTAAATATGAGACCAAAGTAGAACTGCATGGGTTTAGCGATGCGAGTGAGACAGCACACATCGTAGCGGCGAAAACTAAAGTAGGACCGTTAAAGCAGATCACGCTACCAAGGCTTGAACTTTGTGCGGCGGTTTTACTGGCGAAGCTATTGAAAAACGTGATGGCGGTTATAAATGAAGAAACCAAAGTGTATGCCTGGTCAGACTTCCAGATCGTGCTTGCATGGTTATCTGACTATCCGTCACGATGGAAAACCTTTGTGGCCAATTATAGAGCCAGTGAAATCTTGGAAAGTGTACCGTCGGCTAATTGGAACTACGTACCGTCAGAACAAAACCCTGCTTATCTTGCATCGAGAGGATTGCAACCCACAGCTCTTGTAAGCTCCAAATTATGGTGGGAAGGGCCAATCTGGCTGCGACAAACGAAAGAGAAATGGCCAATTTCAAGTAAACTAGGGGTCGAATTACATCAAGAACAGCAAAAAACCTATCCATTAGCGAACTGTAATGCAATTATTGAAACAGGGTTAATTGAGCAGCGAATTTCTGAGATGACGTCTTTCCCGAAATTGCGAAGAATCCTGGCGTACATGTTCCGGTTTATTCACAATGCGAAGACAAATCACTCTGTAAAAATTTCAGGTGTTCTTTCAGTCCAAGAGCTGAGAGAAGCGACAAATGCATGCCTCAAATGCGATCAAGGGCAAGAATTTAAACCCGAATTAAATCATCTTCGCAAATATGGCTGTGTTGCCAGAGGAAGTAAACTGGAATCATTGAGTCCATTCATAGATTCAGATGGTGTTCTGCGAGTTGGTGGACGATTGTAGAAGGCGAATGTTGCGTACAACCAAATGCTTCAATGGATTTGACTAAATCTCATAAATTGGACAAACTGATTATCTCTCAGGTTCATGAACGAAATTTCTATTCTGGTCCTTCGTTGACGTCACATTTAGTCAAGCAAGAGTATTGGATAATCAATGGTAGAAATATGGTGCGATATATATTACGAAACTGTGTAATATGTACCCGAATACGAGCTAAAACAAGCCAACAGATCATGTCAAATCTACCAACCGAGCGAATCTATTTAGTAGATGCGGCGTGGACTATGCGGAACCCATTACTATAGCAAGTAAACGAGGAAGAGGAGCGAAACCACTTAAGGCTTACATCGCTGTCTTTGTGTGAATGGTGACAAAGGCGGGGCATCTGGAACCGAAACCACTGATTTCATTATTGAAGCAGAATCAAACTTTCGTCTGGAACGCATTGTGCCAAAATTCATTTAACAAATTAAAAAATGTCATTAATTATTCATCCGCCTATATTGCGAATGCCAGATTTGGGCAAACCCTTTATACTAACTTGTAATGCTAGCGATTTCGCGATTGGTTCTGTTTTATCACAGCTTGTTCAATCTCATGATTTTATCATTGGATTTGCAAGCCGCACCCTAAACAAAGCCGAACCAAACTATGGAAAGATTGAGAAGGAGTTGCTTGCCATTGCGTGGTCGGTAAGTCATTTTCTACCATATTTGTATGGTAACAAATTTTCAATTGTTACGGATCACAAACCGCTGATTTGGTTATGCAATTTGAAAAACCCCTCCTCACGCTTGATGCAATGGAGAATTAAACTGGATGACTTTGATTATTCAATTTCACAAAACAGAAACGCCGATGCGCTAAGTAGGATCTCCATAAATGGCCATTCTAAAATACCTATTCAATGCAACGTCGTTACTCGAGCACAATCCTTAAAAACGGAATAAAACATACAAACATAAATGACGACCCTGAAACAAGTACAACTTTCATTTTTTTATCGCTTAGAGAACCCTTCGTTAATAATTAAGATGAGAATAAATCACCTAAACAGAAATAAACCAACTCATACTAGAATTTCATATATCTCCTCTTGAAGGTCACCAGGGCCTGTTTAGAACTTACAATCACATGAAAGAATATTACATATTTCCTCATATGCATTCGACAATTAAAAATATAATATCCTCTTGCAAACCCTGTCAAGTAAATAAGCATTCTAGGTTCACTACGGAACCGATGAAAATTACGACCACATCTTCTTGTTCGTTCGAAAAGATATTCCTAGATATCTTCGGACCAATGACCTCATCGCATAAAAAATAATCGTTATATTTCAACGATGCAAGGCGACCTTTCGAAATACACCATCGCAAAAGCTATTCCCAATCAAGAAGCAGAGACAGTAGCAAGAACATTCGTTGAGTATTTTATATTTATTTTCGGCATTCCTGATGAAATTTTGAGTGATCAAGGTTCGAACTTCATGAGTGCATTGTTTACTGAAATTTGCAAACTCATCAAAATAAAAAAAAAAATCTGCACCACGGCTTACCATCCGCAAACTAATGGTTCTCTTGAAAGGTTCCATAAAACATTGGGCGAGTATTTAAGAACGTTTTGTCAAAATGACCTTTTGAATTGGGATGAGTAGCTTCCATATTTAACATTTTCGTATAATTCGCCGCCACACTGTTCTACGGTATTAATGCCACATGACTTAGGCTTAGGAATAAAACCAACAATTCCCGTGTCACTTACCAAATATCCTGAACCCAAATATACTTATGATGACTATTACGATGACTTGAAATGCCATTTACAAAATTCTTTCCTAATGGCTAGAAAAAACGTATTAACATCTAAAGAATGATTCTTCTTAAAAACGAAGCTCAAACTACTAAACTTTCTCCATTATGGTTGGGACCATACGTGATTCAAGATGTTTTAGCGGATGAAAACTGTGTCATTAAAATCGGTCGTTCAAATAAACTTGTACACAATAAGAGGCTGAAACTTTTAAAAACATAAAGCCAAAAGTTATTGCCATTTAATAACACAAATAAGAATTATATACCAAGTGAATTAAAATATTATGTATTATTAACTTTTAATTATAATTAGTAAACAGAAAATAGTAATAATTTAATAAATTTGTTAGTTAAAAGTTAGTGGCAGTTAAAATTTGTTACTTTGGCAAAGGTAAGTATTTTTCAGTACCCAAATTCCCACATTATCATTAGACTCCAGCTTTATAAATTAATACAAATCAAACAGGTAAGCCGTATATGTTAAGGGAATTACCTAAGATTAACGAGTAAAAAAACACACAGTTACGTGTAATAAAGATAATAAAAAATCATGTAATAATGTCAGAAACTGTTAATTAACAAAGCAAAAAATGAAATATCGCATCGAAGAAACAAAACTCAGATTAATAAAAAAACTTTTTGCGGTGGAAACTAAATTAAATACACTGCATATAGAGAAAGAGCTTTTTTATGAGTTTCGTATCAATAGTTTGGTTAAAATATTATACTTCAAAACTTTTAAAGTTGCTACTCCTTTTTTTTTGTTATATCCATTTTTTAGTAAAATTGAACGATATTGAATTGAAAAAAAAACAAATTTATGACACAAGACGAATATTTTTTGCAACATTTTCATTTCAAACTTTTCATATTAAATTTAAAGAAAAAGCTTCTTTTTTTGTTTGCTATACTTAAAAGTTTATTTTTTTTTTCTAAGTAACAAAAAAAAAAACTTTTATTATACTAATTCTGATATTTTAATTTATTATAACAAAAATTTTAAACTATATAACCAATCATTTATTTATTTAAATCGGGGAAAGAATTTTACCGGAAGGAAGGAACCAAACGGAATTAATGTTCTACTATATACGTATACCTAAAAGACTCGCATATAACACGAAGAAAAAAATCGTCTCTTCAAACTTTTCCCAATTTATGAGAGTCATGCAGCGAGAGAGATGTTAACTAAACAAAAAAAAAAAATAAATTTAAATCAATTAATTAAAGTTTTGTGATAGTTTATTTTTTATATATACCATATATACAGTTTAAGCTGATTGTTTCTCATGAAAATTGGATTTTCATAATACTGAATAAATTTTTAAGGATTTTATTTCAATTAGCATTACATTATAAAAAAAAAGAATAAAAAGTTTATTAAATTTTATATGATCGCTTCTCAAATAACCAGCTTATTGCTAGTTACATATAAAGAATATAGGGGAGCGAACAACCTTAGCAAAGTTATTATGTATACATTGTACATAAATTGATTTCGATGAGTGTAATGTAAGAGTATTTGAGGAGCAAGTAGCAGAAGTACGTAATAAAACATAACAACAATCATTTTTATTGCAATTTTATAACTTTTATTACATTACAATAATAATAACCGTTGTCTAAAATCAATAAAAATAAATATAAGATGAAAACATACGTTTTAGACTTTACGTATTCTTGTATACACACACAATTAAGAAATGTTAGATGTATGTATGTATCTGGAAAAAGCTTTCTTTATATTTTATATTCTTATATTGTGTGTATTGTTATGTTTGATTTCTTGGGTGGGTGAATTTGAGCGTTTTTTTTATTTTATTATTGATGACATTACGTATTAAAGATATTTTTGGAATATATTTTTTATATCTGAACATTTCCATTGATTAAAATTCTAAATCTAATGTATGCTCATATATTTATCTAACTTGTGATGTTTAATTGAAAAATTGTGCCATGAATCTTAAAAATTAACCGTTAGCGGCTGACCTTTACTAATTTATTTGAACCATTTCTTTTGTGCCGTTTAGGCAAGAAAAGTTTGGATTTTGTAGTATTTTATTTACATTTTTTTACGGTAGTAACATTTTGTTTTTAAACAGTTGGACAAAACAATTTAGCTATATAAGGAAAGCCAACATAACGAAATACAAAAAAGAAAAAGAAAACAAGATTGAAAGTGATCAAGACGAAAATAACATTACGTGCCGTTTTATTTCTGTCTGGTCACCTGAGCCTTAAATGAAACTTGTACAAACAGTTTTATAATATCACACAAGACATATAAAAGTGACATAACTCAAAAAATTAATTTTTTGAGATAATTCGTCAAAAAATTAAAAACTAACATTTTTCGTTACACGAAACATAAATACAAATTTAATGTTTTATTTTAATTATATATTACAACAAGAGGTCCCCTCTGTGAATTTGCACAAAACGCTTTATTTTACTGTACACTACATCATACGTTACTGTAATAGAATTTTTTGTTTTGCCTTGACGTATACTGTTTCCACAAGTTATACTATTTTAAGGATCTGATTTAACAGATCTATTAAAATGGTTTATGAAACTCCTGTTGAGCGAAAATAAAAGGCAAAGAAGGATTGTACCTGAATTCCACTCGGGAATTATTTCTACTTTTCAATATAGTTAGCACTAAAATCAAGAATAACTAATCTTGTTTCAATAAATAATCCCTGTTTCATTGCTGCTACTTTGGGCCTATTAAGTTTTGACCCGTCCGCTATCTGTCCTTCAATCGACGCAATTGCAAAATATTTATTATTTCATTTAAAATTAGTATTTCACAGACGCTACTATTTATTACTCGAACATGTGCATTTTTCGGACACAAAATTGCGCGTTTTGATTTAGATTCAAAATCATTTGTAGTAAATGATAAACCAAAAATATCTGTTTAATATAAATCATCTGAAATATAACACAAAAGTATTGGAATGTACCAAAACTTTTCCCATCACCAATATTGAATAGCAATTTTCTAAAAAGTGGATCACTTATCTCCCGATTAATTTTTTTAAGTCCATAAGGCTTACAATTCCCTCTTCAGACTACAGGTAGCACTTTCTGAAAATCTCCTCTTAAGTTTAGTGCCATTCGACCAAAACTTAAATCATTTTTCATTAAATATCGAAATAATGGGTATACGTTTATGTAAAAGTAAGTTCCATCAAAAGCCACAACCTTTGCCGAACTTTTAGGAAATTAACACCCCTTGAAGTTATCCCAGACTTTCATCCCAGGAAAATTTGAAATTACCTCTGACCACACGAGCGTAAAAATTCATCCCAGATTTTTTTTCTACACTATTTAAAGTGTACGAACTTTAGATCCATCAGATATTATTTACTCGAGCGACGAAAATCCATCCTAGGGTTTTAATTTAATATAAGATATTTTTCTCGTAGTTAAAAATAAAAAAAAATAAAAAATTTGAAAAATCCTTCTGCTCAGGATTATAGTGGCCCTTCAAATTTGTTATGTCGATTTAGTAGAGGTTCCTATCGGCTATCTCTTGGCCAATCCTGAACGCCATTTGCTTGTTAGAATTTTTGCTACATCAATAAATGTGTTGCCTTCCCATAGTTGAAAATTAATAAAAAAAAAATCTTATGCTGGGGATTACGGTTAGTGGGTCCAGTTCCCGGATGTTTTTTCTAATCCCGGGAATCGGGACACTTTGGACACGCTACAAATCAAATCAATTATAAATTCAATAAATGCTGAGGAAGACCACGCTTTTATCAAACCGCTTTCGTCTTACACAATCCTTACCCCTGTTCAAATGTAAAACGTCCAACTACAGATTTCTGTAGAAAAGCTATAAAGCTGTCATAGCTGTTTTGAAAATTTGACTATGTCCTTGCAGCTGTTTGCAGCGCTTAAAATTGGCCAAGACCAAATATTCCATATAGTAAATCTAAAAAAAATTGAAAAATTCCCTCTGGAATAAGTAGTACAGCGCTCCTTTTCCTCAAAGCTTTAACTGATTTTTCCAAGGGTTTAGAAAACCATTTTGACAAGTATTACTAGTGAATTTATATGGTATTCATTACTAAATATCCTGCAATGGTTTTCAATTCTTTGAAAGTCCTAATATTGTGCGAAAAAAGGGTTTCGCTATATCCAGTGATTTGAATCAAAATTCCCGAGAATCGGGATTATAAAAAATTACCAATTTTCTAGTATTTTGCTACCGGAAATTCTTGCGAAGGTTCAACTAATTACGGTGACCTGGCATATTTATTATATTGGCTTAGTAGAAGGTCCTATTGGCTACCTCGAGGCCAATTTTGAACGCGTTCCGCTTGTTAGAATTTTTCCTACATCAATCAATTTGTTGCAAATTTGTCATATCAGCTTAACAAAGGATCCTAGTGGCTAGTTAGAATTTATACGGAGGATTAGGATTACGGTGACCCTGCTAATTGGTTATCTTAGTAGAGGGTCCTATCAGCTACCTCTTGACCAAGGAGGCCTTGCAAATTTGCTATGTCAGTTCAGTAGGGGTCCCATTTGCTACCTCTTGGCCAATTCTAAACGCAGTTTGCTTGTTAGAATTTTTGTTACATCAATAAATGTGGGCCACTGTGAGAGAAGAGTTCCTTTTAATTTTTTTTTTCATTTTAGATTATGGGAAGGTAACGCATTTATTGATGTAGCAAAAATTCTACCAAGCGAACCGCGTTAAAACATGGCCATGAGATAGCCAATAGGACTCTCTACTAAGCCGATATAACAAATTTGCAGAGTCACCGTAATCCTAAACAGGCAATACGTTTATTGATGTAACAAAAATTCTAACAAGCAAAATTCGTCTGAATGGATCCAGAGGTAACTACTTGAACCCTCTGCAATATTGCCATAAAAAATTTTCAGGCTAGCTATAATCTTGACATTGAGAATCACTCTTTTTTTCATTTTTAACTACAAGAAAAATATCTTAGAGTATAGTTAAATCCAAGGATGGATTTTTAGTTCGTTCATTTTAAATCGTGTAGAAAAAACTTCTGGGATGCATTTTTAAGCCCGTGTTGTCAGAGACAATTTCAAATTTTCCGGGGATGAAAGACTGGGATAACTTCAGAGGGGCGAATTCTCGGATTCCCTTTCGAAAATAGTCGTTGTCTTTTAAAGCGATCCATTCGTCAAGGCAATTTTTAATACAATCATAAGATGTGAGTCGTATGTCTTGTAGGGATGACTGCATTTCCCGGAATATATAGGGAAATGTCTAGCAAATATGACGGGTGGGATAGAACTTCTAGTTTTGTCCTTCTAGGTAGGTTTTTCGACTCTTGCAGTATGTGGTTTTGCGTTGATATGCTGAAAAATCAGTTTATTGTGTCTATTCTTTTATGCTGGTCTATGTCTTAGAACAGCTCGCTTCAAATGTATTAACTGTCGCCGGAAGACTTCGTCATTACTACTTTCGGAAGGATTCAGTAGCTCCAAATATACAACGCCTCTCATATCCCATCAAATAAAGAGCATAACCTTATCACAATGAATATTTCGCTTTGGATGTGATGCACCAGCTTCACCATGCATTTTTCATCTCCTGTAGCAAATCCATGCAGTAAACCCCTTCTTTGTTCTCTTTGAAAAAGCATTTCAGAAGTGATTTTTCGACAGTCCATCTGTCTTTCTGATAATTTATATGGTATTCAATTCATAAATTTTTAAACTATGCTATTTCTACATAAACGTTGAGAACGTATTGATCGATATTCAATGCTTATGCCAATTTTCGTTTCGTTTATTTTTTGTCTCCATCCAATCATGCTTGCTTTTTTCATCTTCAAATTTTTTGAGTCAACCTTCACGTTGTGCGTCTTCAACATCGAATAGACATTCTTCAAATTGCCTTTCTACACATGCTATTAGAAAAAAATATGTTCACCATTAGCTTCTACAAGTTAACGATGACTTTCAGCAACCTAAAGCAGTTGCTGCTATTCCTGTTGATTTTGAATTAATACTCGATATAAAAATGTTTTAACACCACCACCAATCCCATTTATGTAAATAAAATACTTTTGAAAAATCGTTTTCTGCAATGATGAAAAATCATTTTAGCTGTGACATACTGATCATTTTACAAGATGTAAAAAAAGTCATGTCCTGCTTGCTCACGCTGTTTTTTTAATTGATCGTTACCGGCAGATGTAGCCTCAGACATTTTTAATGTAGTCACCTTAAATGATACAATTTGGCATTTTGTGGAGAAAGTGCAATGATTTTGCCTTTAGCTTTCTCGTTGAAGAATTTGGAGATTGTTTTTACCATTTATTATTTAAAAGAAAAAAAAATCGTGTAAAAAGAACCGTGTAAAAACAGGTTCAGGTGTACCTATTTATTAGCATCTAAAATCTTGTGTTATCCTTTGTGTACTCCATATTCTAATATGATCTATAAAATCTCTTATTAAAGCATTGCCTACATTGTTTGAAGGAAGAACGACAACTTTGTTATGTGTTGATATGCGTACTTCATTGCTTAATTGTCAACCAAAACTGAACGTTTATATGGGCGTTATATTTTGGACCCAATCATTGATTAGATGGAAGAATATGGCGGTTGTCAATTATATTATTTCATTTTCGTCATTAGTCCGGCCTTAGTATAGTTGTCTATGGATATACAAATCTGTATCACTACAGTAATTTTTTTGGGATTGTTTGAAATATTTACCATCAACCATATAAACGGGAAGTTTTATTCAACCCTCTTATTTATTTAATAATAAGTTCACAAAGTTGTGGATTTTCAGCTATACCAGAAAATTTTGCGGAAATTATGTTATAAAATGTATCCCTATTCTCAAGCCTAACTAAGCATAGCATGTGACAATCCACATTTTTGATGTTTAATTAGATGAAAGTTTCGTTCGTTTACCCAATTTAACGTTAAAATCACATGCGGTTTGTTTATTTTTAATACAATATTGACAATATAATTTCTGCAGAAATATCTAATCCAACCGAAAATCCTTTAAAGGATTTAACACAAAGAAAAATCTATTAGCTTCAACGTTATTGCTGGAATAGTTTACCACCACAAAAATAAAATTGTAGAGCTGTAATTATGTTTCGGATTGCGCAGTAATATTTTCCGAGGAACGATTCATATTAGTGTTCCAGCCAATAAGCCATCTAATATATTTAGTTAATTACACTGTTTAAAAAAAGTCATGTCAAAGCCTTATGATATAAGAAAAAGATAGACTAGGAATTATGACAAAATGCCAACATATACATGCGGTAAGTACTTGCCTGGTTTACGAAATGGCCCATGTGTTATAAATAAAAAACAAAGTCAGAAGCAAAATAAAAGTTATTAAAGAGCACGCGTGTTTCGATTGAGGGACAAACGACTAGGTTCCATAATTATGTGCAGGCAGAGACTTAAAGAGTTAGAGAGTTTAATTTTTGAGAACGATCCCAAGCACTATTAGTGGTATAAGTGACTGTTCCAAACAATTTTTTGTTATGGAATCAAAGCTTAATCGTTACATATACGAGAATATAGTTGTTCAAACTATTTTGGAATATTGATGATATTCCAAACACGGAGACAGGAAACAGTTAGAGGAAGCTGATTATTGTGCTAGATTAATTGCGGAAACCACTTACAGGAATCCTTACGACTAGTCAGTTCAAGAAATTTCACGAGCTTTTATGGACGAATATCGTCAGCTAGGATATGTTGGAAGTAAATGGTGGTAAAGAAAATAATGTAAATACATTACCACACCTTTGAAGTAGTTTTCGATGCTTCACAATAGCAACGATCGAAAAACTAATCTACGATGCAATCTTTTAAGCTAAAAACTTTTATTTATTGTCCTGCGGCACCTCCATATTGGGGAGCAAGGGAATTCAATGAACTTGCATATATATATATATATATATATATATATATATATATATATATATATATATATAAATATATATATATATATATATATATATGTATATATATATATATATATATATATATATATATATACCGCATTGTAACATTGACAAAATTTAGAATGATATTTTTGCTGAATCTGGAATGATATTGAGCGAAGATGCAAGCAACACCAAAAGAAAATGGATCTCAAGTTACTGAAGATTTTATGGAGGATCGATAGATGTTTCTCATACAGCATTAATCGGAATAATCTAGTTTTCATAAAACGAAATATAATAATGAAACCAAAATTTTGCAGCCAATGAGGTGGCCCTCTCCAGTAATTTAAAAAATATAAGTAGCGTTCCAAACAATGGGGTTGATTGCTTTAGATTGGGATAAAACTACCACCAGCTATCAAACTGAATTAGTTACTAACAATTGATTTAACAACCACCACTTTCCGGGCTGCACTAAAATGGTTTCAGTTGCTAGACGAGGCTTATGTACCGACATTTATAGCGACTATGAGTCGAATTATGAAGGTGCAGATCGGAATTTACGGGAAGCTATTGCATTTTTTGAAGACAAAAATTATAAAATCTCTTATTTTGGAGGATTATGGGAGGCAGGAAGCAACACTAAACACCGAAAACTTTTTGCACTTGACCATTTTAAGCAGATTTTAAAATTTTAACACCAGCGTATTTCGGTATAGGGCGTCTATTAGTTTTATAGATAACTTCAAGGACGAATAAATAACAGAGCGAATAATTCAACCGGAAATTAGAATACTAGAACATTAATCTTAAATATATTAAGAAATCGAAAAGAAATTGATTTTAGCTTAAATTGGCATCAACTTAGAATGAAGATCATCCAAATGATGTTTAGAAATACCTGATGACATGTAAATTGTAATGATTATATCAAATTAAAAAATTCAAAACGATTCTGATTCAGTTAACTGTTAATTTATTAAACCAAAATATGGTTTCATTATATGGACCAAATCTTTACATCCCCTGAGAATTCTCACAATTTTTGTATGATCCACTTCAAAATAAGGAAGTTGTCTAATGTAGAGAGTATATATGTTAGCTATAAGTACAAGTTAACACGGGAAAACTTCTAACTTGCATTAACTTTCAAACATGTCACATAAATGATTACATAAGTATTAGCTGCTTTTGAATAATTCAACCGTTAATTTGTTACCCACAGTTGTAATTTCTTATTGTATAGCCCCATCTTTTACTGAATTCCACGGCAATATTAAGAAGTTTCGTAAGACCCATTGAAAAGTTATAAACGGAAAACTAACGTAAATAGTTCAATTTCAAATTTGTCGTACTAAATGTTTTTGATTAATTCAACCGGAAATTTGTCAACCGCAGTTGTGATAATGTGAATAATTGTACTACATTTACTGGTGAATACATAAAATTCTTAGGTCAAATTTGAGCCACTGTGGAGTTTTTCGATAAGAGCCATATTTTTGGCGTTAGTCGTCATTGATAACCAGAGATCATGGTTAAAGGTTGTTAAACCAGAATAAAGGCTATTTTTTTTTAATCAGCCAAGGAATCTACTTATTATAAGCCGGTAAAAAACTTAAGTAACATAAGTATATGAAAAACATTTTAAATTTTTTTTTCATATGATCCCTGTAGAACAAACTAAACAGCCCATATTTTATTGTGCATGTACGGTTTCTTATCAAATTAAAGAAAAAGTCTATAAGCAGAATTGGAACGGGTTAGTAAGTCAAAATATTATAGAGCTTATTAAATATTAGCGCTGGGATACTCATCGTAGCTGCACATTGGTGTATACTTTAAGAAAACTATTAATCCGTTTATCCAGTCAGAGGATTACCAAGCATTACCCAATCGCAAGAATTGATAAATGACATTATCAGAACCATTTCGAGAATTGCTTACTCTAAAACATTCATAAGGGTTTGTTTCGGTATACTCGTTTAACGTTCGGTATAAAGTCAGCTCCATCCATTTTTCAGTCGGTAATGGATCAAACTCTAAAAGATCTGTGAAAATAAATTCAAACAAATTTAAAATTTTAGAAAAGTTAGTCAAGCATTTAGGTCACACTACAACTTCAGTAAATGAGTTACAATCGTATCTTGAACTTAACAATTATTACGGAGATATTATGCCGAATTTATCGATTGAGCTGAGAGGCCTTTTCAATTTACTTAAAAAAGATAAATTATTTGAAGGGACGTCAGATAGTCAAATGGCGTTCGAAAAGTCGTAATAATGTATTAGAATTATATGTTCCGAAGGAGCCAAGAATAGTGCTTTTTGCATCCAAAATGCTATCGTCGGTGGACAAAAACTTTCTTTACTTGCATAGGGAAGCTCTTCCCTATATAGTATATGCTGTGAAAAAATTGCACAAATATATTTTTTGTCTTCACTTTACAATTTATAGCGACCACCAAGCATCAAGAGTAAGTTTTAACCCAAAATCCGTATTTTCTAGATTACAGAGATTGGCAGTGGTACTGTCAACAAATAATTATGAAATTGAATATCGTCTAGGAAAAAGGATGAGAATCGTGGATGTTAATTTTTCATGTATGGTTGGGCACAGAATGTTTCATACCTTTCATCAGACGTTAAAAGTTATCAGAACAAAGGATTGGATTTTTTCATGTGATATTGGCATATTTTATTTGTCTAGACTCGTGTTAACCAAGGAGTTGCAGCCGGAAGTTCTCAAGTTCATTTAGGTATAGTCAAAATTAAAGTTTTATCACGTTCATAAGTATGGTGGAATCGAATTGACCTTTAGAAAAAGTAGTCAAAGAATGCCTGGTTGCCACCAAACACAAAGTAGAAAATAAGAGGTCGTGGAAACTACATGGCCAGGAGGACCAATTTCTCTACTAGAAAATACTTATTGATTTCTTATACTTCCGTAAGCGTACCTTTCATACATGCTTTTAAGAAAGCATGACATGGAATTAGTAAAATCATCTTTGTATCATTCACAGACGAATGGTCCTGCAGAGCAGATGATGAATTAGTAGATGATTAGTAGATGTACTCCATATAGACGCGTCTGCTTTGGAAACACCATCACTATTGATTCTTTCATATAAGCCAAGAATTTTACTTGATTAACTAAATTCTAAAACGGTTAGGCTAAATTTAGGAAACAAAAATATTTGTAAAATCGTTCAGAACTGAATTAAAGGTAAAATTAATTCTGGAAAAATTGGAGTAGATTATTTTCAAAAAATGGAAAAATCAACTTTTACATTTTTCCTATAAATCACTCATATGTAATTGAGGCTTTTGATTAATTCAACATTATTTTGTCAACCACAGTCCAACCTTTTATTAAGTTACTTCATTCAGAATTGCTTAGCTATGTTCCATATCCAACACGGAACAGCTTTCAAATTAGTCATATAAATGATTCATTGTTAATTTTGTTGAACCCTTTTGCAATATGATAGTTTTTAGCTCAACCTTTAGCAGTATGCCGTGGCTATATTTAAAAATTTCATATGACGCTCTCAAAAGTAATAAAAGTAAACCTAATGAACTTAAATTTCAAATTTTCCATACGAATCATCCCCTTTCTAAAGTTAAGAAAGTGTCACATACATCAACTTTCAAATTTTACCTAAAAATCAAAAGAAGTACTTGAGGCTTCTTATTAATTCAATTGTTAATTTGTTAACCTCAGTTGTAATTCCATTGTATAGGGCGACCCTATTCCGTGTTCCATTACATTAAGCAAGAGGTTCAAATAAAGCAACTCTGAAAATTTTTGAATGAATCATTTATAATTAGTTTGTCAAGCCTAGTTGTAATTTCATTCTATCGTACACTATTTAAAATGTTCATATGACCCATAACATACGAGTACATCAACTTTCAAATTGATGAATTGAATTTCAAAAATTCAAACTTTCATACTTGAGGCTTCTGATTAATTCAACCGTTTGTAACGATGTAAACCATCTCCATGCCGTTGGTTCTCCCAATGTGTTTTCCTTGCTAACTAAGTAATTTAAACAAAAGAACCCAAATAATTAAAAAGGTAAAAAAAAGTTCAACAAACTTTGGCTGCGGAGCGGAATTCATTCACCTATGTAAAATATATTTCGTGTTCTATCGCGGGGATCTGCATTTTATCGTCATCTTAAATTGTTTTGAAATTGGCGCATCTTAGTTTGAGACATTACAATGTATTCTATTATTGTGTAGAACAGTTGCTACACTAATGATTTTCACAAATTCGTCAGGTGAGTAGTATAAACGTCTGCCTTATCCAAGGAGGCGTCTACAACTAATTTTTCCAAACACCGATTCTATTCACTCGACAATATTACCCGGTTTTTATTAATTTGTTAACAAACCATGGCCAGAGGGGATACCCAGCATTAGCTTTCAGAAATAAATATAACGATAAACACGATCAACAACTTGTAATTTTATCTTCTCTCCCCATACACAATATGGGAACTATACAGCTTTCATTTAATCAAAATTTTGTTTGTTTAAAGTAGAATTTAAAAGTAGGTTTGACCCTAATTTTTGGCTTTACCAAAAGGCAATATTTTTTAAAACTTCATACCTATATGTGCTACAAGGTACCCAACTTTTACCGTACTAACCTTAAAACACTCTGTTTAGAATTTTTCCAGCCAATAATAAATTATATTTCCATTATACAAAAATATACAAGCACCTTAGGGCTACTCAAACATCATTGTTAAATCAAAGTAAATGCACAAACACACACACAAACAACCAAAATAAACAATTAAATCTTTTCAACATTAAAAATTTATAAAGCATTTTTTTTTTGTTACTTTAAAAATTTTCCACCACACTTGCTCGTGGAATTTTTGTTTTTACACCCAAATGATTCCCATATGTCATTGCCATATTGTATTCTTTGTATATACACAAGCGAAACATACCAAAGAAAAAATATGTAGCTAAATGTGGCAAAGAAAACACACGCAATTTAAGGCATACATATGTATGTACAAAGCCTTTAAAATAATATCAACATCATAATATAAATTTTCCTTTTTCATCGTGTATATGTGTAAACATTTTTCATGGTTTGATTTATTTTTAGTGAAAAAGAAAATTCCGTTTTCCGTTTATTTCTTTCAAATTAAAAAAAAAAAATCTTTTATTTTACATGATTGATGATATGAAATTATGTTAACAATAAATTAAAAAAAAAAAAGGAAATGTAAGAAAAATCATAAATTGCTATAATTTTTATATTTTTGCTATCCTCAAATTGAATATAAACACATACATATATGAACATACTTGTTCGTTACATATCCGGATATAAAACGAGAACAAAAAAAAATCGAGGCACAAAAATTATTTGAATAAAGTTTCGAAATATTTCCGTTTTCACTTTGAAAATCATAAAATAAAAATGAAAATGTAATTTCGAGCTTTACACCATCGGTATGCTGTATACTTGTAATTTAATAATAAGGGAAATAATCCCTAGCATCATGTGTTATTGATTAGTTTTTTGTTTGTTGCTGTGGTGCTTCTTATCTGTTAAGAAAAGAAAATTGTATGAATAAAAAATTTACAGTTCTCCTTTTTCACCAGTTTTCTTCGATCGTTTCGTTACTTTTATTATTTTTTTTCTTTTTCAAATCGAAAAAAAAAACTGGCAAAGTAGATAAATTGGGACACCATATGGCAAGTTATACATTTTTATTTGTCTATTGATCTTTAAGTAACACAAAAAAAAAAAATACTAACACTTAGGGTAGGATAAGGTTGTACGAGACACATTTTCTTTTAATATTCATCTTACCTATTAGATTATTATAGACCAAGGGAGATAATAATCTAAGTTTAGGGGTGGTATATAAAATATATTTTAAAGACAGCACCATTCTTTGCAAGGGCAGGAAATAAGTTTACCAAGTAGGTTAACAGGGAGGTCACGTATTCGAGAGTTTAAAAGATTTAACACGGGGTAGTGTCAACAACTGAATAACCACAAACATAACGTTCGCCATAATGCATCGACCTTAATATATTTTTATTTGATTCTGTATCAGTAAATAGAAATACGTGGTTTGGAAATATAATTAGCTACACTGTTGCTATAATATTACTATAATTTGCTGGAATTCACGCAGAGGTTCGATAATTACCGTTCTAAATCTGTAGATCTATAGATTAATTGAAATCCGCGCACATAATCAATGCAGTTCTCAATGTCCGTAAACTTAGTAAATCTCGTGCTGCTGCTTTCTTTATAGAGTAAGAAAGCGTTTGGTTCAGAACTCTCATAATCGTAATAATCGTAGCTCGATTGCCGGAACAAAGAAGATTATTTAGTTTTCACTGATCTTTGATCAATTTTGGAACAGTCGAATAATTGGTCAGTGGAAATCCAGGCTGCAAAATCATCTACGAATTAAATGTTAATACAAGAAGCGGACTAACAATCGAACTCGACACTCATTTTAAAAAGACCGAAAGAACCTCAATTCCACTGAGTAAGAATAAATTAAACTAATTCAGAGATCAGTAACTAATTAACCATATCAATTACTGACATAATTTCCCAAATGCCCTTTTACATTGCTTACTATAAGCAGTGACTCTTCAAAGTTTATTTTCATAATTTTACATGGCCTGATTTTTTGACCGGCGGGTCGGAAAAAGATGCTACAGGTATTCCTCCGATACAACAGTTTGCCGACGATTTCTCTTAGAGCAAATTGAATAAAATCTAAGCTGCCTACTTGTGAAATAAATACAACTTATACAATGCATTAGCAAAGGAAAAGCAACGATGTTATTTAAGACCACCGGCCTTATATATTGGAAATTGCATTTAAGAAAATAGACAGAAGCTCTTGGTTCTCTAATATTTAGAATGCGATGAACTGTAGTTCGACTAGCATCACAATGAAGTTAAACCATTAAGTTTTATTTGTGGATCTTGTGGTTGGGTTGCTGTGTTCACCTTATTCTTCAGCCTAATAAATACAAGTATAGTTTGTCTTAACTTCTGATATAAAGAACGTCTTAGGTTTTATTCTACTAAGGCATACATATGCAATTTTGTTAATAATTTCAAAGTAAAACAATGACGCAATGAGCAGTGAAAGAGCTGCATCGAATTATTAATGCAATAAACTTCAATAACCCTACCCAAATTCCCGAAAAATAAAAAATAAAATACTTCTCGAAAATCGAATGGCACCAAAAACCTTTACTTAACGTAACATGAATTACTGTAGCGGTTTTTCCCGTTAGCTCCACAACCATTCCCTATTGATGGTCGTTGAAGTATAGAATGTATAGTAAAATATGAGAGTTATTATCCATAATTCTCAGATTATTCATCGATTACTCTTATTTTATTTACTGATGAAGAATAAAAGATGAATTAATTCATCAGTCACCCATTATTCACTGATTACTTATTACTCGTCATTAATCATTTAATGAATAATCAGTAAATAGTGAGTTAATATTGGTGTAGATAATTTTATACGTGTAAAATATTTTTGGTTGCCATTTAGTATCTAATCACAAAATATTGGCAAGTAGCAAAATGGTTTAATTGCAACACAACTAATGATAGAATAATAAGCAAATGGTACGTAAATAGGGAGTGAAATATAAGTTAATTAAGAATACTGTGGAATAATCAGTGAATAATGAGAAAATACTGGGGAATAAAGTTTGAATAATAAATGAATAAAAATTAGTCTATATTATAGAATATTGAATGAAATAGTTAATGAATAAAGAGTGAATACATAGTGAATAATTAGTTAACAACGAGAGAATAATTTGAGAGTACTACATGAATTAAGTGTGAATAATGGGTGAATAATGATTGAATGATCAGTGAATAAGAGTGACCAGTGAGTGAATTAATAAAACTTGAATTAATAAAAACGTTATTAACGACTGAAAGGCATACCACTTGCATAAAATGTATTCTACGTAAAATCTTACTACGGTATCGCGTACTTATCTTACCTATATTTCAGATACGGCACCAAAAAGGTAAAGTAAATAAAATGTCCGTAATTCAATGTCACCAGCTGACTAATTATTGTTTAGTGGAAATCAAATTAGTTAATTTCCTACATCGATAAGATATTAAACTTATAAACGTGGTCTTTAATGTTAATGTTAACAACGAGAATATCATCCATCGTCCTGTTTTTTAAAAAAAAGCAGGGCCCTTCTTCCTCCATAACACTATAGATTCGTCGGAATTCAAGTTCCTCGTGATTCGAGTTTAATAAGTACAGCTGCAAGCAAGCTGAATTCCACCCGTGAAAAAGACATATTCTTTGATTCGAAATAAAAAGCAAACCCTGTTTAACGACAAATTTTCGATAGCAATCGAGAGAGAACACAATCAATAATTATTTACGATTCATATATTAGGCCTAAATACATATGTTCACGATTTAGCTAGCGTAATTCATAAACAGAAATTTATAAGAAGCTAACTTCTTATATGCCAGCTGCTCTGTTTTCAGCGCGCGATAAATCATGAAAAAAGACGTGCTTAAGATACTTCTAAAACGGGCCGTTACTAGAGCATAATGAAGCAGTCAGTAATCAAACGGAAAGACTTCTAGTCAAATTTGAACTAAATTCAAGAGAATTCCCTTCCGCTTCTTATGGACAACCGTTCCTGGGATTTTCCTAAATGTTTGGATCCCTACAATATTATTAGTGGTCCTGAAATCCAAGTAAGTAAAAAGAGCAGTTTAGTTTTTCTACTTAAAAAGTCCATCTTCTTTTCAACATAATTGCGACATTTTCTCAGAGACACTCATGGAGTGGTCCAAGTAGTTATAAGAAACGATGTATTTTCACACCAGACATAAGAAGGTCGTTGGAAAAAAACAGTGTCGTTCAAATTTCCTCCTCTTTCGAGAAATACCCAATCAGAATCGATAAGAAATTTGTTTAAAGAAACGTAGTCAGCATGTTCAAAATCGAAATGAAAAGAATTGCTATAAGTGCACTTATCATTGCAATTCTTTTGGAAAATGTATATCATAATTGAAGTATGATCAACGCTCGTATACATGAAGTAAAATTCTCAAACGGCGAAAGCTCAAAATACATAAATTTACCTTGATTATTGCTTATTCTCGACTAATGCTTATGTTTATCAGTTTAGCTTAAAGACGTGGTTGTGAAAACTCCTTCAACATCAAACCAAGTAATATCAGTAACCATTGGTTGCTGAAAAAAAAAAAAAAAAAAAAACCATTGGTTGCTGAGCAGAAATGATGAAATATTCTAAAGTAGATCATCGGGGAACATATATAGCAACCATGAAGATAGAGGAACTGGTTAACATTAAAACAGTTAGGAATAACATCATAAATTGAATGGCATGCAATCAGCTAGCTCGAAATCGAAATCTTAACAGCGATCAACAGACATATCTTTCCTTCAGGCTGGTACACAAATCATGTCGATCTCTCCTGTAAACTTATTTGGGCATGAAATATTTCTTCGAATTGAAACTTTTTGTAAACCATGTTTTAGAGATAATAGTACACATCGTAATCGTTGTCAAGAATACCAAACAAGAATAAATTAGTTTTACCTCGAATAGAGGCATTAGGGTAGTAGAGATAAAAATAGTTGAAGTTAGTTGTTTGAAACTGGATCATTTAAATACAGAGAGGGTGGACTGGTACAATTAGTATTAAAAATTTCACATTTGAGGCTCCTGACCGAAAATTTGGATTGTAAAATGGTCTATTACCATAAATACATCATTTGGCCATTTGTTATCACGAAGAACAACAATAATTTTTAAATTAAAAGAAAAGTATTCCAAGTCACGAATATATCTTGTTTTCGAAATCCACTTATCTACTTGGAAAAAATTAATTATGCAACCTGTAACTAAAGATATTCGAATATTAACTATTAGCCTCGGACGCCGATGTACCAATAAGATTTAAATTACCCAACGCACAATCCAGAAGCATAGCACCACAGGGAGTCTAAAGAATTGGAACCGTCTGATACACAGTTTACTTTCATATAACCTTAAATAAAAACATTTATGTTTGGTCGATGTGATCCAGAAAATTACTAACGTCCATTTTCAAAAATCATCTTTGCCGGATCGTGACTTTCGAATGAAATACATATCATGATTTTTGAATAGTTATTTATCCACTTCCCTTCTCTTCACTAAATCTTTGCAGATAGGTGTTAATTCATTTAAGACTTTTGTAGTTTAGCAAATATGTCTATGTGGCCTTCGACAATTTTTTCAATGATCTGGTTTTTAAAAAAAAACACCGAATAAAACTTTCTGTAACAGTGTTTATTTGTAAATTCCTTTTTCGTTCCGGTGTAGTGTTTTGCCAGCAAACCAAATGAATACTTCAGTTTATTTGGTTTAACCTGATCAGTTTTTAATATATGTAAGTAAATTTTGAATCTGGTTCACATTTCCTGAAAGTGATCATTAATTTGGGTTATCCAAATATTGACATAGTGTGTTTAAAAATAAACTCCATATAGCAACAGCATTTTAACAGCAACATATCATAGAGCTAGACAATTAATATCATATATCACAATAATAAAATATAAAGTATCAGAATTTCGATTCGGAATTCAACCCACAAATAAATCAACTCAATTTTTAAAACAACGCGGTTCGGAGAACTACAATCAACTATGAACTATACTTAAAACAACTAAAGCTATCTTCCTACGCAACGCGCAACACAATCAAAAGAAAAAAAATTGAATCTAAACTTAGCCTTAATCTAACCCTAACTCATCATTAACACAAACTGCAGCTCAGCCCTTAAGTAAATTAGAAGCCTAGCGCCCAACACAACCTCCAAATCAATATGGTCTTAAAAACTAAATACGTACATGAACTCAACAAATAAATCCCAAGCTGAACTCCTCAGAAAACCTAAACCTAACTAAACTCCAACTCCTTGCAAATAGAACTTAACTCAACTATTAACTCCACGGCAAACTCAACCCCCAACTCAATACGCGAACCCACATATATATTCAAATTTTGTGAACTGCTCAGTAAAACCTAATCTAATTCCAACTTAACTGCAACTCAAGCCGCAAATGGAATCCAACAATTCTCAACTCAACCGCAAACTCAATCTTTAAACCAGCATATGGTCAACGTATTAATACCACAATGTGCTTCTCAGTCAATTCATATGGCAATTCTCCGCTTTACGCTAGAGAAAGCAATTGGCGGAAAGACAGTCAAAATTGGACACATAGCTGATCTCCACTGATCTGATACAAACATCCAGACTACATAATAAAAGGAACTCTGCAAAATGGGAGCGTATCGAAATCATGATTCTCAAAATCTTGGTTTTTTGAAAATCTCAAAATTAAATACTCTATTTTACATAATTTATGAAAACCGAGATTTTGTAAAACCGAGATTTTGAAAAACCAGATTATGTAGCCAACCCAAAATGATTTATTTGAATTTTCAATTGGGATATCATGAACTTGGGTTGAGTACGTCTTGATTGCAAAAATCTTATAAATTCCGAGACTTTATAAATTCCGGAAAATAGGGATTGCCATGGGAAACTAATGGGTACTAAATCGTGGTTGATAAAATCTTGGTTTTAAAAATCTTGCCTTTTATAAATTGGGAAACTAACCGAACATTTTAAATTCTGGAAAATGGGGAATTTAATTTTTTAATAAAAATGGGAGCTTTTTATTTAAAAATTAAATTCCCCATTTTCGCGATTTTCATTTTTGGTTATTTTCTTTTCACCATGGCAATGGCCAAAAATGGCGCAGTAAACTCAACACTTTTGCCTTCTCAAATAATTCGGCATAACTTTGTCAAATACTCACCAGAAAGGTGGGTTTACCTAACAAAAAACCGGGCTCAAAACCAAGAAATCACTAGAGCCAGGTCTATTGCTGCAAAATAACCTGACAAAGAGAACTATTTCTTCTTTCTGAAAAAAAATTTCATATTCAAAAATTTATTCTATAAGGAACACAATCAAGCCTTAAATTCCTTAGAGTCTGAGATTAATCCAGCACCATAGTTGTTTTGCGCGATCAGCTCTAAAACTCAAGCAACCTATTTTGAGACTTTCTATGAAATATGTAAATTAGCATGTGAATGGGATATGAATTTAAGACGAAAAGCCAAAATTCCCAATTCAAACTGCAAGCGTTTGTAACTGCAAGATTTTAGGTTAGCAAGATTTTGATTTGCATGATTTATAAAAAGTGCAAGATTTTGAAATGAAACATTTCGGGGCGCTGCCATTGGAAGAGTGATGAAATTAAGGGTTGGGTATTACATCTTGGTGTTCAAAATCTTAGTTTTATAAAATCATAGTTTTTATAAATTCTGAAAACTGAGGAATTTAATATTTAAATAAATATAAATAAAACGCGAGATTAAAGCCGAGGTTTTGTGAAAGCAATATTTTGAAAACGAAGATTTCGGGACGTTCTTCGAAATTAAGTATGCTTTGCTTTGTTCGGATGGCAAGGTTTACGGAGGTGGGAACGTTATGCTTTATGGAATTCACTGGCACGGCTTTTAACTAGTATAATGGGGGCGTTTCAAAATCACGGTTTCAAAAATCTCGGTTTTAATCTCGGTTTTTCATTATTTGTATTTTGAAGGTGAATTCCCATATTTCCGGAATTTAGAAAAATCAAGATTTTGTAGCCAACCGGTACAATTATCTATTATATATAACGAAAAATGTAAAAGAGCCTTATTCCTTCGAAAACATGCTGATTTGACTTATTTTTCAAAAGGCTTACGATTCTAAACACAAAGCAATGTTAATGAAGTTCCAGTTTACGGATCACAGAATAGATGTTTTGAGTAAATGCTTCGTTTTTTAGATTATGGCTTTGTACACAGATAAAAATATCAGATGTTTCAAGCCGAACAAATTTTTGTTGTAATAAATTACAACTAAAATTTTTGCTTTAATAATTTAACTTTAAAATATAAATTTAACAAATAAAAATGTTCAATAAAAGTAGTTCAATAAATAAATATTTATTTTTTTTACGATAGGTGATATTACTTGAATGCCTTGTCAATCAAGGTTCGTATCACTGGATTGTGAATAATACAAAATCAATTCAATTTATCACCAACGAATTTATCTATTTAGCACAAGAATTATTACAACACAATTTCAATACAATTTAATTATAAAAATTCACATAATCACTTCATATAAATTATTCTCAAATTTTACTGTAGACTTATAATTTTTATTTCCCATAAGACACTTTTTAAATCAATTTTAATTACTTTATAATCTTCACACTGTCGCTTTCCAAATACTACTAATCTAATCCGACTTCGTTCGCCTTGTTATATACACAAACCAAACTTCTAGAAAGCTCATAACTTTTCTAGTTAGAATAGCGCAGCAACATTTAAAACAATTTGTATCATTGAAAATTCCATTTTAGTACAGTTAAACATTGAGCTATTAATATAACTTATTCTATTACACACTAGGTGCCACTGTCACATTATATTATTGTAACGGTGAGACCTAGTGTGTAATAGAATAAGTTAAATTAATAGCTCAATGTTTAACTGTACTAAAATGGAATTTTCCATGATAAAATTGTACTAAATGTTTCTACACTATTCATACGGGAAAAGTCATGAGCTTTCTAGAAGTTTGGTTTCTGGATAAAAAAAGGCGAATGAAGTCGAATTGGATTTATTAATATTTGGTAAGAGATAGTGTTAAGATTAAAAAGGAATTAAAAAGTGATTTAAAAAGTGTTTTTGTGCGAAATAAATAGTAAAAGTGATCAGAAAAATGTGCGAATAATTTATATAAAGTGATTTTGTGAATTATCATTAATAAATGTGTTGTAATAATTTTTGTGCTAAATAAATAAATTCGTTGGAGATAAATTAAATTGTTTTTTGACAAGGTAACAAATTAAAGCGCCTTAATGACGACTTATTTTATTTAATTTTGTAAAAATTCGTTAGAATATTGTGGTATTAAAACATATGTAAAATAAAATAAATTAACTACCAATCAGTTAGTACTGGAGTGGGAAACTGAAGACAACGAGTCTCTATTTACACTCACGCAACGGATTAAAGCCCCTCGATTCAGAGAGTGGAAGGTCAATAACCTTGCCGTACCGTGATGTCACTCGAGTTGTCTCGCTTTTCTAAGTCATTTCTCTGTAGTCCGAGCCACCATCGCACCATTTCACCTACAGACTAAATCATCGTAGAGGAAGGGTTAATGACTCTTGCTGTGGTGAAGTGTCGCTCGGTCACTCCGCGTCTAGCAGAACGAGCAGCCATCGGAGTTACAGTTGAGTAGTGTCAAATGTGGGGTATTAGAACAGCCATCCTTACAAACTAACCGATGGCCGCTTTGCAAGAACAGCTAGATGAACTGCGGAAGCAAATGCCCGAGCTACAGGAGGCACACAAATCAATGGATGCTGCCAAGCAAAACGTTGAGGATGAAGCGGCGGTCGCCCGACAACAGTTAGCTGCCATTCAGCAGTCACAGACGGAGGCAGCCCACCGGTGGCCGAACGGATGCAGCCCAAGAGAAGGTTAAAGCAGAAACCATGGCGGTCCGGCAACAATAAGAAGCAATGAACGCAGAAATGGGTGTACATAAGGGAACTACGCAGGAAGGGTGCGAGAAGATGCAGAGAAAAGGTGTGCAATTTACCACCCTACAACAAGCTTTTCTGGAGTTATCGTAGAAGCTCTCATGGCTGGCCAAAATGTGGACACCCAGAGAGTCTGTCACTGCCGATGTACCGCGCGGTGCGGATTTAGATCCTGGTGTAGCTTAAGTCCCTGATACAATTCCGGCTCAAGGACGTAATCCGAAAAAGTGAAACATATTCAAGAGGGAAGTCCAATACCTAGGACTTATTGTTAGCAATAAAGGTATTCGAACAGACCCCACCGAAATAGAGACGATCCGTAGCTAGCCGCGTCCAGAAGGAAAGTCACACATGCGTAGCTTTTTGGGCCCCTGTTCATAATACCGCACATTCATAAGAAATTTCGCTTCCATCACCAAGCCATTGTTCGAATTGACGAAAAAGAGCGAAAATTCGAATGGAACGATCATGCTTAATGGACTTTCACAGAATTAAAGCGACTGATGAACACCACACCGATCTTGGCATAGCCTCAACTTGATAAACTTTTTATCGTCGACAATGATGCAAGTCTGGTCGGGATTGGCGGCGTTCTATCGCAAAGAAGTAGAGGGCAACGAGAAAATTATCGATAACTTTTCGCGGACGTTAAGGAATGTCGTAAAATATCTCCAACACTTTAATTCCTATGTATTTGCCAAACATTTTACCGTGCGCACAGATCATGCGTCCATAACCCGGCTGCTGAATTTTAAAAGGCCGGAAGGCCAAGTTGCTCGATAGATCGAAATTTTACAGCAATACGATTTTGAGATAAAGTATCGCCGTGGCCAGAAACATGGAAACGCCGACGCTTTTTCACCACGAGTGCCACGAATGTGTCCGAATCGAGGACCGCGAAACAAAATTCACGGTTCAAATGATTAGACTAGATACTGGTGAATCACGTTTCATAAAACCATAGCAGCAAGATACCGTTCTGGAACGAATCTGTGACTGGAAGCAGCAAGGCAACCGGCCGACATGGGAGGAAATTTCTACACTGCCTGCAATTACCAAAGTATATTTGACACAACGGGACTCGATTATATTACACGATGGGCTCCTAAAACGTAAGTTCGAATCAGCTGACGCAACTGCCTCTATTTTCCAGACCTTACTAGCGCCATCCATGGTCGAGGAGGTGTTAACGGATGCACATAATGTAAAAACCTCAGGGCATTTTGGCGTAACGAAAACCAAACAGCGAGTCCGGGAGAAATTTTACTGGCAGGGATGGCTCCGGAAAGGAAAGGTCCGCATGGCAGAACTCATGGGCGAATGAAGCTTTATGTAATTTGCACCCCTTTCGAAAGAATCGGGATTGACATCAAGGGTCCCCTTCCAGTTAAGGATAAAGGAAACCGCTACGCGTTAGTCATTATGGATTATTTTACGAAGTGGCCAGAAGTCATCGAAGTACCAGACCAGACTGCTGAAACTGTAGTCGAGACATTGATCCAGAGGTTGTCTCTCGATCCGGTGTGCCTCTCGAAATCTATTCGGATCAAGGTAGACATTTTGAAGCGGCTGTGTTCACCAACACAATGGAACTTCTCGGTGCTAAAAAGATGAAAACCTTGGTGCTAAAAAGATGAAAAATTGCACCCGCAATCTGATGGAATGGCACCTTGGGTGATTACTTAGCCAAATTCATTGGAGATAATCAGCGCGAGTGGGACCGACTGCTCCCATTGTTTATATTGGCGTATCGCTCGTCGGTTCATGATTCGACTAATCTGTTCCCCGCCAAAATATTACAGGGAAGAAAGCTGCGCTTGTTGGTAAGATCAAATCCTGATACATTGACGGCCGACAATTATTCCGGAAATCTCCAAAAGCGGATGGATTGCATTCACGAGTTCGCTCGCGGAAATCTTAATCTCGCAACCAGCAAGATGGTTAGACAATACGATTTCAAAGCAAACCCCATCCAGTTTAGCGTAGGAGATTTGGTGTGGTCAAACAACCCCGTCCGATGAGTTGGCCTTTGCCCAAAGCCTCAATGCTATTGAGATGGACCGTACGAAATCAACGAAACACTGAACGACGTGATTGTCAGGGTAAAGGAACCAACTGGCAGAGCAAAGGTGGTGCATCGACAGATTGGATCGCTACCTCGGAAATACTTTGCAAGCCGGAAAGGGGAAGTGTAACAAATTAAAACGCTTAAATGACGACTTCGTTTATTTAATTTTGTATAATTTTGTATAAATTCTCTAGGATATCGTGTCATTAAGACGTGTGTAAAATAAAATAAATTAAACACCAATCAATTAGTACTGGAGTGGGAAACTCAAGCCAACGAGTCTCTATTTACACTCACGCAACGGATTAAATCCCCTCGATTCAAAAAGTGGGAGGTCGATAACCTTGCTGTACCTTAACGTCACTCGAGTTGTCTCGCTCTTCTAAGCCATTCCTTTGTAGTCGGAGCCACCATCGCACCATTTCACCTACAGACTAAACGCTCGGTCACGCCGCGTCTAGCAGAACGAGCAGTAATCGGAGTTACAATATTGATGTATAACAGCCTTAATTGTTAAACTATTTATTCTGCCTCCATGCCTTCAAAATGTGTAAAATTTAAATTTAATATAAATATGAATGAGAATTGATAAGTTACTATACTGATACGTTGTTCCCACCACACACTCATTGTTAATACCTATATTTTGGAACTATCATACTTCTGCAGTAGAATGCTCTTTATGAACTCCGATAAACAATTTTTTATTTTTTATTTTTTTTAAATTTATTAATTAATTTCAACGATATTGGTCATTGATACCGAGACTTCAATAGGTTTCAAACGGTAGTTAACCAATTTATTTTATATATATTCACGGTGTTTACATCCAGCAAAGCTTTAACTTTGAAGACCTTCTGAAATTATCAGTGCCCAAATTATAATCTCTTATATCTTGTCTCCATAATACTTCTTCGGCTTCCGCCTTCTAAATATTTCTTTTCAAACTTTATTTATATCCCAAATATTAATAAAGTTAACAAATGTGTCAATTGTACCTATATTGCAGTCTCTACCAGATATTGAATTTACTCGTAAATTTGATTTTTTTAGGTTGAAATACAAGTATTTACTTGCAGAAATTATTGTTTGACGCAGTGCTGTCCTATTTGCTAAGTTCATTAAATTTTTGAAACGGCGCTTTAATACTAAAGAGTACTGAGGTTAATTTTTTCAGTCTCAAATAGACGCCTCAAAAATTGGAGACTAATTTTCCTTTTTCCTTAGACTATTTCGATTTATTTTTATTTGCAACAAACCCTCAATAATAAGCCACATTTTCATATATTATGGGTAGTTATTAAAAATTAATTCTTGAAGAGTGAATTGACTATCAAAATACTGAGATAAAATCTAACATATCACCTAGGAATCTGAAATCTAAGAACACAAATCATTGTACAGTCAAAGCACACTAAAATTATGTACATTAGCTTCACAAAACAATTTAGTTGTAATGTTTCGCTTTCAGTTAAACTTTGACTTAATTCAGTGTCAATCCATTTAGTTCTTTACAATCAAATGGATGAAAATTACAGACTGGATTAAGTAAAGCGTTTTATTAATAATTTTGCATCATACAAATTTTTATTGGTTGGCTGGACCTTCACTTCATTACCTATATCATACCTGAGCAACTGCTTTCTTTGATAAATTAGTTTTTAGCTCTCGTTCTACTTTGTTGATGTAAATATAGTAAAATTCTCGATAATCGACCAGCACTACATATTAAAACAGCTTTTATATAATTAACAAAAAAAAACCTTCAACCAATTTTGAGTCAAAATAAAATTCTATTTATATTACAACTTTCCTAATTAATATAATTTATCTTATTTTTAGAGAATGAGCTTGAAAATCTATAGAAAACTATTTGTCTATAAGAACATTAAAAAAACTTTTCCATCATCATGAAAACAAAAACTTGTTACATTATTAGCTTGCCAAATTTATTAAGAAAGAACAAATATAAAATCTGTACTATATTGTAAAAGCACGCAAATAGAAAAATTAGGAGTGAGAAAATAGAACAAAATTGTATGAATTCGTTGTATAAATAAATAAGTTTCCCATTTTCACTATATTATGTACTTTGCAAACAAAGTGAAAGAGTTGATATAAGATTAATGTCAGGTGTGAAAATGATTAATGAGAATATTTCGTGATATTTGTGCCATGATATTTTCTTTTTTATTACACAAACTATACTCGTAACTGTAGCTGTCTGAGTAGTGAGTTAATTTTAATTTACAATACATCGAACTTTTTGCATGCATTTTATAAATTACAAAACAGATTTCCCCAGAAGTGAAAATGAGGTGAAAAATACACTTCAATGAAGTACCTATAACACTATGCTTAAAGTGTTATTGTCCATGTATATGTGCTGCCCAAATGCAAAATAAAGGAGGATGCAAGTTTCTATCATTTGCTTCTACAGTTTAATATTGCGCCATGTTACATTTTTATTTTTATCTAAGTGGTTAAAGTACCGGTTTTGTATATCTTGTAGGTAATGCTTTAACCTTATTATTAAAAAAAAAAAAAAATTTACCGCTTTTCTATAGTGAATCGTTCAACACTTAAAAACCAGAAAATTGTATATTCAACTGTAAATCCTACTTAATTCATTTTATTATAAAATAGAATAATTAAAAATGTTTTTTCTGTCTATTTTATGTAATTAAAAATATAAAAAAACTTACATAGCTATTCAAAATGGTATTGTGATGGTGTAAATAATTTTGCGGGAATTTATGTACTTTAACTGTCTGTTTAGTGGAATTTTTGGTTACATGTATGTATATGCATACAGTCATGGCGTTGGAAAAAAATCAAGATAAGTTTGTCCTAAACCTATACTACAAAACGTTAACAAAAATGATTCATTACATATGTTAGTGTAACAAGAGGAACTCTCGTTAAAACGAATTTTTGTTATAAAGTAATAAAAATCCTAAGGAATTATGCGGTGTTTAAATAAGATGTCATGGAATTTTCAGATTAAAATCTCTATATGTTTAACGCAATTGGTTTGTATAACGGTATACCTCGAATTACTTTGGTCGAACTTAAGAAATAAATCAATGAACGAATTGGAAATTTAAGGCAGAAACCATTGATTAATTTGTTTTTTTTAGTGGCCGCTTGGAAAAACTAAAAATTAGTCTTTTTTTGGTGCTATGTTGTGATTACAATTTTTATTTGGCTTTTCGAAGTCGGTATTCTATACTTTAAGGTCTTATAAGCACCTAAAACTATTATAAAGTTTTGAAAACTACTGACAAAATGGCACATGGTTAGGAAATACTTCAAAACGGTATCTGGTACACTATGACATGTTACAAAATGGTATATTCTAAAACGTCAAATGATACACTACGATATTTGGTACACTATGTCCTATTTCAAAACGGCCAGTAATTTTACAACCTTCATGCAAAATTGAATAAATTGCATAAAAAAACTTTATCCTTGTTTATTAATTTGTATGATTTCAGACAATTTTCGTTTATATTTGGCTAATTAATTCATTACAATGAGGATGAAAAAGCCATCAAGCCCCAACTGTTTCTGTTGTACTTCGACAGTTGATTTTGTTTTTTAATAATCACAAAACTGGAAACCGTTTGCTTACAAAAAATATAAAAAACAACAAAAATTAAAATAAAAATCTGGATTTCCCCAGATATATTCCTAAAAAAGTAACCCTTAAAGAATGGCCTTGCTAACTATTGATGTTCTTAAAGAATTTGCTCTAGCTAATTCGTGTTGAAAAGTCAAAATAATTTTGAATAAAAATAATTTGGATAAAATTTTGAAATTTAATTTGTGGTTCAATCGAAATATGTATATTTTTATAAAAGTGAGTTGTGTTATAAACTATTAAAGTTATTTCTCAACAATGTCTCTGTGCTGTGTGTGTAATATGAAAGTGTCTGGAAACTTTTTTACGTGTGCCGGTGAGTGCAATCAACTCGTTCACTTTGAATGTACAGGGATTAAAAAGCCTGTGTTCGATGCCATTTCGGTAATTCCGAATTTTTCTTGGCGATGTGGTATGTGCATTGATGTTTTTAAAATTATCAAGGCACAGAATGATCACATGAGTAAATCTATTGACGCTTTATCAGTGTCCTTGTGCTTGATAAACAAAACATCTGCAGCTATTAATAGTAACGTGGAAAGTTTATTAAAACCATTACCACCATCGCAGCAGCCGTCGTCTTCAAAATTAAAAAAAAAAGCTACGCAAAGTATTGTGCAAACTAATATGGAAATAAGATCTAAGAGAAATGTTAATAATACCATTACAACGGCTACATCTGAAATAACTGATGGCAGTTCCCAGCGCCACGTCCAGGTCACTGATGGCTTACAGCCTCCACACTTCCCGCCGTTGTCGTCCGATTGTGTTATTACGAACATTCCAACGGTAATTTCTTCATCTGTCGTATCGAACTCTTCGCCATTACTGTCATGTCAGGATGCCGTTCGAGCTAAGAGGTCTGATGTTCCAGGTTCGGATTGTCCAGTCATGGAATTGCGTACAGTGCCTGTGGTTCGAAGGAAGTATTTGTACATTTCCGGTCTTCATCCAACAACTACTTCCGAATCGATATCCCGGTACATTACGTTCAAAAACAGCGTTTTTAATCCATCAAACGTGTCCTGCTTCTCACTGTTCCCTAGAGACCGGGATCCAGCAGAACTGACGTTTGTGTCTTTTAAGATTGGAGTCATCAATAACTTGCATGGTACCTTGAAAAATCCTGATTTTTGGCCACCTGGGGTTCTAGTTCGCGATTTTCAAGAAAGGCGCGATTCAAAAAACGAGGAAGGAGCTCGCAGCAAAGTGTCAATTTAATTTCATTAAATGCATTAAATTCCAATATTTAAAATTCTAATCTACCAAATTTTAACAATAATCTTATCACAGTTTATCCTAACATTCTAAATTCATGTTTATCTAATTCTAACAATGTCGTCAATGGATCTAACAATTTCATCAATAGCTTATCAATTTTTTATTTTAATTGTAGTGGCATGCGATCAAAATCAAAAAATTTCTATCTTGGAATATTGGAATCTGATTACGACGTAATAATTCTGACCGAAACATGGCTTACAATGGATTTCAATGATGCGGAGTTTTTCCCTTCGGATTTTTGCGTTATTCGTCGCGATCGATATAACCTTAGTACAAAACGTAAAGGTGGTGGTGTGCTTATTGCAGTTCGGAATATTTATTCTTGTGAATTTTTATTTTCCGACCCAATCATTGAGTTCATTGCTGTTAAACTCAAACTAGGTGCATTTTACTTAATAATTAGCACAGTCTACTTTCCTCTAGAGCCATCCTCGATATTTTGTCAAGATTTTGTTGACAAGTTCTCATGTAATTTATTACCTTTTATTTCTGATAACACTGACTTTGTTATTTTCGGCGATTTCAACTTTCCAGATCTAATTTGGATGATGGTTGACAATATGTTCATTCCAGCTAATACGAATGATTCTTCCGCCTTAATTTGTGATTTTATGGCAAACATGGGTACTTCACAAATAAACAGTGTACCAAACAGCCACGGCACTTATCTGGATTTATTTTTCTACACTAATAATAGTTCTTTTAAACTAGAATCATGCGACGACTTTGCCGGATCTTCGAGTGTTTATCATACCCCGGTTTCATTTCAGTTGTTCTACAAAACTTCTAATAATTTAAACTTTACCAAAAATTGTACAGTATTTGATTTTTCGCACGCCGATCACAGCTCATTAAATGATTTTTTAGCTGAAGTTGATTGGGCTGGTACACTGTCAAACATTGATATCAACAGTTCATTAGATACCTTCAATGAATTGTTGAAGGTTGCTTTTGAAAAATTTGTTCCTAAAAAATTAATTAGAAAGTCTCATACCCGCAACGTCCCATGGTTTACCAAAAAACTGAAACAACTTGAAGTCCTACGTAATAAATGTCATAGGAAGTATAGGCGTACAGGGTTGGCCCATGACTATATCCAGTTTAAGTCTTTGCGCAAGCAGTTTTGCTATCTCAACTGATTCCTCTATAACAATTACATAATTGATATTGAAGACGATTTGCGATGTAATCCGAAGAATTTCTGGAGATTTGTCAAAAATAAGAACCATAATAACGGCTTGCCGCCATTTTTAGAATTCCATGGTCGAGAATCAGATAATCCAGAGGCAATCTGTGGTTTTTTCGCTGAATATTTTAGCAGTGTTTTTGTTAAGGATAGCTCATTATCTCCTAAAGTAGCTAACACCAATAATTCAAAAATTGTTTTTTCAGAACTTGACGTGTTGACGGCTTTGATGAACATGGACGTTTCTAAAGGTCCTGGACCAGATGGTTTACCAGTGTCTCTATTGAAGCAGTGTGCATTTGGTTTTGCCGCTCCTTTGTGCCATTTATTTAATTTGAGCCTCAGCCAAGGCAAATTTCCTGATCTGTGGAAAACATCAAGTATCATACCGATCCACAAAAGCGGTTCCCCCAGTGATGTAACAAATTATCGTGGAATTGCAATACTGTCTTGCATTCCTAAAGTATTCGAGTCAATGGTCAACAAAGTGATCTACTTCCACTCCAAGCAACTTATTAGCACACGTCAGCATGGATTTTTTCCTGGCCGCTCAACGGTCACAAATTTAGGGGTCTTTCAAAATAATCTAATTAATTCTGTTGCCTCGAAAGTTCAAGTCGATGTGGTCTATACCGATTTCGCTAAAGCTTTCGATAAACTTAACCACATGTTATTAGTGAATAAGCTCAGTGAACATAATTGCGACATTATTCCCTTAAATTGGCTTATGTCTTATTTATCGGATCGCAAAATGTTTGTCAAGATCAACGATACGTTCTCAGAATGTTTTATTGCGACATCTGGGGTGCCTCAAGGTAGTCACTTGGGTCCATTATTATTTTTATTGTTCATTAACAATGTTGTTGATTGCTTCAAATTCGCAGACTGTATTATATTTGTTGACGACATGAAAATATATGCAAATATTTCATGTGAATTGGATCGCGATCACTTTCAGCGGGACCTCAACACATTTTGAGGTTGGTGTGTTACTAACCTTATGTTTCTGAAAGTTGATAAGTGTCACTTGATCACCTATTCCAGATCTAAGTCTCCTGTAGTGTTTAACTATTATCTAAATGACGTTAGTTTGAAGAGAGTTAATATGGTTACAGATTTGGGCGTTATCTTTAGCTCGGATTTAACGTTTAACTCTCACATCGATGCGGTTGTTAATAAAGCCTTTTCGATGTTGGGGTTTATTAAAAGAAATTCGAAGGATTTTCACGACACATTAACTTTCAAGTCACTGTACACTTCATTTGTTCGTTCACAGCTTGACTACGCGACTGTCATATGGTCTCCGTTCTATGAGTCTCATTCAATCAGAATTGAAAGTATTCAGAAACAGTTTTTGGTATTTGTTCTCAGAAAATTACCGTCTTTCGAGCGGAACAATAATTTCAGACTATCACCATATGTAGACCGATGCCGTTTTCTGGATCTCCAATCTCTAAGTGCTAGACGTACATGCGCAAGTGCCACATTTGCGCGTGACATCATTTGTGGTAAAATAGACTGTTCTGACATTCTTTCATGTTTTAATATTTATGCTCCTCAACGCAACTTACGCCCCCGGGAACTTCTTCATATTCCGACTGCAAGTAGCAACTACAGCTTCCATGGCCCTATAGTGCGCATTCAACGAGATCTCAACGCCGTAGCAGATTGTTTCGATTTCAATATTTCCAGGGATGAATTTAAAAAACGAATCGCTAAGATTTTGTTTTAAATGTCATTTTGCTTTGTTGTTAATTGTTTGATCTATTAATGTCGTTATATCTTTTATTCTTTTATTGTATAAATTTTTTTAACTTTTTATAATGTTTTTTAATTATGTAAGCCATTTTTGCATATACATGCTGTTGGTTAGTAAATAAATAAATAAATAAATAAATAAATAAATAAATAAATAAATAATTGCTCTAAACGTTACGAGAGAACGAAAAAGCTACAGGGCTGATTCACACGTTTTTAATTTTAAAATTAGATTTAATTAAAATAAATTTGCATAGAAATTCATTTCAGTTAGTAGAATAAACTTAATTTTATTGAGTGAAGGGAAATTATGGTGAGCAAAAAAAAAAATTCTGATAACTGAAGAAAAACTTCTAACAGGTGAAGGAAAGTCTAAATAAATAAAGGATAATCATACAAATTGAAGAAAAATTCTGTTAGGTAAAGGTTTAAAAGAAAATCCGTGAAGTAAAAATCGGTTAAGAAATAGCAAAGTGCTAGAACTTCATCTATAAACCATTTTAAGGTACCATTTCCATCGCACTTGTCGGATTTGATAATAATCGTTTAAGAAACCGCCAAATTACATCCTAATTGACCATATTTTCGTCGAATATGTCGAATTTCATCGTAATCGGTCAGGATTTTTTTCTAAGTACTTATAAAAGAGTTCATAATAGTTATTCGAAAAAAAAAAATCTTTACTAAAATAATAAAAATAGGCAATTATATTGCTGAATTTGGATATTGGAATAAAATTGGATCGTTCTTTAAAAATAATTTTCAACGAAAATAAATAAACCTGAAGAATAGAGAATAAATTTAATTTCATTAACTGAAGGAAAATTATATTAATCGAAATAAAATCCAAATAGGTAAAGGGCAATTTTAGCAATTTTAGGGTAGCTTCGTTAGTCGATGATTAAAACCATTTTAGAATCCCATTTCTATCCACTTCTTGAATATCATCGTAATCGGTTAAGTAATAGCCGAGTTATTTCATGTAAAATTCATTTTAGAATCTGATTTCCATCATACTTGTCGAATTTCATGATAATCAGTTAACAAATAACCTAGTTCCATCAAAATTGGCCATATTCCACAACTTTATCAAAAACCGTTTTTAAAATGCCTTTTCCAACGTAAATGTCGAAGAAACCGCCGCGTTCCTTCAAAATTTCCCATATGCCAGTACTTCGTCTAAAATCGTCGTATGTTGAATTTCATAATATTCGGTTAATAAATAGCCAAGTTCGACCCTAATTGGCCATACATCAGAACTTCGTCTAAAATCCATTTTAGTATTCCATTTTCATTGCATTATGGCATATTGTACCATATGCTATATTGAAATTGGCCGTCGTGTACCTTATGCAATAGTGTGCCATATGCCTTATTGAAATATTCCGTTTTAGAATATGCCATGTTGAACGGTTGTCGTTTTGGACAACTATAACGACCTAAAAACACAGTTGTAAATTGGCCTCTCTACAAAGTTAGCATAAGGTCTAGGCTATCCGAAACAATTTTCAGTTTGAGAAAAAATAAGGGATTAGGGTGTTTAGGATAACCATGTTTCATATGATCTCACACAATGTACAGCAATGTTTCAGGAAAATTAGTTGCTTAGTTTACGTCACTTTAAAATTTGTTTTAAAAAATTAACTTTGTTCATTCATTATAGTTTAACGATAATCAATTGCAAATTTCCAAAAAATTGGCAAGAATGAAAACAAGAAAAAGAAAGATTAGTGATGTGAGGTCGGGTGAAATTCAACCATCAACTCGGGCATCTACGTTAAAACTTTGAGCGGATGCTAAAGTTATACACTTGGAGATGAGGTATGAATACGCCATCACATGTGGAAGTTTCCAAATGTTTTCAAAATTTCCAAACAGGGCATTTTTCTATAGAGGATGAACCTCGTGAAGGTCGCCCCACATCGACCGATGACACAAATATGATCCTCATGAAGTCAAAAATTGACGGAGATCCAAGAACAAACACGATAATGTCGATTTACTTCACCAGTCGCAGTTTTTTGGTTATCCCGAGAGATTGAAAATTGAGAATTGACTTGTTGTAACTTTTTAAGTATATTTGGATATTATTTGTTGTAAAGTATACTGTGGCGATTGCTATTTTTTCGAATTTTGGGGAAAAATAATTATATTTTATAATATTTTTTGTTAGGAACTACATAAGGTTTATCAAATATACCTAAAAAGTCACAATAAGTAAATTTCCAATTCCCAATTTTCGGGAAAACAGAATAGTGCTATTGAAAAATTTATCGGGAAACGAGAAATAATTGATCTTCGTCATTACTTCTTGCAACACTTACACGCCTGCTCACACTGAAATAAAATTAAGCAACTCTGCTTCTTTATTCTCCGAATTTAGCACAGTGAGATCTTTAGTTGTTCGCCAGAGTTTTCGGTTTAAATGATGAGATTCTAAAAGCATAATGATTGCATAATGTTGATGTTAAAACTCTCCAAATTGATATTCTTTTATTTTTGTTTCTTCCAACAATTTAGCGAGCTTTTGTTAGACCTCATATATCGCCACGTTGTTAGATATTGAGATATGTAAAATGTTATAGTAAAGGAATACTTAAACACTGAACAATTGTATATTTTCTTATCTTAAAGCTGCATTGTGAAGCAAAATCAATAATTGGTATAATTAACTAATTAATTTAGTTGTAAGTAGATCGGATGAATATTCATTGTTGATACATTTTCCTTTTGGTTTTTAAGTCTTGCTCTATTCTATTTGCATCAACAACAGCAAAATTAATTAAAATTGCAATAAACCTCATTCTACTGTGGTACGTAATAATTATAAGGAGGAATTGCTCAAAGCAGTGATCAACTACTTGAATTTGATGAATAAATTACGCTGTAAGAAAGGGAATCTTTGTTTCTATAGAACTTGCCAAAGATTAAACGTGTCAGTGAAAAACAAAACACCAACTGCGAAAATGGCCACAAATGCTGTGAAATGCTATGGTTGTCAAAATCCATAAAGCAACTTTACAAGAGAATAAATTGCTTTGCTGAAAACGTTTCGTTGCATTGAATACGTTAACATCCATAATCGCGTGGATACAACAATAGAAAAGTGCATCAGAGAAAAACAGAAAAACATAAAACTTAAATTGAACAATAAAGTCAGCAAATATAATTTCTTCGAATGCATTGAAATCAATAAGGAATAAGTCAGAACTTAACATCTTTAGCAACATAAGGAAGAAATTAAATAAAAATAACGCACCCGTAACTTAATCTGACAAAGGCAATACAGCAGTAATAATTTTAATAATCGATTAGAAAAAATAACCGCCGCCATCATCAAGTCAAAAAATAAACGCACCAAATTCCAAAATTACAACAATAAGATAATCAAACCAAAAGCAACTGTTAAGCCAATTCGAACTTTAATTAATTTCACTACGTCAATTTTATTCTAAATAGTGAAAAATCTAAATTCATGGTTAACTATAAACTTAATATTTGCCAAAAATCACTCTGTCGCAAACAATTTAGAACTAATAGTTGAAATTGTCCGAAACTAGCATCATTTGATCTTCCTAGTTACATAAGCAATTAAAATAATTTCGAACCATTTCACATCAAAGAAAGTTTAAGGGAAAATTGAAACAGAGGTGATAGATTTATTGAAGGCAATTACAAAACAAAACTACCGCCTTTTAATTTTGAATGGCAATTAATTATTTCGTATAATTTCTAATATGCAACCGGTTCTTAAACCACTTTAAATGTGTTTTACAAATTAAACCGACTGATAGACAGAGTTTTATGGTTTTTATCCCATTGGTGTTTAATTTTAATTTATATGATTTTAATATGTTCCGAAGATTGTAAGAGAATTTAATCCAGTTTCGAACTGACGAGCTTATGATTATGAGAAAATCAATCTACTCATCAGGCCGTGGCGACTGGACTGATTTTACCACAATTTACATTCTATATATACAGAATGTGATGTACAGCGTAGTAGCGAATTATAACTAATACAGCTAAAGTCTCTTACAATTTCTTCGGAACATATTAAAATCATATAAATTAAAATAAAGCTACTTCCAGCATGAAAAATATATTACTCGCAACAGGTTGGGTTACCCATTGTAAACCCTTGGTCGGGTACAATATCCAAAATCTATTTAATTTATTTGTAGAACGAACACACTTACTAAATATAAAAAAATACACACTGGAGTATTAGTAATTACACTACAGTTTAATAAAATCTTTTTTTTCAATAACAATGGCCTTCTTCCAGGAATTTAGTATATGGCCGCCCTTTAGCATTATTAGATCGTCAACTTCGATTCGTTTATCTTCTCAAGCTATTTGATTCTGCGTGTAATTGGTGGCTTGTATTCAATCCCCATTTATTCCAGAATAGTTGCGTGGATCAGTACATCATTTTAGAATTTACAAACTGATTTTGACCCACTCGGCCGAGTAGGTAGTGGTTTGTCATAAGAAGTTTCTATTCATTTGTATCAGCACGATCCAAGTTTAATGGTCGAGACTTGAATGTGTTTTGACCTGCAAAAGCCATATCCTAATAATTCATTGGTAAACTTTTTCGTTGGTTAAACTGAACTAAGAGAATTTTTCTGATCGGGCTAACCTTATCCAGTAACCACCTATAAAACAAATCTTCTGAGTTTTTTATCGATCCGATATCGGTGAATGTTTGTTCTATAAAATTCCGTAAAGCCATGATATAAAAATCCAAAGTCAAACTAAATACCATTTCGCGGTAGGCACATATGGTTAAGCAAGTAAATAATATTTTTGATCTTTATTTAATGCAGCCGAAAACATCAACATTAACTGGTACAAAATGATTTATTTCAAGAGGAGACGTTTGCCTTCCAAAAATTGTAACTTATGCGCTTAAGTTGTTCTGCCTTATTCAGAGAATTAAATAATTCGGCACTACTTTCGTTCAATGAAATCCAATTTTGAAAATTTATTACTGCCTTGAAATTTTGAAATAAATATTTCCGATGTTTTGAATCAGCGATTAGCTCAGTCACAGAATGTTTTTTGGTCATACAATCATATCATTATCAAAGTTTTCAGATTCTATCAATCTGCCTCGTATACACTGAAAAAAATATGCTGCCTTAATTCTATGAACCGGTGTCTTTGTTTTACAGAATCGCAAATTTCCTTGAAATAAGGCAAAAAAATTTATCTTTCCAAAAATCAATGACAAAATCTATGAAATTTAAATAAAACAGAACATAAAAAACCACATTATTTTCCATAAATATATTGTTCTAAAAATTCCTTAAATTAAGGCCAATTTATAAGCAATTGTTTTAGTTTTAAGGAATTATGCATAAGTGTAAGTCAATTTAGCACTAAAATATTGTCGCGGTTTAATCATTATATTTAGGAGTCTATTTGCCTTGATTTTAAACCAAAATCATACATTAATTATAAGATATCATGTCTTCATTTTTAGGAATCTCAACTTTTAAATATATGTTACCAAAAACTATTTACAAACTATTAAATATCTTATATCAAAATATTGTTGTCATCTGGTATCATAAGTGTATATTTTAGAAGGTCTAAAATGGTTCATTTGATAGAGTAAAACTCCTAACAGAAATCCAATGAATAAGAAACAAAAAATTCATAAAATGTAATGGATTTGCTGTGTTTAACAAAATAATAATGCTTTAAATGTATTGGTTCATCCCATTCCTATAATTAATGAACATTATACAATCACTTTATGTAACATTATTTTATATACATCAAAACTGTGATATTTTCCTTGTATTAAGGCCTCTTCCATAAAATTAATTTTTAGGACATGGTAAAATATTCACGAGGTAATTTTTTTAGCAGTCATCATCATTTGTATTGTGACAATCATAAGCAAAAGAATTTTTAAAAGTGAAACCTAAAAATAAGAATTTTGAATTTATAATACATTTTTTATAATAAAAAACGTGTAGTTAGTGAAGTTATTATTAAACGAGCACCTAATACGTAAGTGTATTTATTAGAAATATCGGAAAAATTATTAACCTTAGTTTTATTTTGATTTTATGTCGCCTAATGGCATAAGAAGAACACGCGAGGACATGGCGTAACGGGTTCTTTACCATTTTTCTTTAAGCATTTTTATTATATCCAAATTGTGGTGTTGAAGTTACAGTGAATTTTGTTAAATTTATAATAACATAAAGTGGTGATAAAAACATTTTGATTTAATGATTGGTAGTTTACTGCACATAAATAATATGCAACTACAATAAGCAATCGCACAATAGAATGTAGCGACATATTTTATTCATCTTATAATTTTGCCTAAGCAATTTTCAACAAAAAAATAAATAGTGGTCAAGCTGTGGTCTACTGAACAGGCATAAACGTAAAATAAAAAATGTTCAGAGCGTGATAATTAAATTCATGTTGCTTTACAAAAATGTATTAAGCCGTTCTATTATTTTATTTTCAGAAGAGCGATTCCTAATTTAAAGTGCACCGTACATAAAAATTACAGTAAAATGACTACAAATTTGAAAGGTAAATTAAATTGAATACTGTTTTTATTATTGGCTGTGTAGAAAGTTGTGCTGTATAAATTTTATAAAGTAAACATTTTAAATATTATTTGTCACTATCTTGTAAATTTTGCTAACCGCATAGATGTACATATCTTGCAAATGCGTAACTTCTTGTTTTTATTTTTATGTTTTGTATTTCTTGTAATTAAGCTTAGAATAATGAAATGTCTTAATGAATAAATTTTAATTATTAATCCTTCTAATAATAGTGCAATACACTTGAACACTTATCAAATATATAACATTAGGTTTTGGAAATTTATCCAACACAACCCATCTTCAGATTTGAAATTGAAGAATAATGATTTATATAACCAAATCATGTTTAATTGTATCTTAGATATTTATAATATTTCAAATAATCAATGTGAAGATTTGGAGAATAGCCAGCTAGTATTCATTGAAAATGAAGTACCACAAGAAGGTTTTATTTGTCTAGATATGACAAGTGATGTACTCGAGATGAATGAAGTCCAACAACTACTGTACGAATGGGACCTTTATTATTTACGTGAAAAATTCGAAGGTAAAGCTATTAATATAACATTTATTCATATTATACAAGTGTAATTCTAACATTTTTTGTTCTTCTTACAGAAGCCGGTTATGACCAATTATCCGATTTAGAGGCAATGTCAGAATTAGAATTAGAAAAATGTTTCCGCTTCAGGGAGATCAATGCCACAAAATTCGACTTAGAAGAAAAATTGTTGATTGGCAAAAGCGAAATGTAGTTATTTTCAAGATGATTATTGGGAAATTGGTTTAACGAATTTTATTTTTTATCACCTTTCTCTAGGGACTTAATATAGAAGTAGAATTATTAAGCGGGAGCACTAAATCACTTACCAGTTCAGTGAACAGTTGGTTGGGAAGCATCCGTTGTGACCGAGCGACACCAACCACATCGTTAGATTCTGTAACTCCCACTGAAAACGAAACAACGCGTTTTGTATGGTAGCTTATTCCACAAATATGTTCGCAACTAAAACCAATTTTTTATTTCAGGATTTAAAAAAATTTTTGGAGACTGATAAGGGCAAAAAAATTTGGAAATGCTACGTTTCGTCAAACCCCCCTAAATTGGGAGGTGTAGAACGAAAATTGTTGATTGGACAAATATTGGAGTTTCATTACACACAAAACCTAACTATGAACTACGAAGATTTTGATAGAATTGCCGGCGATATCGCAAACACGTTTTGCGGAGAAAAAAAAGTAAAGCTACTGCTATGTAGTGCCACGAGAAAAAACATTAATATTTTATTTTTATTCGTTTTAGGACTGGTACTTCCATCATGTTCAAAAAAATAGACCTATACGGGAAAACTTTATAATAAATATCGGAACGAGTCCCTGAAACTTAATAAGATTGGTTACTATGGTGAACCAAAGCGAAATAAAATAGGTCCCTCAAAATCTACAGGTACTATAACAAGTTAGTTATTCTTGTATTAGTATACATTCATATTTTCTTAATTTATTTTTGTAGAAGAAGACAATAAGCAGCGTCCTATTGATTCGACAATCGTAGATTATGTGAAAAATGAAGAATTTGAACAGGACAAAGAGTCGTTGCAGTGCATGGACGTACCTTGGAGTACCGTAGAAATAAAATTTCAAAACACATTTAAGGGACGCCAGCAAGAACTTTTCGAACCACAGTTTAATGCGCAAACATTTTATAAAAATTGGATAATTTATAGGAATCCAGACGCTTTTAGACTTGTAAGCGAAATTTTGGAATTAAACAACTATATGATTTAACTGAAATATGTTTTACTTTTAGATTGATCTCGAATTTAAAATGTTATATCCGGGTAAGGAATTTTGTATACCGAACAAATGGAACAGCTTCTTAGAGAAAATTATTCCAATAATGACCAATAGAATCAAAGATAAAGCACTTCTCGAAAAACTTACAAGTGAACATAAAAATGATGGTAAATCTATACTAAATTTTTAACATATAATATTTGTTTACTAGTTTTTACTTGTAAAAAACTTTAAAATTTTTGGTTAGAAACATTTAGTTTATTTCTTTTCTCATCTCAGAAGAAAAACTTGTTAACAAAATAATTTACATTACAAACAAATATCAAAAAAATAAATAAATTATTTAAATTAAATAAATCAAATAAATAAAATAAAATAAACAAATTAAATAAATAAACTAACTTTTGTATTAATTAAATCTATGGCAATATGACATAAGGGAATAACACAAATTCGCATTTTTCAGTAGAACGTTTTTAAAATTAAGAGTTGTTCAAAATCGTATGAGTTTTTTGAATTCTTGCTTTTTTAAATGATTAAATGGATGTTTGTAGTTGCTGGATTAATACAAAAAATTGATATAATAGAATTCGAATATGGAGATTTCGAATTTGAAATAATACGTACGTAAAAGGGTATAACTCGAGTTATTCCCTTATGCCATATTGCCACAGAAATATAGGTACATACATTTTTTGTAAATAAAAATTGCAATTAAAAAACAACCTTCATGATCGAGAAGTTTCGTCTACAAAAAACCTAGCAAGGAATAACCAACATTATTTAAATGTGACATTTTTCTCTTTATTTTTAGATTCACGAAATTTGGTGGTATTAAAGGCATTAAGTTACTTACTGAAACCTTCAGTGCGGCTCATTCGAAAGGATAAGAAAGTTTGGAAAGTGTATATTCTGGACTCCATAAATTCATTATTTTTGGAACTAAACAATGATGTCACCAACATACAAGAAGAAATTAAAAAAAGAAAAGATATTTATAATGAATTCGGACTTAATCTGCAACCATTTATTGTAATTTTGAACAAATCAGAGGAAAAAAAAATTGCGGTTTGTTACGACCAAATATTTTATTGTTTTAAACATATCGTAGAGTGCATTTCAGTAGCATTTAAAATTCATTTCGCATTGAATTTACAATATTCAACCGAATGCTACAAGGTTTGGTTGTTTATACAACATTATTTTTTTAATATAATAACACCAAGTGATAAAACGGATGTCGACGTTGCATTATTAATTTCGGATTTGAATGCGACAAAATTGGTTAATTAGTTTGGATTAATTTTTTATAATTATTTGTATTTGTTTTAATCAGTTTTTAATTTTGTATTAGTAAATATTTTCAAATATAAAATGAATTGCCAAATTTGTAATTTTTCTTGGAATAAAATAGATTCATATATTTTACATTTGAAAATAGTACATATAGATTTAAATCGTCTAGAGATAATTATAAATGTCCAAATGCTAAATGTTTATCAACCTTTTGCAATGCTGGTAAACTGAAACGCCACTATATTTCTTGCACAAAATTTAAACTTGCTGAACCTATCATTTCTGATCGTGCACAGGAACAAAATTCCAATGTACAGCCAAATACAAATTGCATAAACCAAGGAAATTGTCCTATAAATGTTGTTGCCGACGCCACTGAAAATAAATCTGAAACGCTCGAAATGCCAAATAAAACCATTTCAGAGTTTAAACGAGAGATTTACGACATTGCATTGAAGTTTGTCTGTAAATTGAATGGAGTAAATAATATCACAACAAGTCTATTAAAAATGATTGTAAAAGAAACTTCAGAAATTATAATGCTTAACATTCTCAAAAAATTGAAAAGCCAAATTTTGCCTTGTGTTGTTGATGAAATGAAAAGCAAATGTGGGGTTTTATTCGAAATTTGTCAAAAACCTTTTTGCGAAATTAACAGCGAGCATTTATTGTTAAAGCAACTTAAAAGTTTAGATTTGTATAGACCGGCCGAAAAATTTATTATTAATTCGGAAGTAACTGAAGTATTGAAAAAGTGGGTCACCCATCTAGAAAAACAAACATTTTTGGAGTTCTAATGCCCATTCATTTCTTAATTCGAAAATTTTTTGAGTTGCCGGGAGTATTAGAAAAAACTATAGAAAATTGTAAAGTGCTTGAAAATAATGCTTCATCTTCGAACATTGCTAGTATACTTCATGGTGCAAATTGGAAAGAAAAAACTAAAAATTTCAAAGATAAAAACGTAATTCCTTTAAATTTGTATTACGATGACTTCGAGACAGGAAATGCATTAGGAAGTCATGCGGGAAATCAATCGATCGCAGCTTTTTATTTTAACTTTCCAACACTTCCTCAAAACTGCTCAAGTTTATCATCCATTTTTCCGGCAATGTTTGTCAAAACAGCTGTAATCAAAAAATATGGTTATAATAAAACTGTCAGCAGGCTAATACAAATATTACAGAATCTTGAAGAAGAAGGTATAACTATAAATATTAAAGATAACAAACACCATAGAATAATGATATATAAGAAAAGTTATGCAGAAGAAGTAAAAAAATGCGGCGCTGATTACGTCAATTAATCAAACTACTAAAACCTCGCAACCTGTGCATGTGTTTATTTGGTTTTTTACGTTGTGCTACCGCCCATACAGAACAATATTGAATTTTATACTATACTACCTACACTTATTGAACATATTTACAACTACCATTGCAAAAGTCAGCAAAATGCAATATGCAATATGTATAAGATTAGTCTTTTCAGTACAAAAACATGTCATTCGAAATTTCAAAACGTGTTAACGTTGTAAGCGAGAAATATAAATATGCACAATACATACATATTTCTTTCCTTTTTTGCATTTTTACATAAAATTACCAAATTGCTTAAAACGTGTTTAATATAAAAAAAAATGAATATGTATATTTTCGAGTATAATAGGCGTGTCCATCTGTATACATATTGTATTGTAAATATACATACACATACATATTTTATATTTGAAATCTCCTGTATGAAAACTAAAACAAATTTTGGAATATATTTTTTTCTGAAAAATTACGATTTGGTTGATGCGGTTTGTTTTTGAAAAAGGTCATTCACCTTTTCTATTTGGATGTTATTTTTGTTGCTTTTAAAATGCTTTCTGATGCGTTTTCGTAGTTGCAAGAAACAAACACAATAATAAAAGGGATAATAAATTTGATTAAAATTTGAATTGATAACAATTTGAGTAGGCATATCATTTTTAATGACGTGTCGTAAAACATTCTTTGCTTCTTTGGTATTTGAAGAAATAAAAAAGTTAGAATAATTATTAGCGGTTTTCTGTTATGAATATGTTTTTACCGACTTGAGGAGAACGGATAATACATATTTATTTATATTGAATATGATCAGATCACTCACACGACAATCATTTATCAAAATAAATCTTTTGAATAAAATGAATTATTATAATCTCGAATGTGTGCAAACTGCAAAGTTCTTTATAAAATTGAATCAACTATTACATTGTACATAATAATTTTTATTAAAATGTTATAGTAATAATTACCAATTCTGTGGCAATAATCCTAAGCAAGGTAACTCGAGTTATGTAGTTTTTAAATTTATTCAAAATCAGAACAATTGTATGAAAGGAGCATTTTGATATAGGTGAAATAATTTTCACGATAACTACCAGTTGAAATTATTTCGCCTATATTAAAATATTTCTTTTGATGAAGTTGAATCGTTTAGTTTTGAAAGGGCACATGTCCACTTTTTAAATTTGATAGGAACTAAAAAAAACTTTATACTGTTAGCACAGATAAGTGCTGTTAGTAAAAATAGGCTTCAAAGGAAATATACATGTATTTATGAAAATTTGAGTTGCGGTTTCATAATCTATTTTATGCTAGTATTGTGTCGCCATAAAACGTATTTAAGGGCTATGATACAAAAACGTTGTAATACTAATATTGTTCTTAATTAATTAAATTTGAAAGACTATATAATGTAACTCAATTTATGTACTATATATGTTGTTTTGGTTTATTGCCACAGAATTAAGGAATTAAATAAAAAAATCGACTATATTCGATCTACACAAAGGTTCGGTATGTTAATGATACAAATGTTTTAGGACCTCTTACAAACTTACTTATTGTTGATTTGAACCAGTAGCTGCAAATCAGCACACGTATTCTGTGGAGGACCCTGGCAAACATAATCTACATAGGTAATAATGCAGTTAGCATCGATCAGGCGAGATTATCAGATTGGAGAATTTTAACATAATTTCGTTTTTTTTCAATTGCCCTTAAAGATAGGATTTGTTTGTCGTGTAACGGTTATTAATTTCGCGCACATCAATTTGTCTGAACTGTTAACGTTTTTTTGAAAATGGCATATTTAGGGGCTCGAGACAAAAACAGCTCGTGTTGATTAAAATTAAATCACATTCGCGTTAACCAGTTATCGTGTTAATGGATAAACAAGTGTAATAAAGTTGCATAAAATATTTCAAAAAAATATATTTACAATTTTTTAATTTTTTAAGCTTTCTTGATGCTTGGACCATTTGCAGTTCTTTCTAATCAAAACAAGAATAAAATTAAAGATAGAAACCATAGAATTTATAATTATTAAAACAACATTAACACACAAAAATAACATTTTAATAAAAATTATTATGTACAATGTAAAAGTTGATTCAATTTTATAAAGAACTTTGCAGTTTGCACACATTCGAGATTATAATAATTCATTTTATTCAAAAGATTTATTTTGATAAATGATTGTCGTGTGAGTGATCTGATCATATTCAATATAAATAATTATGTATTATCCGTTCTCCTCAAGTCGGTAAAAACATATTCATAACAGAAACCCGCTAATAATTATTCTAACTTTTTTATTTCTTCAAATACCAAAGAAGCAAAGAATGTTTTACGGCACGTCATTAAAAATGATATGCCTACTCAAATTGTTATCAATTCAAATTTTAATCAAATTTATTATCCCTTTTATTATTGTATTTGTTTCTTGCAACTACGAAAACGCATCAGAAAGCATTTCAAAAGCAACAAAAATAACATCCAAATAGAAAAGGTGAATGACCTTTTTGCAAAAACAAACCGCATCAACCAAATAGTTATTTTTCAGAAATATACATATTCCAAAATTTGTTTTAGTTTTCATACAGGAGATTTCAAATATAAAATATGTATGTGTATGTATATTTTACAATACAATAATGTATACAGATGGACACATCCGTTATACTCGAAAATATACGTATACTTTTCTTCGTGTTCCATTCATTCATATTTTTTTATACTAAATACGTTTACAGCAATTTGGTTATTTTATGTAAGAATGCGAAAAAGGAAAGAAATATGTATGTATTGAGGTCGATTTATATTATCAGTTCCTTTCAGTTCCTACTCGTATCGTGTCAGACAAAAAAAACATTGTTACATGTAATTTCTATGGGAGTATTTATATTATCCGTTCCTTTCCTTTCCTACAGTACCGACACAGACAAATATTGTTGAAAAGAATGTTTTGTCTGATATCTGAAGGCGAGAAAATACGAAAGAATAGCGAAACAAACAAAAATTATTTTTCAAACAAATTCGAATTCATATATTTTCTATAAATACCACAGAGAATTAGTGTATCCTCAGTGGTTATATGATGAGCGAGCACGGCATGTATGAAAATGAAATTAATTTATTATTTAGGTACTTTTTTTAGTCTAATCAACTAAAATATATAAAATAAAAAATTGTTAAAGTAAAATAAATTAGGAATAAATACTTGGATTGTATTACCTGAAGAACTGTGTAATAAAACATGTGCTCATATTTTCCGTGGCACTCGTTTTAAAAATGTTTATTGTTATTTAACGTTTATTATATAAAACAATAGATTATGATTGTCAAAAATAATAAAGGTTAGGAGTAGTAAACCAAAATAAACACATTTTTTATTGCACTGTTCGGAAGATAGTAAAATTAAGAATATTCGGATTCGCCCACTTCAACAAAATTTTATTTTATGACAATTAAAATAGGAACAATTGAACTAAAATGATGTATTCGTAAACAAATATAAGGCCTTAATTTTTTAGGATGATATTTATTTATATCTGAACGTTATTCTGTTACAGATCAATTTTCGCGAATTCAAAATAAATTTTTATTTGGTGGTTAAAATAAATTAGAAAAGTAATTTTAAGACAGTATTTTTGTTTAAAGTTTTTATTCAAAAAATAACTTGTGTTTCTAAAATTAATTAATTAATTAAAATGGACAACGAAAAATTAATCGAGTGTGTGAAAGAAAATAATTTTTTATATAATCAGGAGAACCAATATTACAGCGACAATATTAAAAAGGATGCAGCATGGGAGGAGATTGGGAAAATTGTCAAACATAGTGGTAAGTTTAATTAAATATTTATTTTATTTCATATTACGTAATATAATTTTCTATAATTAAGTCTTATCACTAATAATTCTGTAGCCAATCAATGGTTCCCGCTGCACTACTGAAAAAATTTGCAAAAGTATCTCTAATGTAAAAAGCAGTAGAAGTGCCGCTACCACCTTGATATGGCAGATTTCGCAAATTATTTTGCAATAGTTCGTTCTCAGTAGGCAATTCAAAATGGTTTGATTTTATAATAAAATTATGCAAAATGCACGTTGTTAATACAATTTTATCTACATGTTCTGGCTTTAATTGGATCCTTTTATTATAAAGCCTAAATTTTTGCGACAGAATTCCAAAACTGTTTTCTGACACTCTTCTTGCACGAGAGAGTCGATAGTTATAATTTAGCTTAGTTTTATCTGAATTTTGTAGTTGTGCCCGAGGATACGGTCTCAACATATAATTTTTTAGCGGAAACGCTTCATCTGCCACAATTACATGAGGCATGTTAGTGCTTGTGTTTGGTAGCTTACGGGTCCCTGGTACATTTAACTTATTCAGCGCAAGGCTTTTTCCCAACTTAGAATGAGAAAAAATACCTCTGTCGCTGTTTTTACCGTACGATCCTACATCTACAGCTATAAATCTGTAATTTGCATCTACTAAAGCCAACAATACTATGGAGAAAGTTTTTTTATAATTAAAGTAAAGAGAACCGCTATTAAATGGAGCCGTTATCGTGATGTGCTTGCCATCTAATGCTCCAATACAATTTGGAAAGTTCCACATTCTCCAAAATTCCTCTGCTATTTTTAGCCATTCTTCTTCATTTGGTATTGGCATAAATTCAGACAGAAGAGTTTTAATTATGGTGTTGCACACTTCAATTACTATTTTTGAAACCGTAGAATGTCCAAGTCTATAGCTAAATGCTATTGTTTTATAAGAATCACCAGTGCTCAAAAATCTGAAAAAAAAAATTTATTAACTTCAATAATTTTTTAAATTAAAATTGTATTTAATTTGTTTTTTAAGGAGCAGAGTGCAAGAAACATTGGAACAACCTCAGAGATGCGTATCGCCGAGCAATCAAAAGAAGTAAGGAGACTAAGAGTGGACAGGCAGCAACCAAACAAAAAAAATGGAAGTTCGAAGAATTAATGTCGTTTTTGATACCCTACATGAGAGAGAGGGAAACTATTACTTCTGTGGCTGTTGATCTGAGCCAAGATAATACAGATGATGATGAAATTGATGCAGTAAACGAAGCTACAAATAATTCGACTGAAAGAAGGGAACACGTATCACCAGCTGAAAAGACTCCAGTCAAAAAAAACGTTAGAAAAAAAATCAAAAACCAAAGCGAAACGGCCTCATCGACGTTGATGAAATATCTTTTGGATAAAGGCAAAGTAGATACAACCAATGAAATAGACTTGTTTTTTAAAAGTATGGCTGGAACGGTCAAGAAACTGTCACCATTCAACCAGTCATTAGCAAAATCACGAGTTTTGAAAGTCGTTTCGGAGTTGGAAATGGAAGAATTATCACAACAGGAGCCATGGCAACTAGCTGCATCAGTATCCAGTGAAAGAGCAGAAGTACCCAGGTTAAGCTACAGTTCCTCGGATAGTTCAGTAATGCACCCGCCATCGCCTTTGGCTTCAACATCTTGTAGTGAACCGAAAATTAGAAGAAAAAATGAATTAGAGTCAAATAAGGACTCATCGCAACAAAGGGTTCAACAAAGTGAAAAGTCAAAACCGTGTTTATCAAGGTCAACCAAAATACATAGACGTTCACCTAAAGATTACCCAAAACAGCCACCATCACCTGTTGCCTTAATATACAATACAATGGCAAGTGATCAAACAACGCCTGTGAAGTCAATTTCAACACCATCACCTTCATCTGTACAATCATGTGTTTACCCATTCAGTTCGATTTTTGGGACACAAGGGACATCACAAACAATACGCCATATCGTTGCATCGACACCATCACCATCAGATTCACAATCAAATCAAGAAGTAGCACAATTTTATATAGATTTTACGTCTAATTTAAGTGAAAATAAAGAATTTTAAAAATGCACAATTATATTAATAGTTAATTTACTTTTTCAATTAATTTTAAGATTAGTAAAATAATAAAAAAATTTCTTACCTCAAACATACTGCCAATTTTTCTTTCGGACTTATAGATTGTTTAAAAGTTGTGTTTTGTTTTTTAATGTTATTAGTTATTTTCTCCAGCAACACATGAAAATCGAATTGCGGCATCCTGAAATACTGATAGAACTTTTGCTCGTCATCCATTAACTGTGGGTAAATTGTCCAAAATTCACCTTCGGTTTTTCTTTTTTTAGCATTTTGTGCACTGCAAAACGACGATGACGACGCCGTTGATTTTGATGTTCTTCTTCATCTAGCAAAATTGCAATCATGCACAAATCGTCCAATTTCAAATGTGAAAACATTTTCTCTTATAACAATAAACTATTTCAAATTTAATTATTGTATATTTCCTTATTACAATATATGAATTGACACAAACTTTATTTCACAAACGTACAAAAACAAAAAGTAAATTGCTACTAAAACATTTTTGTATTTTTGTGTGTTATCTTTGCTCTAAACGTAACCAAAAGATACGAATATATACGATAATCATACGAAGAAAATGCCTGAATTGAAAGGTACGGATAGTATAAATTGATGATGTCTGACACGATACGAGTAGGAACTGAAAGGAACTGATAATATAAATCGACCTTTGTGCATATTTATATTTCTTGCTTCCTTACAACCATTATAAAATAACACGTTTTGAAATTTCGAATGACATTTTTTTGTATTGAAAAGGCAACTCATTATATTATCCTACGTAGAACAAAGTCAGACTCTAAAACATAGCAGATAGAATAGGATAAACAATTTTTTTTATTTATAAAAAAACATTTTATTATTCTTTTGTTGTATATTTTGTGGCCATTCCACTACATATAAAACCATGGCAGAGAAATTTGTGATAGTATTAATTAGGAGAATAAGAATTTTATTTTTCGTTTGTGTTTTCGTAGTTTGTGTTTATGACATTTAATTTTTTGTTTTTTTAATAGGCGGGACAAAAAACTAAACATAATCTACTAACTCCAAATTTCTCAAGTAATTTTTTTTTATTTCATTATGGTCGTTTTTGAATAGCTTAGTATGCGTAAGCGAGGTTGAGGATACTGAAATACTCAAGTAAATGCGAGGTTAAAGTAGGTTCGCAATTTTAATATATATGGTCTGCCGCTCCAATCGTTTTTGCAGCGAGTAGTTACTCTACAGGGTTCCTCTTATTGTTTGGTTTCTTTATGCAAACACCAAATCTTTTTTGTATTAAGTAGTATAGTTGGTGATAATTTAGGTCTAAATTGTTTATTAGGTTTTAGTCCCTCATTCAGTCATAAATATTTCTGCCGATTTTGCAAAGTACCGAGAGATGAAATTAATAATCACAAATATGAAGACCATGCTAAACTTAGGACAATTTAAAATTATAAAGATGATTTGATTAAAAATGATTATAAACAATCAGGCATAAAATTTGAATCATATTTCAATAAACTGCAAGGATTCCATGTGACTCAAAATCATTGTGTAGATATTATGCATGATTGTTTCGAAGGAATAATCAAATATGGTTTGTCAAATGCTATTAGTTATTTTATTAACGAAAAGCGATACTTCTCTCTGAACGAATTAAACAATAGAATTCAATATTTTTAATATGGAGAATTACAATGCACAAATAGAATACCATTGATAAAGATCGATCACTTGAAAAATAGAAATCTTCACATATCCGCTCGTGAAAGTTTAAAATTTTTACAGTTCTTTTCGTTACTGATTGGTGATAAAGTACCACAAAATGATAGAGTATGGAAATACATTTGCCTCTTAGATGAGGTTCTCGAGATATTACTTTATGATAGTTTTTCACAGATAGTAATATATTTGTTAAGAGAGAAAATAGCTCTCCACAATGAAATGTATTTAAATTTATTTGACGATCAGTTGAAACCTAAGCACCATATTTTATCACATTATCCGACAATTATCTTAAATTCTGGTCCACCTATCTATTATTGGTGCATGCGATTTGAATCAAAACACCGGGAGATGAAATGTTACACAAATTCCACTTCGTCGCGAAAAAATTTACCAGTATCAATAGCCAAGAAATGTTTATCCAATTTTGCATTTACAATTTTAGAAAATATTGGATTTAATCAGCCTTTAATCATCAATAAAATAGAAAATGATATCTTATTTGCCAATAAACCGTATTTTAGTGTTATTGCAGGAAAACTTCACTTAACTTCGAATTATTTTCAATTAGTTAGCTCAGTAACATTTCATAACATTTTGTACAAAGTCAATTTTTTTATTTATGAGAAAGAAGAAAATAAATTATTGAAGATTATTGACATCATAGTTAAAAGCGACGAAGTTTACTTCATTACACAAACAAAAATTGTTGAAAAATATGATCAGCATTTAAGGGCATTTATAGTTGGGCGTCTTGAATCGGATCATAGTTATGTGAAATTAGGTAGAACTCAAATAAAACCGATATCATTATATACATATTTAGATTTAAGAAATTGTTTTAAACCATGTTTATTTTAAAATAAGAAAAATGTATTTATAACATATATTTATTATAAATATATAAATATAATTAACATACACATACTCGTAATTTTGTGTATTTGATGAAAGAAACCTTGAAACAAGTATATTTAAGACCTCAATTTAATGTTCCATATACCTAGATCCCATGTAAATTCAACCTTAGCTTAAGGAATCAGTACTAAATTGTTGCTATCTGTGACATAAAATTTAAGAAAAATGATTTTAAATTCAATGAAATGATCCTTAATTATTGGAAACTTTTTCCTAAATTTAATGAATTATTTTATAATTTAAAGTTAAATATTCCAAAAATTAAAGTTTTTTTTCCTTAATTCATATATTTTGAAACCTTAAACTAATACCCTATTACATGAAATTTAAACTGGATTCCTTAAAACAAGGTAACATTTGCCTTGAATTGTTATGAAGATTTCAACCTTGTAATTATGTCAGTATTCATTAAAATAAGGTTGTAAATTCATAAGGTCCAGATCAAGGCATAAATTCCTTAATATTAATTACAAAAACATTAAATTTAGGCGTACGGAGAACCTTATTTAGGAGAGCTTATTTAGGCGTACGGAGAACACAAAGACGAAAACGTAAAAGAGCTTCAACATACAACCAGGAATTCAGGTCGAGAATTCAGAAGAATGGGCGATAATCGTTAAGAAAAAGGCAGAAAGGGTGACTTTAAAAGCAAGAAAGTTCGAGGATCCTAGATCTTTTGCTAGTAGTCCTAAGATGAGGGTAGCTATCTATAACGCAGACTTTTTCGAATTTGTTGGCCCTACATAATAATGATTGTCAATAAATAAGAGAATACACTAAATTTGTGTCGGGTTAATAAACGTATCATGAATTGTTTTCCTTGGATTAGCAGTTAGATGCTTTCATTTCCATGACATTAAATCTCTAAATCGGATTGTCATATTCCTATTGAAGGAAATATCATTTAGGTACTTCGCTTGCGCCTAATGGACATCTCGAGTTCAAAAAACCGATATGTCGAACGCTGGTCTAAACGCTACAAAAGTGGTGATTTTCAAGCGAAAGACAAGAACGTCCAGGTGAACCGAAAAATTCTGAAAACTTACAACTGCAAGCATTATTTGAAGAAAATGCAGGTATTTCTTAAATCGGCGTGCAGAAAGATTAAACGTTACTCAGCAAACAAATTTCGATCGTTTTCAAGCAATGGGAAAGATCTTTAAGGACGGAAAATGTGTGCCACATCAACTGAACGAAAGACTTCAACGTTACGAAAGAATGTTTTTATTTGCTTATAATTGTGACTGTTGAAGAAAAATGGTCAACCAACAACATTGGCTGCAAGCCCCATCGCTTCGAAAGGAAGGCAATGATCTGTGTTTGGTGGGATCTGGGAGGTGTGGCGCATTATGAGCTTCACAAAATAGGTGAAACCGTTAATACTAATCGCTACCGATAGCAAATAATCAAGTAGATAGGCCAGACCAGGATGGGCCATACACTTCAAAACCAGTTAACCCACCCCGCTGTTTCAGCAGGTCTTCATTTGTTTCGATCGATGGCACAGGCACTTTCCGAGCAGTACTTTAAAACCTAAGAAGAAGTGGAAAATTGTGCCTCTGAATGGATTACATCAAAACAAAAAAGTTATATTGGGACTGTATTCACAAATAACCTGAAATATCTATAAGACGTGTAGCTAGCGATCGATATTACTGTTTAAATAAAGTACTTGTGATGTTTCTCTTGAAATTATTGTGTTTTTAGTATTACAAAATCCCTGATATTTTCTGGTACAACTGATGGATTCTGGATTCATTATTGTCAAAATCAAAGTGTGTCCAGGCCAGAGGCAACATAAAATATCTGCAATTATTTTTAGATCTAACAACCTTTTTAGAAAATGTAATCAGCATTTTATTAAAGCAAAAAAGAAAAATAATTTGAATAACTTAAATTACTGCTGGTAAATCAACCCCTACTAGAATTTAGATGCAAAGCTGCATAATATTACAAAACAGAAATGATTTTAAATACCAAACAATTTAGTGATGACTGGAACTCCAAAGTGAGTAAAATATTCTGAGTATGAATTAAAATTAGCTTTACTGTAGCGCAATCCCTAATAAAAAAAGTTGAGTCTTCCTGGTGGAAAACAACATACATAAACCGACCCAACGAGTCCAGCCCTACGAACCCTATTTTGTTGGCCAGTTTTCCATTAATAGTAAATTCGAATATATCGTCGCTAAAAAACCAGATAGAAATCTATAACTTTTACACCAATCCGATACAATATAAAACAATATGACATAAACAATTCGAAGTGTTTATGTTATACAATTTTTATGACCAGCCAAAACATTTTAATCTGCTCTTATCGCAAAATGAGACAAAAATGTAGAAAGTTATTACTTTCTATTATCCGGAGTACTTATTTTAATTGCTTTTCGCCATTTCTCTTCTTAATTTTTAATGGAAAATTTATTTAAAGTGTTTTTTTTTAAACAAAAAGCTCAAAATTTAACAATTTTTCCCGAAATTTTTTACTTTAAGTCATATACATTTACCAAAATGAAAAAAAAAAAAAATTAAAAAACATCAAAATTGTAATTAAAAAGGACTTTTAATATAATACAATAAAAAAATAGCATGCGGCATTATAAAATAATGCGAGGGGAAGAGCGACCGGCAGAGATAAAATGGAAAATCAATAAATTAAATTGAATTACATTATCACATTTTTTTTTGTCTATATACACTTCAAGACGTTTAGAGAATGGGGAAATAGTGAGTAAAAATAAGTATCTATTTGATGCTTATTGTACCATAAAACCAAATTATGGAAATTTGATGTTGGATGATTAAATACCGCAATCAGATTAACTAATTTAAATCACAGCTATCAACTTTTATGAACATATAAATTAGGAATTAGTTTAAAATAAGATCGTATTTCATAAATTTCGATAAATAATCACTCAATTTAAATGCAGCATCATGAGTAGCTAGCTATTCGAATGTTTTCACCAAATTAACACACTGCCAAAAATAATTACAGATTTTATGCTGTTGATATAATAATCACCTACTTTTCAACCACAATATATCGTTTTTATTTTCCGGTAATCATTTCCATTATCAGATTATTTAAAATAAAAACACAACAGCACCATAGCCGAAAAAAAAAAATAAAACTCAACAATTTTCAAATTAATACAAAATTTTAGGAGTAAAGAATTTTAATGATGACAAAAATACCGATTAGAAATACAACGATTTTTTCATTTGAAACATTTATTTTTACTGCATTTGATTCTATACGTGATTTTCAATAATCCATATCCCAAAAAATAACAAACAACCTTAACATACTCGTGTACTTTACTATGTACCAGGACTGGCAAAAGCGTCGACCGCGGTCGACTGGTCGACCGATTAACTATCGAAAGTCGCCCGCGAGCAATATGAGAAAATGCATATTTAAAAAACTTTTTGACTGTTACGTAATCTCTTTATAAACATATTTAAAAAACAGTTCAGATTTATATGGTAACAAATGTCTAATAAAATAAAGAAATAAACATTTTTCATTTCTCTTTTAATGCTGTTCTTATTTCTTTCGACTTTTTCATAAAAATTTTTTACATGCGATTTTTTTAATTCAAATTGCAGTTAAATTTTTTAGTAAAAGGGGGTTACCCATTTTATTTGAACATGTGTTTTTATTAGGAACGCATCCATACATATGCAATTTTGATAATGATTTATTTACGAGTATTGATAATGTTTTAATTTTCATGTAACAAAAATAAACCACATAGCTGCAAAACCAAAAATTCCGTGTCTGTTTCTAAATATAAAGTTTGAAGTGTTGAAGTTTTGAATAATAGAATATAAATTTCAATAATTTTGTGTTAAAGAAAGTTGTCCGAACGTTTTCATTATCTGAGTAGTGAATAAGATTAATTTTGATAAGGAATTTATTGCAACTTTAATTATTTTCATCTTAAAAAATAAAGTAAGTATAATAATCGCAATTTTTTGGGTTTTTTGTTTGTTAATAATTCTAAATATATGTATTTTTTCTTAGCCACAATGACACAACCGAGCAAAAAAACTAAAACGTACCACTATCATGCTGAATGGGAACAGGAATTTTTTTTCATCATGATGAAAGATAAGTGTCTTTGTCTTATTTGTAATTCAAACGTAGCACTACCTACAAAAGCTAACGTTGAACGACATTTTCGAACAGTGCACCATAATTATGAAATTGACTTTCCATTAAACTCTGAGGTACGGAAAGAGAAAGTGAAGCAGTTAAAGTCTTAATTAGGTGCACAACAAACTTTTTTTACTAAATTTAGCTCAAAGTCTAAAACAGCTACCGTAGCATCATTTAAGGTAGCTAATATTTTAATCTAACATAAAAAACCTTTTGGAGATGGCGAAATATGGAAAGAGGCATTTGTAAAAGCTGGTGAAGTGTTATTCAAAGATTTTAAAAATAAATCTGAAATTCTGGAATCTATTAGCAATATGTCATTGACGCGCAATACTATCATGCAAAGAACGGTGGATATAAGTAAAAATTTGGAAGATATTTTACAGCAAGATATTCAAAAATGCTGCTTTCTCTCTTTGCAATTTGATGAATCTACAGATATCACAGACACTGCACAACTCTGCATTTTCATTCGAATGGTTTTCGAAGATATGTCTACCACAGAAGAATTATTGACTATTCTACCAATGAAAGGACACACAAGAGGTCAAGACATTTACAATTTATTCGAATCATTTATAAGCCGCACTGATTTCCCGATTCACAAATTGGTATCAATTACCACCGATGGAGCTCCGTCTATGATTGGAAAACATGTGGGATTCGTAACGCTTTGCAAGAAAGATGAAAAAATTCCGAGTTTTCATTCGTACCATTGCATTATCCATCAACAAACCTTGTGTTCAAAAGTGTTAAACTCTAATTATGTAATGAATATTGCATTTAAAATAGTAAATTCGATACGTGCAAGAAGTCTACAACGACGTCAGTTTCGGACATTGCTGGAACAATGTGAAATTGAAAATACCGAATTATTATTACATACGGATGTAAGATGGCTTAGTCGTGCAAAATTTTTAAAACGATTTAGAGATCTGTTGCCGGAAATAAAGCAGTTTTTGACTGGAAGAGAAGAATTATATCCCGAATTGGAGGATAAAAGTTGGCTGATGGCTCTTGCTTTTCTTTGCGATATGACAGAGCACTTAAATAAATTAAACTTACAGCTACAGGGGAAACATAAATCTATTCTCGATATGATAACGGCAGTAAAAACGTTTAAAGAAAAGCTGTCCATGTTTATCCGTCAACTAGAACTGGGTGATTTAAAACATTTCCAAAATATGGAAGAAGAATCCAATGATGAGCCAGGAATTCTTTACAACGAATATGCTAATCAAATCAGTACCCTTTTAAATGAATTTACCACACGTTTTGCTGATTTTACTAAAATTGAAAATATTGCTACGTTCATGTCATTTCCGTTTAACGATTGTATTAATACTGAGGAGATCGCTACTCAGATTAATGAATTTCTGGACTCAAATTCAGCTTGCTTAGAAGATGAGATAATAGCATTGAAATGCGACATATTCATCAAATCAAGAGCTACAACCGAAGACAAGTTTTGGAATCTTCTTTCAGAAGAAAAATATCCAATTTTGCGGAGAGTGGCTGGATATATGTCCGCATTTTTTGGATCCACCTATCTTTGCGAATCAGCTTTTTCTTCAATGAATGGCATTAAGACAAAACATCGATCTTGTTTAACGGATGATCATTTGGCATCATGCTTGCGAATCGCCATAAGCTCATATGATCCAAAATATGAAGAACTTGCTGATAAGATGCAGTGCCACGTATCAGGTGCAAGTAGTAGCAGTAGTAAATAAACTTATATTTAATATTTTTAAAATTCTTGTATTATAAGTGATATAAAACTTTCTAATTTTGTCTTGAATTTAAACAAATAAATGAAATACAGTTAACAATTAAATATAGTTTCTCTGGTAGACCTCCAGATTTAATTTAGTCAAAAGTCGCCCGCAAGACTTGAAAGTTTTGCCACCCCTGATGTACATAGTAAAATCAAGCGGTATGGAGAAAATTAGTTTTATAGATGAGAACAAATATGTATAACAAACAGTATGTATATGTTCGGGAAAATAATACCCTTGCAGAGAAAAAAAAATTTAAGTTAGTTCTGCTTTGTTTGGAAAATGATTTAAAAAAAAAAAATGGAAATTGTTGTGAGCACAGACAAGTTTTATTATAAATTCGATTATATGGGATTAGTTTTTCTTTTTTTGTTTGGTTTGTATACAGTGAACTTTTAACAAAATCTATATCTAAACAACTTGAATTTTGGGTTTTATTTTGTATTGAAATCAACCGCAGCAGACACATTTCAAAATCTATAGTAAATACGCGTGCTGTTGACTAAATTGAATTTTATTATAAAGATTATTGGTGCGGTACACAGGTTGACGTACACACATGTATGTGCGACAATTATTTTTTATAAGAATAAAATGAGATTTGTTTGGGCCTAATTTCGGAAACAAAATTCAAAGAATCTTACCTGGGAAGAGACTATTTCGGATCATGAGTTTCTTGAGAATATACATAAGTGAATGAGGTTAACAACTGAAACATAAAGTGTTTTACTATAGGACTTATAGGTTGAATTCCTAAGCATTGGCAAGAACACAACAAAAAATCGATTTAATCAATTTTACAATCCTTATGCTGACTGAGGACCAGGTATAAATTGTGGCTGAACCCTTTAGTTGTGGGTCTATTAATGTATTATTCATAAAGCAAATATTGACGTTACAATTTTTACTAAATTTGCAACACAATTGAAGTTGCGTTGGCTGATGTATTAGATATTCTGTAAAGAAATGATTTGGTAAAATTCGGTAAGAATTCCTACTGATTTGCTCGTTAGTCCTTCAGTACCATTAATTCGCCAAATTCTTTTTAATTTTTTTTAACTTCTCTAAATTCTTTATATGGCTTTACATCAATAAATTCTCTGCATTTTTAATCCCTAGCTATACGGTAAATTGTTTGAAATTAATAATTTAATTAATTAAAAACATTAACTGTCAAAATTCCGTAAACTAATTAAATTTTTAAAATCTCTTAATTTTTGAAACTCTTTAAATTCCTTAAATTTAAAACAAAAATTGTAATCATTCTGCATCATGCTGTGACAGTGGCACAACTAAAAACTGGCCACAGAACGATATATCTGTGCTTCTAAAACTCACCACAGAGCGATTTATTTTGTTTTGTGACTATATTGCTGTAAAGGTAAGTATATTAAATAATTTTGTATTAAATAAATGAGATGTTCAGTTAAATATTCAATTCAGCAAACTTTTAGCATATCCAGCCGCTTTAAAGTAATGATGCAAATGATGTTGAAAGTAAACTCAATGTCGAAACAGAACCTATGTACTTACAAAAATATTTCATGCAACCAGAGTCTAGTGGAGGTAAGTCTAATACATTTAAAAAAAGCGTTATAATTTACAACAAAATCAACTATTGTAGGCAATACAGCGGGACCTGGCCATTCTTGTAATAATGTTACAAGTTTTATTCCTTCATCTAACTGTTCCTCGCATTTTTCGCCGTGTAGTAACTCTTCGTCATTTATTTGATGAAACATACATAACAATGGATAAAAATGGCAGCGAGACTGACGAAGACAATTTTGATGTTCCAGAACCTCGTGTCCATGGAGCAACGAAAATTCGAATGGAAACCACGAATTTAGTACTAGCCTCTCCTGCTCAGCTACTCAGGACATTACCATATTTTCCGGTCCCTTGTAAAAAAGGCGTAAAACGCAAATTGAACAAAGAAGAATAGCAAAAGAATTTGTTAAAGACGGCACGAAATAGTGAAAAGGGAGGAAGATGAAGCCAGCATGTGAAGGAAAATGCAAATTACAATACTCTACAAAATTAAGTAAAGGAGAAACATATTTACAGATTATTGAAACTTGGGCGATTTACAAAAACAGTGGCACAATATTGCGTATTGGTGGTACCAGAAACCAACTGCAAAATAATAACGCATTTTATTTTCGTGAGAACAATCGGAAAATCCGCGTAAGTAAATTGTTTTTTAAGAATACACTCTAAAAAGTGATTGTAAACTATCACGAAAAAATGATATTTTACCACCAAAAATTATTGTAAAATACACAACGACATCTAATAATAAACTTACGAATTTTGATTTATTCAAAAATGACGTAAATCACTTAATCGTCACGCTTTACACGTATAGACGTGCAATTCACTAACAAATTGTGTGAATTATTCACAATTTACTCGTATTTTACACTCTAAAAGTGATTTACAATTTTTCAGTGCGTTTTTTCTCATAAATGTTTTTCCACACTATTTTTGTGGTAACTAACGCCATGTAGAATGTTTTTATCTGTCAAAAAGCAAAACATATTTTAGAAAAATTATTTCCTTCAGGAACGCGTAATAATACCGTATTCAAATTTCGAAAAGTGAAAGTGAATAAAATAGTAAAATAAAAATTAACTTTAAATAAATTAAGGATAATTAAAATTAGCTTAAAGATTAAATTGTAGTTTATTTAAAATAAATAACTTGTACTCTTGTACCAATGGTGAAAATTAAAATTTTAAATATTATCGTAATAATTGTAATTTCAATTACAGAATATAAAAAACAAATGGAATTATCGAATGTTGCGCAAACCGAGATCCTACTGTATATAACATTTAACAATAACGAATATATGTATGTAGGTATACATAATAATTTTAGTTATGTTTATGCTATTTATATTTATTTTGATAATAAATAAATTATAAAATTAAATAAAATGTAATATCTGTTTTGCTTGTGTTCACTGCAAAAAATTGTTGTCGGTGTGGTGTAATGTTAAAAATGTCCAATAGACATCGGTGTCAATCGATGTAACCGTCGAACACAGTAAACGGCATGTTGTTATTTTGTGTCAATACTGTCAGATGTAAATTGTCGCATTATTATTATTTTTATGCTTTGTGTTTTTAATATAAATTAAGTGTGAATAATACAAAAATGAATAATAAAAAAATTATTATTTCCGTCGCTGTAGACCATGGAAACCGATTATTAAGTGATATTGCAAATATTACTAAATTGTCGCACCATTTATCGAATTCAGAAGATGACGAAGCGTTGATGATTTTGTTGTGTCAAAAAGAAACCCCACCACGTATTAATTTGTTTGTAGAATAATTAGTAAATAATTATAACTCCATAGAATTTCAACAAAATTTCATAATGTCTAGAGCGCCGTTTGAGAAACTTTTTGGTGTTTTCAATACAAATCTACACTTAGTGCGTGGTGGGGATAATTTATGCATATCGCCAGAAAAGCAATTGCTTGCGGTAATATGGATCCTGAGTACTCCCGATTCATATAGATCGGTTGGTGAAAGATTTGATTTAGCAAAATCAACTTTGTCTAAAATATTCTTTCGGATAGTCGATTTTTTAAACCACATCGCTAATCGATTTATAAATTTTCCAGACACTACACGGAAAAGGGAATCGAAGAATCATTTCTGAATCCAAAGTAGTTTGAAAGGAGTGATAGAGGCAGTTGATGGAACGTATATCCCATGCAGATTGCCTGCGGACCAAAAAAATGGCATACACAAACAAGAAAATGCTCACAGCTGTCACTTTACAAGCCATTTGTGACCATAAAATGCGCTATGTAGATTGTTTTGTTGGCTTTCCTAGTTCTGTACACGACAATCGGATTTTTAGAAACTCAGATTTTTATAAGAATGTAAAGCAAAACGTAGCTTTTTATTTTCACCAGGACGAAAGGATTTTTGGCGACAAGGCTTATCCAATTTAATCTTGGTGTATTCCATCATTTATTGATAGAGGAAACCTAAGAGACCATCAGAAAAAATTTAATAAAATACATGCTTCGTGTAGGTAAATAATTCATATTAGATACCATTCGAACTTTTTATTTACTTCTTGTTTTATATTATTTCAGACAAGTTATCGAGCGAAGTTTTCCCTACTTTTTGGTCGGTTTCGAAGACTACGCTACCTGGGGGCCTATTCTCGAATTTCACATCCATTTTCTACATGTGGACATCTGTCAAAGTTGTCAAAAATTGGTTCGAAAATTGTAATTCGTATATAAAACACATGCGGTATTGACATTTTCCTATATGGGGAATTTTTCCACATGCTTATACCCATTCGGAAATATTCCCTTAGTACCGAAAAAATTCAATTTTCATGAGTTTTGACAGATGTCCACATGTGGAAAATGGATGTGGAATTCGAGAATAGGCCCCCTGGATATAAAAAAAATTCAATATATTCCCACGACAATAATCGCAGCATGTGTTTTACACAATATATATATTTAGAATTTCCGGAATTAAATGTGACAGATTATCTAAACGAAGGTTTAGAATATGCGGAGCGAAGTAATCCTGTGGACATTCCAGTGCCCCGAACAAGCACAAGATGTGGCGTTGCTGTCAGAAATTCAATGGTGGAAAACATCAGGCGTAATTAGGTTTCTTAATACATTTTATTCCAACAATCTTAATTTTATACATTTTTATTTATAATAAAAAAATTAAAATTAAAAACAATTATTTCTTGCTTTATTATTAATTCCTTATGTTCCGCAAGTGCTCGCTCCTGTAATTCTAACTGCCTTTCAGTAAGTAAATTGGCCATTTATAATTTAGCCATTTTTTTTTTATGCCGTTCGATACTTTCCTTACGGAAATCGGAAATGGTTTCAGCCAAGGTTATTCGCCGTCGTTTTTTGTTTAGGGCAATTGTGGCGTTTCGGCGTTCTGCACTTGAAAATCCTCTTCGTCAATTGACGTTTTTAATTCCTGCAATGGTTTCGGAACATAACGTGATGATGAGACTGCAACTGGTAACCCAATACTCTGGCTCTTTCCAAAAATTTCGTCCATTTCTCTAGGGTACCTAAAATTAACTGCTGTTCCACCTCTATTACTCGGCTTTTGTGCATCCTTATATTTCTGGTATTTTTGCTTAAGGAATGCAAATTTCCATTAACATTGATGATCTGTGAAATTAAAGTTTTATTAGCAAAGGGTAGCAGATATCTTTTGGTAAATTCGCGAGCCTCTGAGACCTACTTTAATGGATTCTTCGTGGTATTTTTTATAGGCATCTATTAATCAATAATCAAATTGATCAATTTCATCATTCAAATTAATAACACAAACTAAATTTGTTTCTTGAAAGAAATTTTTGTCCACATCAATAGAAAATTGATAACAATTTTCCATTTTTTCCAAAAATTTCTTAATATGTATATGTACTCGTATATTAAACAAATGTCACAAAATAACTGCTAATAATTTCAAAACAACATCAACTAACAACACTCGCTACTGTGGTTAAAAAATGTTATGTTGTGTCGACGACAACATATGCAGTGAACACCAAGTTGTCATAATATATTGTCACACTTTGTTGCTCAGTGAACGACAAATGGTCAAAAAATGTAACTTTTTGTAACATTTTGTTTCGTAGTGAACGCACCCATTGTGTGATTTCCAACAATTTCGACGACTTTTCACTAATAAAAATCGTTAACTGTAGTTGATTTTCCCATTTAAATTATTGCTCGAAAAGACAGCATTTCAAATTTTTTTTAAATTTAATTCACGCACATTTGGTGGTAACTCACTATATGATTGTATTTTGCAGCAGTTTTAGAAGTAACGTACATTGATTTTTGCAGCAATTAAAATAAATATTCACACTTTTAATGTGCAGTTATATATACATCTTTGATATGTGAACCATATCGAATAATGCACACATTTTCGGTGTGATTAATTTTAAAGCACGCTACGATGAAAATTCACTACAAAAATTGCTGGCGACAGATAACCTCTAATAATCATAGTAAAATTCAACAGAAATTTCTTAGAGTGTAACTTAGATATAATCGCCCGGCCGATTCGTACCGTCATAGAAAAAAAAGCGCAAAGTTGCAAATGTCTTGCTTCAAACTGATTTAAGAGGAAAGCATGGCAAACAAAAAACTGTTGATCCGAGTATTAGGGTGGGAATTAAACAGCATATTGATTCTATACCGAAAACGGAAAACCTCTTATGATAAAGTAAATCTATTTCAGACATCTACAAGGACTACGTGACTAATTGCAAAGCAAAACATTTACCATACCGCAACTATTTGTTATTTGATAGAGTATTTACTCAAGAATAAAATATTGTGTGACACATATGCTACGATGACCAACTAGTTCAAAAAGAATTAGCGAGAGCTGAGAAAAACACGGATAAAGAAAAACCTGAGGTGTTTGTAGTTCGTAAAAACCTTATACCAAAGTATTATAAATCATATTTTGAAAATTTTTAAAGATTTAAATATATAATTTCGATAAATAATTTAATTTTCTACCAAATAAAAGAGTTAATATAAAAAAGTTTCTTCAAAAAAACTTTAAAAGTGAATTATCGCCAAACAAGGATTTTTCTTATACGCTACTTCATTACTAAAGAGAGAGAGAGAGAGAGAGAGAGAGAGAGAGAGAGAGAGAGAGAGAGAGAGAGAGAGAGAGAGAGCGAGAGAGAGAGAGAGAAGAGAGAGAGAGAGAGAGAGAGAGAGAGAGAGAGAGACA